>CM053625.1:182908438-183048377 GCA_028646595.1 Phalanger gymnotis
GGCAGACTGGGGAACGGGGCAACCAGAGTGTACGCCATCTTGGAGTGGGGGGAGTGGAAATGGGGAGAAAAATCTGTAATTCAAACGCATGTGAAAATTAATGCTGAAAACTAAAGATGTTAATAAAAAAAATTTAAAAAAAAAGATAATTAGTAACTTTGGAGAGAACAGTTTCAGTGGAATGATGAAGTTGAAGCCAGATCATAAGGGGTTGAGAAGAGAATGAGAGGAGACAAAGTGGAGCCACAAAGTGGCCTGGGTGTCTCAGAGGATGTTAGCTGTAAAAGGCAAAAGGACAATAGTTAGTGGGCATGGAAGGGCCGGCTAAGTGAGACAGTGGATAGTGTCCTGGGCCTTGAGTCAGAAGTCTTCTGTTCCTTAATTCAAATCTGGCCTCAGACATTTACTCATTGTGTGACTTTGGGCAAGTCACTTAAGTCCTTTTGCCTCAGTTTCCTCATCTGTAAAATGAGCTTGAGAAGGAAATGGCAAACCACTCCAGTATCTTTGTCCAGAAAAACCCCAAATGGGATCACAGAGTCAAATATGACTGAACAACACAACAGTGGAAGGGTCAAGTGAGTGTTCTTTTCAGGAGGAGGGAAATATGCACATATTGTTAGCAGACGTCCAAATGAACTTAATGAGAAGGCTAGTCAGGAGAAACACAGAGTCTGTCAGTCATTCAGTGTTTTGTAGAGGCTGCAGAAATCTGTAGCAGAATGGTCACTGGGAGCTCTGAGTGGCCAAGAAGAAAGCAAAATGGGTGTCAGCTGAATCCTGACGCTTGTTAAGTAGCTAGACTCTGAGCAGTTCTCTAAACGGAAAAGAACTTGCATTTTCTCCAGTTTGCAGGCAGAAGCCTGCAAGGAGTATATGCTAAAAAGCAGCGGAGGAGGATACTCATTTGAGGAATAGGTGATGAAAATTTTTCTATTGTTTTATGTTTCAATTTTCATTCCAATTAAATGCTTTTGTTGATTTTATGTTGTCATTTGTCTTGGCTTCAGTTAATGAGGTAACAACTCAATATTTATATCTGAGTGGAGTTTAGAAATCCCTACAGTTTCTGCCTGGGTGAGAACACAGAGAGCCAAGGCAGATGATTTAACAGAGAATACCTCTATGAACTGGAGCGGACATCTTTAAGGAACTAAAGCTTTCTGGTCCAAAGGACATGCTGAATAGAGTGAAACTTGGAGTTCAGATCTTGCCACAGACACTAGCTGTGTGATCCAGGACAATTAACCTCTTTTAGTGTTAGATTCACTAATTATAAAGTGGAGATAATAATAGTACTTATCTTACAGGATTATTCTGAGGGTCAAATGACTTAACAGAAGGAAAGCACATTGCAAACCTTAAAACGCTATATGAATGGTAGTTATTATTATTGCTGTAAAGATGGAAAAAAAAATTAAAGCTCATTTAGCTAAACAACCTAATATATTAGGATGTTGTATTTGAAATGAGGAGACTTGGATTTGGAATGTGGCTCTGATATTTACTACCTGTGTGACTCTAGACAATTCACTCCTCTTTTCTATGCATCTGTTTTCTCAACTATAGAAAAAATGTATTAGAAATTTTTTTTGTGGTTTCCTCTGACTTTCCCATAATTATTCAGCTAATGAGAGACAGAGGCAGCATTCAGAGTCATGTCTTTCAATAGCAAGGCCAGCACTTAGCCTATTATATTACACTGACTTGTATGTTACTATTCCTATTTTACCGAGCAGGAAACTGAGTCTGAACAAGGTAGAAGGACTTGACCACCATTAAACAGACAGTAGATTTGAACATATCATCAAGGTCTCCTTAATCTAAGTTCAGTGAAGTGCCTAGGCAGAGTTGGAGAGCTCTGGGGTTGTCAGTTGGAGGAGCCTTCTAGGTTGAAGGAACAATATGAGGAAAGTATATAACAGAGAAGAAGGAATTGAGAGAGAGTGGAGCCCTTTTCTGTTGGATAGGAATGACCTTCAGTAAAACTAAGATGGAAAGGCTTTACTCCAGATTTCAGGTATCTACTAGGGAATATGTTCTGGAGTCGGTGGGCTCCCTGATGCCCTTCAAATTTCATGTGGTGTAGGGGCAGCCTACAGTAGACTGTCCATGATATACTAGCAAGTGCTTATCAGCTGACTGTCTAAAAAATGTACACGGGACACACTTTTAAATTTAATATTCATTGTTAATATTTCCTCCATCACTTTAATATAGACCAGCAGCAAAACAATAAATCAAACCTGAGATGTAAATGCTCACTCAGAAACTTTTAAAACATTTATTTTATTTTTAATTTTTGGAACAAAACAAGTATTTCTATAACATAGTATAATAAAAAAAGATTATTGTACACAGAACTACAAATCTATTATATAGAATTTGATATGCATTTTAAATATGTAATAAAATTATCATGTAAATTTCTTTTTTCCTTCTCTACTCCCCACCTCCATGGCTACCATTAGATACAAATAGGTGTATATAATGCAAAGTTATTCTGAAATAATTCATTCTGAAAATTTAACAGTTGTCTCTCTGCAGCCTGTATAAACTGGCCTCAGCCTACTTGTGCCTGGCTTGCTTTCATGTCCAGACCCACCCTGAATGGTATTTCATTTGGACTGCAAGATCCCAAAGCTCTATCATATTAATTTTAACTAAATTAGTGTGTGTTTGATGAGCAAGGTAGCTTTCTCTTTGATTGAATAAATGTTGTAGAATAATCCCTGGCAATTGATTTGCATCATACAGTTGAGACAATGAAATTTAAAATAAATTAAAACCACTTACACAACTGTGTGTATGAAATTAATATGGGAGATTTGAATATTTATGACAGTGAATCAGATTAGGCTGCTGAACTCCTTAGGAAAAAAATCTGCTATTAATGATGTGTAGCTCTCAGGAATAAGTTATCCAGTTTTTGTAGTATGTCTTGATTGAATAGAAATAAACTAATCATATTTGTAAAGCTAAAAAAAGTTTATTAAATGGTGTGTGTATGAACGTATGTGTGTGAGAACACTTTCTTCCACAAATATGGTTGTAGTAGACATCTTCTAAAAACTGTAATAGGTCATGTTCATATTTTTAAAATATTCACATAATACAGTATTTATGGGTTTGAAAAACCTAAAGTGAGTCAAAGTTAAAGATTTATATACAGTTTTTGAATCATTCAACTGAAAATTAAGAATTTTTAGCAAACCCAGAACTGTTACATGGATTATATTCACAGAGAGATGAAGAATTTCCTTGCTCTACCAGATCTTTCGAGCCCTCGACTTGGAATCACGAAGACATGGGTTCAAGTACAGGCAAGGATACTTACTATGCAACCTCAGCCTCTCTGAGTCTCTGTTTTCTCATCTGTAAAATGAACCTAGCACTAATTATACTCTGTCTCACTGGGACACTCAGAGAAGAATACCCCTTAAAGCTACAGAAAGAAGAAACAGTAGGATTTTTTCTAGTACTCTTGATCTGGCCTTTTTCAAACATCTTCTTTCTTGACTTCTGCCTCCTGGCTTCCCCCTATCTTCTCTCAAGTCTCAGCATAAGTCCCGCTTTCTACAGGAAACTTTTTCCAATCCACCTTAATTCTAGTATCTTCCAATGATGACCATTTCCAATTTATCTTGTATATATAATTTATATATGGTTGTTTGCAAGTTATCCTCCCATTTTTTTGCTTTTCTTTGTATCTTCAGTGACTAGCAAATGCTTGGCACATAGTAGGCATTTAATTAATGCCAGCCCATTGATTAGTACTCTCCCTTTGGTATGTAGCCAAAGACAATGTCGGGGAAAACCTGGGGTTCTGGGATCTTCTTGACCCTTAGAAATGTTAGGTCTCTCGATCTCCTCAGTTGCTAGTGCCTTCTGCAATGATATTTATTTTGTTTATATATTTGCATTTACTTTTTCCTCACTCCTACCCCCCAATAGAATATAAATAAAAGAACCATGTACTTTGTCTCTGTATCCTCAGTGCTTACCCTAGTACCTGGCAGGTGTTTAATAAATGTAAGGAGTTCATAAATTCTTTTTGAATAAATGAACACATAAGAATTGGGGATTACTAACTGATTCAGAATATAGGGAACTAGAAAGAGTACTTAGTAAGATCATTTGGAATTTGGAATGATTTTCTGGGTTTTAAAACTGTCTCTTATACTGACCTAATGATCTTGGACAAATCACCTCTCTGAACCTCAATGTCTTCATATGTAACATGAAACAGCAAGAGATTATGATCTCAGAGATTCCTTCTTTTGGAATCTAAGACACAGTTCCACGGTCATGTACTACAATTGACAAAATAAGTCCTTTCTCTGAAATAAGAGATTGTAAGGGATGGCTTTGTTGACCTGGAGTTATATTGGTAAGATTCTTGAGAATAGGGCTTATTTCATTTTAAAAATTTGTATTCTCAGCACATAGCACAGTACTTCGCATAGTAGGTGCTTAATGGATGCTTATTGATTAATTGTTATCAATGGATTGGCTGGAGTGGTAGAGGGAATGAAGAATGGAAGGAAGTGAATGGTAGTTGATATCAAAGGGAAATGAAATGAACATTGAAAATAGATCAAGTAGGTATGTGTAGTATATATATATATATATACACACACACATATATATATATATATTTATAAATGTACAAAGAGAACTTGATTTGGAGTCAGAGTACCTGAGTTTAAATCTCATCTGCCTTTTACTAGATGGGTTACCTTGGGCATGTCATTTCTCTTTACAGGCTTCAGTTTCCTCATCTGTAAAATGAGGGATTTGGAGTAGATAAACTCTAAGGTTTTTTGTATCTTGTGACCAGTGATCCTATCATAATTGAAGCTATCCCAGAGGTCAAGAAAAGGCAATGGGGAAAGGAAATGCTTATGACTTTGACTCAGAGAGAGATTAAGATAGTTTCAGGGCTAATCAGAGGTGAAGCAAGTAGAGGGATTGTCAAGGACCCAGAAGAGGGAATTATGGAACAGAGCCAGAAGGAAGATTGGTTCACCTCCTCCTTTTTCTAACATGAGGTGGCTCACTCATCACCGGGACTGTCACAAAATGCCAGCGTGCTTTCTTCAGGTTGTATTCTCCTGGTGAGGATCAAATGCAAAATGAGAGAGGGTCCAGCACAAGAATTAGCTGATATTTTGCTTTTGTGACATCTGACATTTCTGAAATGTCTACTCCAGAATGATCCTATCATGCGTGATATGTCAGGTGGCCCACTGGGACGCCAGTCAGAATGTTAGCCCTGGAAAGGACCTTCAAGATCCTCCCGGTGTTTCTCGGTGCTATTTCCAGTAGTGAGATTGGCATGGGGGAAGGAGTGATTCTAGCTTGATACCAAAGGGAAAACAAGCTATGTGATTTTAATAAAGAACTAGGGTTAGCAAAAAAGTGACTTTAGTCAACCCTTACTGAGGGGAGAAAGGCAGAGGACCTTCCCAATCCAAAACTATGTGGATGGTGCATAAAAGTTGGTATGGTGTGGAAAAACACTGGATTTGGGGAAAGAAGGCCTAGGCTCGAATCTGCCCTGTGCCACTTACTTCCTCTGTGGCCTCAGCAAGCAACTTAATCTCTCTGGGCTTCAGTTTCCTCCTCTGTGAAATAAGGGGATTGGACTACAGGATTTCTAAATCTCCTTCTACCTTTAGCATCCTTTGGTTCTATGAAGCACCCCCATATCCTTATCGTTGAGAGTTTGTTGCTATGTTTGATTATTTTTTCATGGATAGGATCAACCCTATTTTTTCTTATCTATTGAGGTATTAGTGACTAAGACTAATGAAAACTACAACAACATAGTTTCTTGTAAAAGAAGCAAAACTGAAAGACATGGAAGTTGCAAAGAGTCTAATTTAGCCTAGATTTCATGGGGAGAAATACTTCCTAACAAATAGGACTGTTCAGAAGTAGAGCAGGCTACCTGAAGAGGCAGTCAAGTCAAAAAGAATTTATTCAGCACCCACTCTGTGCCAGGCACTGTGCTAAATGCTAGGGGTAGTAGGTTCCCGCTTTTTGGAAGTCTACAAACTGAGAATGGATCACTACTTGGGTATTATGTAGTGGGAATTCCTTTTATATGTGAGTTGGATTAGCTGGTTATCAAAGTATCTTCCAACACTGAAATTCTGTGATTCTTTTTACAGATTTTCATAGACCACTCTATTTTTTTCGGGTGGCAGGTGTCAGTAGGAATATTGGCAAACTTGTCTGAAGTCAAGACTACTGGCATATTAGTATCTTGAGGCTTACACTCACCTCGATAGAGGAAGAATGCATGTCTCAAAATCTTCAAACTTGTATTCTCCTTTTTTGACTTTGTTATAAAGTGTCTCTCTTACCTTCATCTATAAACAATTTAGCAATAAGCATGTGAAAATCGGGAGATGTGTGTGAGTTCAGGGATATAAGGCTATGCTGTTGTGCATCTCAAGTTTGTTTAGATTTTGTGTTTCACTCCAATATCATATAACTGATGATCATGAGCTATAAAATAGCAGTTTTTTTCTCATCTTCCAGGGGCCCTTCATGCCCTCAGACAAGGATAGCTTGGTCTGGTAGAAGGGGCATTGATATTGGACCTGATCTACAATAAGGAGGTACTTGGGGGTATATGTTCTTCCTGCCGAGGCACTGAAATGGTGATGATGGTCATGTAGACTTTCCTTCCTGTAGCAATTGTGCCCAGCAGCTCGGGCTGGTAAAGGAGTGAGAGGTGTAGAAGACCCTGGGGGTAAGGGAATATAGTATTTGTACTGCCCAGGAAAAAGGAGGCTACACTTTTCACAGATGCTGGGATGTAGCTCCCACATCCTCATGATCCTCATGACGTCATGCTCCCTCCAAGTCTGCCCTCTATCATCATCGACAACCTTGGGGTGGATCCAATTGCAAGCTGGCCTGGGGACACCCTAGCTGCCAGATGCCCAGAATCAATAGTGTGCAGCAGCACTGAAGCATGCCAGGTTCTCTGTCCCTCTTTCCTTTTCCCCTATTACCAATTCAATTGAATCCTGAATCCAAATCCTTCTGGTTCGGCTCATAGGATCACGGATTCAGAGTTGGGAGGGACCTTAGAGATCACTAAATATAATAATACTCTCATTATATAGATGAAGAAACTGAGGTCTAGAGAAATCAGGACTAACCTAGAGTCATAATGTAATAAGAACTTGGAATTTACATCCAGTTCTTATGACTGTAAATCCAACCTTTCTCCTTCCTTTCCCCCAGGACTTACTGGCTATGCGAGTTTAAGCATGTTTCTGATACCTTTCATGTATCCGATTTCTTTTGATGTCATTCAGTCCTTTCAGTCATGTCTGACTCTTTGTGACCCCATTTGGGGTTTTCTTGGCAAAGATACTTGAAGGGTATTGTCATTTCCTTCTCCAACTCATTTTAGAGATGAGAAACTGAGGCAAACTGGGTTAAGTGGCTTGCCCAGGGTCACAGAGCTAGTGAATGTCTGAGGCCAGATTTGAAACTCAGGTCTTCCTACCTCCAGGGCCAGTGCTCTATCCACTGTACTACCTTCTACCCCTATAAAATGGACTGGGTGACTTACTAGTGGTTTGAGTTTAATCACAACTCTAATAGCTTTCATAGACCCAATTTCCACCCTTATGAAGTGAGGAGGTTGGACTAGTTGACTTGGTGCATAAAATGCTGAAGTCAGAGTCAGCCACACAAGTTCAAACCATGCCTCAGATAATTAATAGCTGTGTGATCCTGGGAAAGTCATTCAAACTCTGTGGATCTCAGTTTCCTGATATGTAAGATGGGGATGACAACGACACCTACCTCACAGGGGTTATGAGGATAAAATTGTGTGTGATGTGCTTTTGTAAACTTTAAAATGCTATAGAAATGCTTAGCGGTTACTGCTGTTTTCTCCAGATTACCTCCCATTCTGTGGAGATGATTTCAAAAGTCTGTTGACTCCCTACATCCCATTAAAATTTTTAATTATTTTAAAATGTTATGAATGAAATGCCAGCAAGATTTTTCCTTTGAACCACTTGAGGTATATGGCTGAGTTGCATGGTGTATGTAACACTCTCTGGCAGCTAGTCAGTCAGAAGCCTTATTTCTAAGCAGGCAGCACAACCAGAGGTGGGGATTATGTTTGGTTTTTGACAGCAGAAGAAGCACTGACATAGGATTAGAAAAGAAGGACTCACATTTATGTCCACGTTGAGGCATTTACCCCAGAGGGTACATATGGGATTTCTG
The DNA here is from genome assembly GCA_028646595.1 of Phalanger gymnotis. Lineage (NCBI taxonomy): Eukaryota > Metazoa > Chordata > Mammalia > Diprotodontia > Phalangeridae > Phalanger > Phalanger gymnotis. The sequence continues at coordinate 182,916,704 of CM053625.1, forward strand.
AGTTGGGAGTCTTTTACCTATGTCCTTATGATGAGCTTCCCATCTTAAAAAAATAGTGTTTCCCTGTGCGCCCATGGCCTGGGTTTCTTTATGCTCATTTCAACCTTCACAATTTAGACAAGCAGTTTCCTCTACCAATGAGTCCTGGCATCCTAACAAGGACCTATGCTGACTCAGCAGCTGGGCTTCTTACAAAGGGACTCAATTTCATTAATTCACACGTTTTTGGTTTCATTTGTTCAAGAAGAAGGCAGGGAGAAGACTGAGAAAGTCACCTTAGAGGATAAAAACGTTATGTATCATAGATCCCAGTATACCTGGCTTAACAATAGCTCCATCTTAATTTTAATAGACATATAAAACTCAGATTTCCCTCTTTCCCCCAACACTTTCAATTCCTTCATGGTTGAAATAATAATCCAAATAGGACACTGTGACAGAAGGTTATTCATCCTATCCATTGTCACGTAAACATCTCCTAATTGATTTTTAATTATGCTTAACATATTACAGCATTAATGTATTTTAATTAGTATATTTGTCTTCTTGTATTTTGGGTATGTCATAAATCTGAAAGAAAAAAGAAACATAAGGGTTGTGAGCTAAAGCTTGTATGTACATGAGTGTGTATATGTGTGTCCTTGTATGGATTTTTGGAAGCAAACCAAGCAGCACATTTCTTTTCAAATGATATAGTGGAAGGAGAATTGGATTCAGGGTCAAAAGGCTTGGGTTTAAATCCTAGTTCTGTTATTTACTACTGGTATGACCTTGAGTGAGAAATTTCACCTAATTACAACACGTTGTTTGTGATTGATTACGAATAGTGTGATGATCCTCAATCCACAGTCAAAATCCTTCATTCCTAAGCAGGCGGAACTCTTAGAGCTAGGGATAATTTTTTTTTTTTTATGGGGCGTACATTACATTTGGGTTTTGGTTTCATGTTCTGTAAAATGAGGAACTTGAAATGGTTGTTCTCTAAATTATTTTAGGGCGATGGCCTCAAATAGTAATATGGGCCACTAATCCATAAAGGTCCCATATTGACTTAGAAAACCTCACACTAATATTATCTATGTTTTATTTTACTTTTATTTTGGCCTATGTGTTTTATGGCCTATGGCCTGCATTTACCACCTCTGCTTTAGAAGAACTAAATACTATATATAGTAGGTGTGTGTATGTATATATATATATATATATGTATGTATACACACACACACATGCATGCACACATATCTCCTCATCATGGGTCATGTCTCTGAGCACTTATATATTGCCACCGGTGGCATGCCACGGAGAGTGAAAAGAAAAACACGGAACATGGGCCAGGCGGAAGAGTAAAGAACATCTCCATTTATTAAACTGAGAGACAGGGCTTATATACCCTTTTAGGCAAGCAGAATCAACAAATCCATGTGCGAGGCATTTGCATAATGCATGACTTCCTCCTGCCTTTGTTCTCCTTTTGCCATAAACAATATTGTGTTAATAGCCCACAGGTGGTATTTAGCACGTGTGTGCTGTGGGGGTTTTGGAGAGAGCATGTATGTACCAAGGAGGTTTGAAGAGCCTTCATCCTGAGCAGCACATGTATCCTGAGGTGGGGGGATGGAGAGCCCACGTGCCGAGTTATTAGCCCAAGGGCAAGAACAGGCCTCTGGCCCGTATCTTTTCCCAGAACGGACTTTCTCAGAGCTGGCCCTCTACAATATATATATTCCTTTTTGCATTTCCCGGAGTTCTGTATGAGTTCAATGGGTATGATATTATTTAGGAAATGGCATGAGAGGCTAGGAGATGAGACTTGGGGATTCTGTAGAAAGCTCATCAGGGGAGAGGGAGAAAGGAAGACCTTGGGTCCAGAGGCTGGCTCTGGGCTGTGTTGGCTCCTGTGAGGGCTGGCAGACATCGAGGGGGCCCTCACCTCAGGCTGGGGCTAGGCTTTTAGACATTGGCGGTCCTTTAAAGCTTTGGTCTGGACTAAGTAGTTATCCCCCAAACCCATCACTTTTATGTCGCTGGAGAACATGGATTTCTCAGTCCTCTGGAATCCTGAAAGGTTATTGTAGTGGCCGTGCCTCTTTCAATTTTCAGAGTTGTTTATCTATGATGGCATTATGGTTGTTATTCTATAAATTGTTGTCCTAATTCTGCTTGTTTCATTCTTTGTGAGTCCTCAAAACTCTTTTTTAGAATATAGATGGTAGAGTATTAATTATTCTCCTGTTTCTGATTACTTCACCCTGCATCGGTTCATTTTGAGCTCTTCTGTTTCCTCCTCTCTTACGGCGTGGTAGCTGTCCACCATGTTTAGCACCATAACGTATCCCCACTTGATGGGCATTCCCTCCGTTTTCAGCAGCAGTGAACCGTCAGGTACAAGAGCCAGCGGCACCCCAGGCATCAAGATGAAGCACCTTCAGAGACTGTCTGATGGGAAAGTTACTTTTTTCCACACCTTTTTTTTTGTTTCCAAAGATTGAAATAGGCTGACTTAGCAGTGTGGGTGGGGACAAGCTGAGCCAGAAACTTCTCATCCCTGCCATTTGGGAGGAGGGTTTTTTTGGTAAGGGAAGGGCAGATGGTGATAATGTTAGCTGTTTATTGTAGTTTTTTGTTATGTGCCACGTATTTTTATTTATTTTGTATGTGTGTGAGTGTGTGCGTGCATGTGTATGTGTATGTATGTTTGTGTCTCTATGCGTGTGTCTATGTGTGTGTGCTTGTATATGCGCGTGCGTGTGTGTATGTACGTTAGGCTGGGCAGCATTCAGAGACTTCTTTCCACTGTTTTGTGTGTCTCGGTTCTTTTCTAGATGCCTGTGAATACAACTTCCTTTCATAGGGTTCCACGGTTGATGACAATTTTCAGCTATCTGGTGTCGAACCCCTGTGGCACTGTGTTTATATTTTTCAGAATCATGGCAATAGTCCATGTTCCAATAGCCTTTTCAGATTTACAAATCACTTTGCTCACAGTGCTGTGAAATAGGTAGTACGCCTATTATTGCCTCTATGGTACAGATGAAGACAGCTGAGGTTCAGGGCACAGTGGCTCCAGTGTGGGGGGCAGCAGCTTGAATGAATTCTTCTTGGTGATATGAGAAAGCTGGAGTGAATTTTAAGTTCAGATTAAAAGGGCGATTTGCACGCAGATAACTGAGAGATATCTAGATAATATGCAAGCCCAGAATTAAGGTAAAGCCAGAGCCCCCTGAAGATATGTGAAGATCCCTCACAAATTCAAGCTTTAATGGATAAAATCTTGCCTTTGGCGCCACCCTCACCCAGGGGCCTACTCTGATCTCAGTCCTCAGGCCACGACAGCTAATGACAGCTTGCCTCTCCTACAGAGTCCCAGTTGTTCTGGGCTAGAGCTGGAGGGAGGAAAGTGATGGTTCAGAAGCAATGCTTCCTTTAAATCCTATGGTGGGGATTATAAGTAACCTGGCCCTTGTCTCAGCAGCTGGCAAACAGCTGGCCAAGGGGGTTGGGAAGAGGTAGGAGTGGAGTCACTTAGGTTTATCGTGATTGCCCTGTTCATCAGCTCATATCATGAGAAAGAGATAGGGAGAGGGCTCGGACCTGGGATTTCACTGATATAGAGAATTCCTATATGAAGAAACTCCAGTGTGAAATCTAAAAGGGATGCACAGAACACTGAGAGTGTAAATGTCTTGCCGGTATGTATCCAAGTCAGGACTTGAATCCAGTTCTTGGGGCTCTGAAGCCAACTCTCTATGCACTGTACCACCTTGTGAAAATGAATATTTTAATTTTGTAGAGACCAACAAGAACAGCCCTAATGAAGAAACACACACACACACACACACACACACACACACACACACATGCATGCACAACCAAAGGGAGATAGCTTATGGATGGATAACCCATTGAGAGCTTCTTTCTTTTACACAATCTATCTCATTTCTATAGTATTTTAAGCTTTCAAAATTCCACCTTAGGGGATGTATCTTTATTTTATAGAGGTAGGAGCTGAGTTTAGAAGAAGCTAAGTACTTGGCTAAAAGTGAAAAAGGCATTAAATGTCAGAGCCAGGATTTGAACTTGAATCTCAACTCCAAACCCTGAACTCTTCCAACGATGTATTGCCTTTCATGATTTTAATTCATAGCTCTGAGATCTGACAACAAAATACAACTTTTTCGTCCTAGTCTGAGCAGAGAACATGACCCTTCCTGTTTATGAAGGGGCAAATTGCTTGAGATGAGGAAAAACTTTCCCTTAATTCAAGTGGTCCAAAATGGGAATGGGCTTACTTGGGAGGTAGCATGTTCCCCTTAGGTGGATGACTTCCAGCAGGTCAGGCCTTTAGATTTAGCAGTGGTCTCTTAGCCTACGTAATAAAGACCAGGAATGGTCAAGGCCCTTGTCCAATTGTTCAAATGGACAAGGCTCTAAAACAGGACAACCTCTTGTTGAGACAATTGTAGATGGGATTCTTGACTGGGTAGCAATTATCATTGTCTTTAAGATGAGGTCCAAGAGATCATTGATTTTTACGAAGGGCTTTGGGTGAATAGCAATTAGCCATGGTTATCTGGGGTCATGGGCAAGGGAAGGGAATGAATAGTCAGAGGGATAGCCTCCAAGATGATTGCTAATTCTGAGATCCTATGAATCTTAGGTCTTCACTCTAGGAAGCCTCTTTGCTTTTGTTTCCTCATGGGTTGAGAGAGAATTCCATCTTAGATATGATACATAAAAGGAAAAAAAAGAATATATCCTGTTAACTTAGTTTCTTCTTCTCCTTTTCTTCTCCTTTTTGTAGATTTACATAGTTAAATAGTATGCACCATAAGCCATATGTAAATATCAATTATTCCATGGATCTTACGTTATAGACAATACTGTTGCTGCATTCCTGACTCCAGAAGGCCACTACTCATCCCAGGATGACATTATGTGCTGTATTACTGAATGTGTCTACCAGAAACTAGGGGCTTGTGATCAGATGGAGAAGCAGCTGCCCTAGTTTCTTCAAGTCTGTACATGAGCCTGTAGGCTCCTTTGGGGACCAATCCTCCTGTCTAGTGGCTAGACTGGAGAAACCTGGGGAGATAGGAAAGTATTTGTTGTTCCTCCAGAGAAAAGATTCTCAGCTGTGTGGTACACATGGTAAAAATGGATTGTGTGAGATTAAACCTCTAACTCTTAGATACAGTGATTATTATAGTAAAAAATGCAATAAAAAGGAAAATAGCAGACCTTGTTTGTTCATGTTGCCAGAAAATCTGGCTATTTTGCAGTTTTGTTTGGGTTAATTTTATGAGGTTAGAGAGTCCTGCCTCCTCATTTTACAGATGAAGAAACTTGTCCCAGAAGGAGGAAGTTACTTGTCCAAGGTCACACAGGTAGGAAGCTGCAAAGCTGGGATTAGAACCCAAATATTTTGGTTCCAGATTTGGTACTTCTCCTCAGCCTCCCCTCTCCTCCCTCAGCCCCAACAATGCTTCGGTGAAAAATGTCATGTTACGCCAAGAGTTCTACAACTCAGATTCTCAGTAAAAGTCAAGGTTTGATTATCATTTCAAGATTATTATTTATATCTCAGCACTTCTTCTGCCTGTGCCCTTGGCTCTGGCATTGAGGTTGGCTCACTCTCTGTCTGCTCCCTAAATTTATTGATCTCATTAGAAGATAAAAGTGACAAAGATAGCTCTTAATACTTCTGAGAAATGGAAAGCCATTAGCAGGTCATTGTCAAAGTTATACTGTGTCATTTTAAGCTTCTTAGTAAACCGGTGGGAGCCAATGATACAGGGATTACTTTGGGCTGGAAGAGTGGGAGGGCTTCCATTGAGAATTGAATGAATATTAACCGGAGGCTGGCTAATGTACATTCTGCACAGAGTCAGGGCCTTGTATTTGATGTTGACATAATATAATTGTATGGGGATATATTCTATATATAAACAACGGAGTGTGATCTTTCTTGCCCTTTTTCTCTCTCTTTCCTCTGAGTCTGAGGCTTTGCTAGTGGAACACCTGTTAAGAATTAGGGCTGTATTTGGGTGAAGGGAAAGGGATACACCATAACTGAGACATTTTTAACTACTTCAGGCCAGTGTTTGGTAATCATTGAAGTGGTCAGCTTAGCAACCTCAGTTGGGGTGTAGTAAGATGCTCCTATCCAGGGACTCTTCTTCCTAGTTCCGGTGACAAGGCAGGAAGATGTCTAGAAGGAGCTTAGCATGGCATGGGTCTCTATTTACCACCACCCCACCCCTGCCCATGAACATGACCAGTGTGGCACTGCCAAACTGACATTACTTTTTAGGATCACAGCCTAAACCAGGGATAGCTGCCATCTGGGACAGAGGCAGTTGGGATGGGAGAAAGGCCAGGTTTTGGTCTAGTTGCATAGAGATGGAGAGGCTTGAGCTCCCATGGGCTTGTGGGAGGGGAGGGGGAGGCAGACCTTAGAAGATGAGTGTCTGGGCATGGTGGCACAGGGGACCATGAGGTGAGGTACAGGAATAGTAATCATCAGGGTTGGGGAAGCTTCCCCACCCTACACCACATGTCAGTGCCCTGGGATAAAGACTCATGACTTCCTAAACTGATGGTGCTCATTCAGCAGCTGGACTTAGAGGCTCGGTGGCATTAATGCTCATGTTTCTGGATTAATCATTTCCCTCTGTGTGCACTTTAGTCTAACCTAACCATCTTTTTTGCTGTTTATTATCCTTGTCCTCCCTCAACCCAGCCTTGTAATGGGTACCTTATCCCTGGCACCAGCCAGACTGTTGCCACCAGTTGAATCCATAAAGAGGAATCATAGACCGTCCATTGTTCCAACAGAACTCTCCTTGCTCCATTGCCCAGTTTCTACTGGAGGCATCATAGAGCTATTCTGATCATTGGACCCATTTTCCTTTTTGTCAGGGATTATCTGTCCTGCCATTGTTTCCCAGGGTCCTTGTGGGGCTCGTCGTCTGTCCCGCTACTTTCCCTACTAGAACCTAAGTATGACCTGATCTTTCCATCTGAAGTGAACTGAGCCCTCCTTTATGTATTTTCTCCCCAAGTTCAAACATAAGCTCCTTGAGAGTAAAAACTATTTCACTTCTCAATTTGTGTCTCTAGCACTTAGCTAATAGTTAAGCATGTAATAAACACTTTTCTAGTCCATTCCATTCCAGCCCAGCCCACATTTCCCAGCCATGCCCATACATTGGTTGTCTTCCACGCCAGTAATGCAAACCCTCTTCACTGCTATCTCTCAGAATCCCTAGTTGTCTTTAAGGATCAGCTCATGCATTATTTTCTACATAAGGCCTACCCTGATGCTCCCACCTAGTACTGTCTTCCTCTCAAAATCATTCTAAATTGCGCGCATGTGCGTGCATGTGTGTGTGTGTGTGTGTGTGTGTGTGTACATGTTGTTGCCTCCTGCAAGATGGTAAATTCCACGAGGACAGGCACAGTTTTTGCTTCTATTTTCCCAGTGCCTAGTACAACAGTATCTGGCACGTAGTAGGTATTGAATATAAATGCTCATGCCCACTGATTGATTGACCCTGGGTTAGTTACATCCGGTTTCAACTTCTTAGCTGATATGATTGGCATTGTGTAAGGCCTGAAGGGAGGGGAGAAAATAAGAATAACAACTTAGAGGCCCAAGATCGGCCCAAGAACTTTTCATATTCCTTATTATTACCAGATGAGCTGTTCGGCACTAGAAATTTAGAAATTACCTATACATGGATACAAAGTAATTAAGTCAGAATAGGAAGATTAAGGGTAGGGTCTCTGATTTTGGAGACCCTTAGGAGGCAGCGATAATCCTGGATTTAGAGTTGAGAGACCTGCTTCTCACTACTTCTTACCTCTTGTATGCCCTTGAAAAAGTCACTTAATTTCTCTGTGCCTCAGTTTCCTTGTGGGCAAAACTGAGTTTTTTCAGTAGTTTAGCCTTAAGCCCCTTTCTTGTTCTGATGCCTCCTATAGCCTGAGGTCTTTGAGGCTCCAAATTGTTAGTCATGACTAGCTTTGGGATGATTTTTCAGAAGGTCTTAAAGGGATAGGCTACAATTGACTTCGTTTCTCAGCTTTTGTGGCCTCAGGCATGAGCAGGTATCTGTTATTTCTTAGCAAGGTCAGTGTAATGAGAAACACCAGTAAGTCATTGGAAGGCTTAAGTCCTGCCTGGGATGTTAATTTGATGTGTGACCTTCTAGATGCCACTTAACTTTTCTGGGCCTCAGGACCCTCTTTTGTAAAATGAAGGGATTGTTCTAAGCAGCTGATCATCAAAGTCCCTTTCAAATCTCACATGCTCCAATTTATACAATTCAGTGCATGAGATCCATCGAGCCATAGTTTGGAAATATCTAATTTAGCCTCCTCATTTTGTAGACAAAGAAACTGAAGCCTACGGCGGTTGTGATTTGTCCAAACATCAAAAGCAGGATTTGCATAATGAAATTTATTCCAATCAACATTTATTAAGCAATCCTAGGTGTAAAGCACTATGCTAGGTACTAGGGATATTAAAAAATACGTAGTCTGTGCCTTCAAGGAGCTTACAACATGTACACTTAGATAAGTAGGCCAAGAGTAATTTAATGTAATGGCTAGTGGAGCAGGGATGTAGGGAAATGTTTCACTTTATAGATCCAAAATTGGAATGCTCTTCAGAGGCCAGACTTCTGAAGGTTCTCAGGGGTTAAGCCCAATGTTTTAACTTCAGTGAAACCCCCATCCCCTCCAAGATAATTGCCGAGGGCAGAGACTAGTTTGTCTTTGTATCTCCCAGCATTCGTCATATGGTAGGTTCTTAAATGCCTGTTGCATTGAATTGAAGGTCACAAAGAAGGTGGAAGAGTCAAGATTCAAACTTAGATCCACTGAATTCAAATACAGTGTTCTTGGCATCTCTCTTGCCTCTAATTGAGATCAGTAGCCTAGAAATTGGGATATACCAGTTTGAGCTCCCAATCTGTCAGAAACCGCTTATGTGTTATTGGACAATTCACTTTCTGTTGGATCTTAATTTCTTCATTTGGTAGGTGCTATTATTGTCCCCATTTTACAGATGAGGAAACCAAGCCAAACAGGGGTTAAGTGATTTACTCAGGATCACACAACTTGTAAGTGTCTGAATATGATGTCTCTTTCAACGTAGATGGAGACATGGAAATGCTGAGAAATTAAATGATTTACCCAGGGTCACACAGAAGAACCGAGGTCAGGCTTTCGATTTCAGGTTTCTTGACTCTGAAGTAAACTCTTTATCTACTCCATCATATCCCCTGGCATCCTCATCTTACAAATAGGGAAACTGAGATTTTAAAAGACTTAAGAACTTGCCTAGGGTCACAAAACTGATAAGCTTTGGAGATGGGATTCAGACTTAGGCCTGTTGACTCATGGCGCCACTATAAAAGGTCATTAGGTCTGATTGAGATGATATATGTGAAACTGCTTTGCAAATCTTGTGAAGCAATGTGGTTTGGAGGATAGAGTGCTGGGTTTGGAATAAGAAAGAGCAGGGTTCAAATCCTACCTCTGAGGCTTACAAGGGATACGTCCATGTGAAAGTCTTAGTTTCTCTGAGATTCCATTGCTTTCCTATTAAGCCTATTCATATGATAATAATAATAGTGATAGCACCTTTAAAACTTATGGCACAGGGCAGCTGTGAGGTTTAAAAAAGATAAAGTCAGTAAAATATTTTACAAACCTTAAAGCCTATGTAAAATTAATTTTTATTATAATATTTTATTTCATTCGATGAAAGTATTTATTAAGAATCACTTTATAGAAAATTCCAGGGCAAGTGCTTCTAAGTGAAAGGTGATGTTATCATTAGGCTTAATATAGATAGAACACACGAGAAATTAAAAAAGCCAATAGACAATCTAAGGGTCTATAGTGTCCAGCCCTCATTTTTCTAAAGAAACATATACTTGGGAAAGGAGATATGGTGGTGATGTAGCAAAAGTGATTGCTGGACATTTCTAATGTTAGACTAGTATATATACCACATACTAAAAGAAAGAATCTGTGCTAAATAGATCAATGGATGAATATTATGACCATACTGTATTCATTCTTAGATGAGGTATATTTTTGGTAGCAGGGTGGGTAACAGGTATCTTTACTTCTTTGATTTTATTTGTCCTAAGGGAAGGTTCAGTCTGGGAGCAGGGGTAGGAAATGACTTCAATGTAAGAACAAATGGAATCAATCAGATATATTTTAAAAATAAAATTAGATAAAACAACCAGAGGAAAGTCTCAGGTGTTTTGGGCATTTCCTGTATATGTTGTAGACATATATGAGTAAGGACGAGGGTAAGAAGGATGAGAAATGAAGAGGAGAATAAAACAGGTGGGGAGGTTGTGATCCCCAGCGGCAAACGGTCTCCACAATAAGTCCATGGATCAGTTGAGATATTGACACTCTGGAGATGACATTTTATGGCATTTCTCAGCTGACCCATATTACTGAATTTGGAGAGAGATTACAAATCTCGTATAATTCCTCCTAGGTACCTTTGTCCTGGGAATATGCATTTAAAGTTAAATATATGTAAATGAAAGTAATCTCCACTTTTCTCTAGCTGTTAATCCTTCAAAACACAGTTAAAATACTACTTCCTTCATGAAGTCAACCTTGATTTCCCCATTTGGTTATGAGATTTATTTTTAGCAGACTGCACACGGCATTTTGTGTGTAGCTCTATTACATAAAACAACTTGGCGTCGGGTCTAGAGAGCTGGCCTTGGAGCCAGAAGACCTATGCTCAAGTACTTCCTTTGAAACATACTGACTGTGTGATCCTGAGCAAATCCCTTGTTCTCTCAGGAGTTTAGGCAATACTTAATACTTAATAAAGATCATAAGCTGAAGAGAAAGTTCTGGTAAAAGGAGGTATGAGTTCCAGAAATTACCTATACTAATGAAATGAACAGACTAGCCTCCTGTCTTTTCTGTCTTTTCTTAGGCACACATCACATCCCATTTTGTTTATGTTTCCTTTCTCCCTCCCTAAATCCCTTCCTGCCTTTCTCCCTTCCTATTCTTTTCCTTTTTCTACAGTATGAAGATTTTATTTTTAAAAGTAACTTGTTTTAGTATTTTTCAAGCAGTATTTTTAATTAATCTATCCTTCCCCTTAGTTCCCCACTGAGCAAATTAAAAAAGAAGAAAACTTGAAAAACAAATCACTCAATACAGAGCTTTATGCCCAATTTAAAAAAAATCGTTAGCCATGTCTGAATATATATATATCTCTTTCTACATTTTAAGTTTATTGCCCCTCTGTCAGAAGAAAGAGGTGATTTTTTCAGATTTTTTTTTGTATTTCTACTTTATCATTACCTTGATCAGTCATTCAAAATTATTTTTCTCTACAATGTTATCATTGTATAAGCTGTTCTCATAGTTCTGTGTCAGTTTGTAAAAGTCTTCTTAAGTCCTTTTAAAATTTTCCATTTCATATTTCTCATGGCACAATACTATTCCATTACATTTATATGCCACAATCTGTTTAGCTATTCCCAATAAGAGGACAGCTCCTTAGTTTCCAGTTTCTGGCTACCAAAAAGAGATGTTAAAAATATTTTTGTATGTATAAATCCTTTTCCTCTTTGATTTTTAATTTATTTTTATTTTTTTTCTCAATAGCACTTTTTTCCAATTACATGTAAAGATAGATTTCAACACTCACTTTTTTGTAAGATTTTGAGTTCCAAATTTTTTCCCTTCTCTTTCCTCCCCAAGACAACAAGCAATCTGATATAGGTTATATATGTACAATCATGCTAAACATATTTCCACATTAGTCATATTGTAAGAGAAGAATAAGAACAAAAGGGAAAAATCAAGAGAAAGGAAAAAATAAAAACAAAAAAAGGAAAATAATATGCTTTTCTCTGCATTCATACTCCTTAGTTCATTCTCTGAATGTGGTTAGCATTTTCCATCACGAGTCTTGGAATTGTTTTGAATCATTGTAATGCTGAGAAGAGCTAGGTCCATCATAGTTTATCATTGCATAATGTTGTATACAATGTTCTCCTGGTTCTGTTCACTTCACTCAGCATCCCTCTTTGATTTTTGAAAAGAGGCACTTTGAGAAGAGGTCTTCTCTATGTTTCTTACCTCTCATGTGTGACAGGAAGTCTCTTGTGGGCAGGGACCATGTCTATTTATCTTTGTATTTCCCACATTGTTCAGTACAGAGTACATAATAGGCCCTGAACACATGTAGCAAATCAAATTAAATGGAATCAGGCCAGAGAAATGTGAAATCCTGATTGAATGTCTGTTCTTTTGATCTCACCTAGACTGCTACTGTATGATACTGTTGAATGATCAGGTAAAGGTTTTGAGAAGTGAAGCATAGAACTTAATTAGACAACTTTGAGTTAAATGAGTGTTGAAATGTAAACTTAGGAAAACAGGCATATCCTATTATTCTATTTTTGGAGAGAAGTGTAATGGTTTAATGAAAAGAAGATTGGACTTGGGAGTCCTACCAAAGAGAACTTTGGTCACATTTACTGGCCTTAGGTTTCTCCTCAGTAAAATAGGGAAAAGAAGACGTGCACTATTTAATTTTTATGATTGTGTGAAAGATACTTTATCACTGTCAATTCTGTTATTAGTATGATTTTTTTTCTGTGGAAATGGCTCATCATTTATTATAAATCTTTACTAGGGATAATGCCGTAAGCTCCCTGAGGGCAAGAACCTTTTCCAAAAATTCAAATACTCTGACAGGAACAGGAATAATGTTTTCAATCTTTCTGGAACAATTGTTTGCCATCCGATGTTATTCATTGTACAAAAGAATAAGGGCTTAATGTGAGTCCCACTGCGTGTATGAGAAGCAGTATGAAGCCTCTGCACTCATATATTTGTGTCTTCTGGTGCCTGGTACACTGCCTTTCACATGGAATGTGCTTAATAAGTGCTTCCTTCCCCATCCCTGCCCCATTCATTCATCCTTTCCCAACTCCACGTTCCTTCTCTACTTAATCATTAGCTACTCTGCTAAATCTACGTACACAGTAACATATCACAGATTTAAAGGTGGAAATATCTAAGTGCTTGTTGATTGGGATCATATGATGACAGTAATTATAACTACAACATGCTTTACATATTTCATCTCATTTAAGCGTAACAATAGGAATCAATCAATCAAATCAGTCAAAAGGATTTATTAAATGCTGAGTCTGGATCAGGCAATAAGCATTGGACTACCAAGAAAGACAAAAACAGTTCCTGCCCTTGAAGACCCCACATAGGAAGAGAGCAAATAAAAAAATAAATTGGCACGTCCAAGATATTTACAATGTTGTTCAGTTGTTTCAGTCATGTCTGACCCTCTGTGACCCCTTTGGGGGTTTTCTTGGCAAAGATAATGGAGTGGTTTGCCATTTGTTTTCTCTAGCTCAGCTCATTTTACAGATGAGGAAACTGAGGCAAACAGGGTAAAGTGACTTACCCATGGTAACACGGCTAGTGTCATAGACTGAATTTGAACTCACAAAGATGACTTCTTCGACTGCTGTTTCAGCACTCTATGCACTGTGCCGTCTCACTACCCAGTGTAGAGTAGACGGAAGGTAGTTTCAGAAGGGAAATCACTAGCGGCTTAAGGCACCAGACAAGGCTTCCTGCAGAAGGTAGAATTTAAGTTGTGTTTTGAAAAGAGCCTGAGATGTGTAAGTGAAGAGGAAGAAGATTCTAGGAATTTGGCAAAGCCAATGCACAGAGGCGATAGAAGCCATGTGGAGTGAGAAAAAGGCATAGAGACTAGGGAGGTTGATTGTAGAGTGGGTGGAGGAGAGGAAGGTGTAAGAAGTTAAGATGATCAGGAAGGGTCAAGGTTTTAAAGAGCTTTAATTACCTAAGAGAGGACTTTCTATTTGATCCTGGAGGTAAGTTGTGTCCACTAGAGTTTGTTGTTTGAGGTGGGGACATTTTTCAGACCTACCCTTTAGCAAAAACACTCTAGCAACTGAGAGGAAGAGGGAATGGAGTGTTGAGAATATTGAGTCAGAGAAATTAATTAGAAGCTGATATAGTAGTACAAGAGAGAAGTGATAAGAGAATGTGTGAGTGTAGGGAAGAGAATATATAAAAGAGATATTGCGTACGAAGAAACAAGGTATGGTAACAGGTTAAATATGTGGTGAATGAGATTGAGGAGGTGAGAATGGCACTGAGCTCTTGGGTCTAGGAGACTGGGAGGATGGCAGCATCCTCAACAGTAATAGGAAATTTGGGAAGAGGGGATGGTTTTTTGGGGAAAGATAATAAGTTCTGTTTTAGACATGTTGAGCTTGAATGCCTTGAGGACATCCAGTTCAAGATATCCGAAGGCCAATTGCTGATTTAGGGCTGGAATTTAGGAAAGAGACTAGGATTGCATATGTCCATCTGGGAATTATCTGCCCAGAGATAATAAAACTGAGACCCAGAGAGATGAGATGACTTGCTCATGGTCACAAAGCTATTCAGTGTCAGAGGAAAGGTTTGAACTCAGGTCTTCTTGATTCCCAACTAGTCTAGTCGAACATCCACACCATTTTGTGATCTGTCCTGCTGTTTCTTCTCTCTTCTAAGGTAATATCAACATGGGAACCAGCCATCCAGAAAACATGTCCCCCGTCTATTGATAGAGTATGTCAAACAACTTACAATCCCTATGCCCCTCCTGCCAATCCCCAAAGTCTTCCCTCTGGCCAACATTCTATTATGAATGCTTTCCATTTTGAGAATGCAATCTTCTTGAAGGCAGGCACTGTCATAGTTTTAAAAAGTTTTCCTATGTGTAGCACAGTGCCTGGCACTAAATAGGTGCTCAATAATCAATTGATCGATCAATCGATTGGTTAATTAATTCTTCACTCTAGGTTCTCTCTCAATTCACTCACTTCCCCTTCTGCTAGATTTATCATGTCATATTGGATTTTGTCAGTTAATCTAATATCCTCCCTTTGCTTTTGAGTAAACTGAGGCTCAGAGAAGTTAAGGGACTAGCCAAGTTCTCACACAGGGACAAACATTTATTAAATCTCTGCTTTCTGAGAGGAACTGTGTTAAGCACTTTACAAATATTATCTCATATCCTCATCACCACTCTGGTAAGGAGGTGTTATTGTCACCACTTTACCGTTGAGGAAACTGAGGCAGACACAGTTTAAGTGATTGCCCAGGGTCACACAGTTAATAAGTATCTGAGGTTGGATTTGAACCCCAATCTTCTGACTCCATATCTAGTCCTTCATCCACGGTACCATATTGTCCCTATGTAGACATGTCCTATGAAAGTTTTGATTGATTTTATAGGGTTGATGTGAGAAAAATAGGACCAGAATTGCCTCCTAGCAAGATGTAGATGAATCTGAGTTGCATGAATGTTTTCTGGTTTAGAATCAGTGGTCCAAGGCTGACCATCAGCATATCCCAGAATGATCTGGGTCAAGACTCATCTTCCTGAGTTCAAATCCAGCCTCAGACACTTACTAGCTATGTACCCTGGGCAAGTCACTTCACCCTGTTTGCCTCAGTTTCTTCATCTGTCAAATGAGCTGGAGAAGGGAGTGGCAAAGCACTCTTGTATCTTTGCCAAGAAAACCCCAAACGAGGTCACAGAGAGTCAGAAATGACTGGAAAACAACTGAACAACAACAAAAAGTCATTCCTGGTAGCAGCTGGATCGAATGGCATTGCCGTCAACACGAAGGCAGAGTGTCCTTAATATATAATTTGTAATTATGTATGAGAAGCATTTGTAATGTGACTTCTCTACAAGATCCTATGTTGTTATAAGTTCAAGTATTATAGAGGTAGCTGGTGGCACAGTGGGTAGAACTGAGGTCAAAGCTGGCCTCTGACACTTATTAGCTGTGTGACCCTGGGCAAGTAACTCGACTCAACTTTAGTTTGCCTCAGTTTCCTCACCTGTAAAATGGGACTAATTATAGCGCCAATCTCCCTGGGTTTTTGTAAGCATTAAGTAAGCTATTTGTAAAACACTTAACGCAATGCTTGGCATGTAGCAGGTAGGTGCTATGTATGTGTTATTGTTTTTATTAATACTATTATTATTATAATTTATTGTTTAATGTGCCATTAAAGAATTTTTAGCATTAATCCCCTAGTCCATTCCTGGGAACCCCCAACGGGGTTTGCAAACTACTTAATGGAAACCATCGTATTATACTATGTTGTACTTTTGAGGGGTATTAAAGCAGAGGAGACAAAATGAGCCATGGCTGGAAGGCTTCCAGTTGGTGCATGGCTCACTGGGTGACCAGGGATGAATCACCCTCTGAGCCTGATGTGCTCATCTTTCAGTTGGGGCAAGATTGGAGTATGTGGCTCCTCAGCTTCCTGGAGTGTCTGCAAAGGCTGTGTGATGCAAAGAGAGGATAGGATTTGGAGTAAGAAGACCTGAGTTAAAATCCAGGCTGTGCCATACTCTGTGTGATCTTGGCCGTGTCGCTTACCCTCAGTGAGCCTCAGTTTCCTCTTCTATAAATTTAATGGTTGGACGAGGTGGCCTCTGAGGTCCCTTGCAGTCCTAGATGTATGGCCCTGTGTCTATGACAATAGAATCCTCTCCAGTCCTGAATCCTTTCATCCTGTGACCTCTACTGTTTTCAGTTTCAGCCTGTGACACGGTACGTGTGAATTCTGGTTCTGCATGCTGAGCTAGCCCCTTAAGAAGAATGGAAAACGAGCTAGTTGATTTTTTTTAATTTTGGGGGATATTTTTAGCTTTTAAAAAGCTTCTCACTCGGAGCCTTAAAAAGAAATAAGAACCTTTTCCAAAAATGCAAATACTCTGGCAGGAGCAGGAATAGTGTTTTCAATCTTTCTGGAACAATTGTTTGCCCATCCTGTGTCATTAGCTGCGCAAAAGGGTAAGGGCTTAATGTTAGTCCCACTGCTTCTATGAGAAGCAAAATGAGGCTTTCTTCCCTTGTAACAATAGCTTCCTCAAAGGGTCATGCTCACACAACGCCAGGGCATTTGTTGTTGGAATCAGGCCCTAACTTCTCCTAGGTTAGGAGACTGGTCTTTTATGAATGTACCAAAGTGCTATGAGTTCTAACAAGACTCAAAGAATGAGATGGGTGATTCCCAGCCCCTACATGCCTCTTCTACCCTCCACGGAATCAGTGGGAGCTGTATCTGGCAGGCAGTGTGGGTTGAAATGAGCAGCACTCCCAGGGATTCTCTTTTCTGCTCACCATGAAGCAGAAAATGGCGGGCTTAAATAGGAAAGAAACACTTTGCATAGTCTTGTTGAATAGAGAGAGCTAGGAAGAACCGGGTTCAAGTCTGCTTCTGATATGTACTGTCTGTGTGACGCTGGGCAAGGTTCTTAACTTTTCTGTTCTCTTGGCAACTTTATAAGACTACACCTTTCAGAAGAGGTGCAAACTTCCCTTAGTAAAGGAAGTTGTCTCATCTGGTAGTTTCCTATAGCAATTAAATTGCAAGTCCAATCTCTATTCCTTCTTATTGCAGGCTCTCATCAACTCCAGTTTAAGGTTTGAAAAACATTTTACATACATAACAAAGGTTGGCCTATTGTTTCATTTGACCCTACCCTGAAACTTAGGTGCTATTATTTTATAGAGAAGAAAACTGGGTATGAAGAAAGTTGAGGGAATTTCCTGGGGTCACACAAGTGACATCTGAAGTGCCTTTGGATACCCAGCTGAGTCTTCCTAACCCAGTGCTCTATCTTCTATGACAAGCGGCTTCTCTATGGGAAGCATGAGGGGGCAGCTGACATTTGTAAGGAGCATTTCAAGGATTTTGAAGCTTTACAATGACTCTTTGAGACAGTGCTACAGGTATGGTCATCTTTATTTACAATAGGGAGTTCATCTTGCTAGGAAAAGGGGAGTTACCTCTCTGGGAAGTTAATCTATGGAAGGTATTCACAGCTCCTTCATAGCCTTATTCTATTTTGGAATACCACTGTGAGTGAGAAACTTATGGACAATTTTGCCACCAAAGTTACCCTTGTGAATTCTTAGTCACCGTAGCAGAAGACCATGACTATCCTGGGGCATTTGGAGGAACTGCTCCATCTGGGGATGCCCCTGCCCCAACTGGAAATCCCCAATCCCTACAATTACTTCTGAACTGGTGAAGGAAGTCACATCTGAGGATCCCATGGTACCTCCTGTGACTCTGAGGAACAATGGCCTGCTCAGACTTGGCTGCCTAGGACCACCTTCTTGGGTGTCTTTCAACTAAAAAGTGTGCAGTATTTGGATGCTGATTATGCTCAGGACCCTGTACTCAGGGCTGAGCATTACAAAGATGTATTTGATATAGACCTTGCCCTCAAGAGGCAAAGTGGGAGGAGACATCTGACATAAGACAGAGCACTCTCAACTCTAGGAGTAAGTCAGTCAATAAGCATGTATTAAGTACCTACAATGTGCTAGGCACTGTGCTGAGCCCTGAAGACACAAAGAAAGACAGAAGACAGTCCTTGTCTTTAATGAGGTCACAATCTAATGGGGGAGACAACATGCAAGCAAATGTCTACAAACAATTTGCAGAATAAATAGTAAATAGTTAATGGATGGAAGGCACTAAAAATCAGAGATTGAGAAAGGGTACCTGTAGAAGGCACAATTTTATTTAGGACTTAATGAAACCCAAGGAAGCCAATAGCAAGAGAGGAGGAGGGAGAATGTTTCAGGCATAGTGAACAACTGGAAAAAATGCCTAGAGGCAAGAGATAGGGTATCTCATTAAGGGAACAGCCAGGAAGCCACTGTCACTGGATTAAAGATTATGCATTAGGGAGTAAGGTGAAAGAAAAGTGGAAAGGTTTATGAAGGGCTGTGAATGCCAAACAGGATTTTACATATGATCCTGGAGCGATAAAGAACTATTGAAGTTTATTGAATATGGAGGTGATATAGCTGGTCTGGTATTTTAGGAAAATCCCTTTGGCAGTTGAATGGAAGATGCACTGATGTGGAGAGAACCTGGAGGCAGGCAGAGCCACCAGCAAGGTAATGGGTTAGGGGGGTGGATTAGAGGAAGCCTTTGGCCTTTGAGAAGGAGGGAGGCAGAGTGATGCAATGGAAAGGATGCAGGTTTTGGAGCCAGAAGATTTAATTTCAAATGCCTATTCTGCTACATATAGTGTGGTATTCTCCCTCTGGGTTTTGTTCTATAATGTGAAAGGATTGGACTCAAGAGCTTACCATGTACTAGACACTGCGTTAAGTTCTAAGGAGAGGCAAAATAGTCCCTGTCTTCAAATAGCTCGCCTTCTAATGGGGCAGAGAATATGAAAATAACTAGGTACATAAAAAGATGTGTACAGAGTAGATGTAAGGTAATTTCAGAACGGAAGCCACTGGCAGTCAAGGTGCAGGAGGGCCTCCTGCAGAAGGTCAAACTTGAGACGAGTCCTGAAGGAAGCTAGAGAAACTAAGAGGTGGAGTTGAGGGAGAAGAACATTCCAAGCATGGGCTACAGCCTATGGAGATTAGAGATGGAGTGTAGTATGAGGGTAACAGTAAATGAGATAGTCTGATTGGCTCATAAGGTACATGGAGGAGACTAAAGTGTAACAGTATTGGAAATGTAGGAAGGTCACATGATATGATGAGCTTTGAATGACTAATAGAAGACTAGATTTATAGATCTGGGAATGATTTATGCAGATGATCATTTAACCCATGGGAGTTGATTACATTAAGTGAGATAGTATTGGGGGAAAAGGTAAATGGGCCCTGGAGAGAACATTGGGGAACATCTATGGTGACTTAGTGTGACATGGATGAGATCCAGTAAAGGAGACTAAGAAAGAGAAGTCAGACATCCAGGAGGAAAACTAGGAGACAGTAGCATCATGAAAGCTTAGAAAGAATATTCAGAACGAGGTGATTAAGCGTCAGAGGCAGCAGCATGCAGGTCAAGAAGAATGAAGATTAAAGATAAGCCCATTAAATTTGACGCTTAAAAGAACATTGGTGACTTTGGAAAGGGAAGTTTCAGTCTAATTATGAGGTAAGAAGCTGGATTGAAGAGGATAGATGTATTTGGGGTTGTGAGAAAAAGAAGTGGCGTCTTCTAGCATAGGTGGCTTTTTCACAAAGTTTAAGTAAGAAAGGGAAGAGAAATGTAGAACAGTAGCTGTCAGTGATGGTTAATGATAAGTACAAGTGTGGAGTTATAAGGTTGTGAGAGTCATGGGCATGTTTGTGGATAGCAAGGAACCAACAGGTTGGGGGAGATTGAAAATTAGAAAGACATGGGGAATTTTAGTAGTACAGTCTTCCGAGGAAAATAGCAGGGGATGGTATGAAGGGTGATTCTAGAGGTATTAACTTTGGTATGGAGAAGGACCACTTCATGTGAAAAAGTAGTGAGGAGCTAGTGGGAGAAGATGTTTGAGTGACATGAGATGAGGAGGAGGGGCAGTGAATATCTTTATTTTTTTGAGGAGGCACTAAAGTATGAACTGAGGTACTCGTTGAGACAGTGGGGAGTAGGAGTACCATGAAGGGGTTGAAGAGAGATGAGAAGTTTGGGGATCACCTGTGTTGAGAGTGAGTGAGTGAATTAATTAGGGAATAGAAGTATTACATTGCTCTAATGAGGGCTCATTTGAGGTGACTTGCTCAGGGTCATAGAGCCAGCATATCTCAGACACAGAACCTTAATCAGGTCTTCCGACTCCAAGGGCAACTCATAATCCACTGTGCTGTATAGCTTCTCTTCTTTTGCCCTATAAATACAAAATTCCTTCGTCAGACTCTATTTAGAAATATTTCCAGTAGACAAAAAGTTACATACAACTTGGTTAAAGACTTGTAGTTCTGCCCACTCCTTAGTACAAACAGAAGGCATGGCTACTTGATGATATCATCTAGTCACGGAATGTATCTCACAACTCATTTGTAAGAAGCCATTGTAATATTTCTTTGAAAATGATGAAATGTTGTATCATGTTTACAATAATGAGGAATCAGAGCAATGTGGGAACTTCCATGTACCATAACCTCTTTTGACAAACATAGGGCTGCTTCCCCATGACTGAAGACAGACCATGATTCTGATTCTTAGAACCTGTATTTTAGTGGCCTACCCTATTTACCACTCTTACCCTTATTTTTACTCCATTTTTATCTGTCATGATTCAATCTTTCTAATAGGAAAGAATGACTCCTGTATTAGAGTTGACTATATGAAACACTTATGGAGCAGCCAACTATGCCATTCTGAAGGACATCTTTACGAGTAAGAGGAAGGAGCCACCCCATAGAGGTCTGTATTGGGAGTAAACGTGCTTTGAATGTTTATTGACACAAAATAAGCTCTAATAAGAGGAAAGAGAAAGTAGGTTAATGATGACATGAGTGAGAAGAGCCTATCACAGCAGGACAGAGTGATAAAAGAGAGAGAAAAGAACCTTCACCCTAACTCACACAGTCAACCAATAAGCTTTTGTTAATCAACTGCTCCATGCTTAGCACTATACAAAGCACTAGGGGCACAATAGCAACAAAAACAATAAGATATAGGACTCTACCTATAGAATTTTCTAATCTTTTTGGAGAAATGTGAGTAATGATTAGAAAACAACTTTTTATCTTCTGCATTTTTACCCATCCTTTAATATGGAACTGTAATATTACATTCTCGATGATCCCTTCTTTGTTCCTCACTAGCCAGTGGTTCAAATTGTACTGTTTGTTCTATGCTTCTTTATTACAATTGTTGTGCCATGTTTTGTGTTATGGTTATAAATTGTTGTGTCTTGTATTTCCCTTCCCTGAATGGGAGTTTCCTGCAGGAACATTTCTTAACTAAATTTAGTATTCCAGCGCATCTTACTCCAACCATAGCCCATAGCTCAGGGCTGCACACAGTAGGCATTTAATAAATGTTTAGGAAAGAGTAGATGATAGGGTAGAGCCAATGCCACCTAGTTGGATCATGGGCTATTGGAAACTACCTAATGGAAACCTAAAGTCCCTTTGCTACAGACTCTCTTTCTCCCAAAAAGTGTGTGGAGTGATAATTATCAGTGTCTTATCTTAATTTTCCATACTAAGTAGAATAATTAAGATTTGAATCCAGGTCACCTGAGTTCAAAGCTGGTGCTCATTTCAGTAAATCATATCTTAGCTTATTATATCACTCAATATGCCAATGAATCTGTGTTCTCATTGACGAGGGCATTCCTTCTAATAATGCAGCTTTTGATATGGCCATGTCTGCCTCTCCTGTACATCTTTTGTCCTTCCATAAGTTCACAACAACAAGTCCCCAGCATGATGGGTCTTTTTTTCTCAAGCTCTCATGACATTACAAAGATATCAATGGAACATGTTGACTCTCTTCGTTGCTTAGGTCTTGCTCTTGTAATGTGATAAATCCACCTTCTTTTGATCATATGTTTCTTTGATGACATACTTTAGTCAGTGTGTAGTTCATAATACTTCATTGATAGTGCATTTCAGCCTACTCACATCCAGATTACCTCTCCTTGTCCTTGAGACAACTTTTGACTTTAGTTTTTCAGACAGTAGTGTTCAATGACTTGTAGCCAAACACCATCCCCAGAAGAATCATGACATTATAAAGTAGGTTTTGCTTCAGGGAGAGGCTAAGGCTCATTATTACTAGCTTTATCATTTGGTAATGAATTCAAAGCCGCAGAAAACATAAAACAAAGACATATACACAATGCCACTAGGTCCTGTGAGGGTCCCTCTGTGGGTCCATTGTGATTGTATAGTGATTAAAAAGGAACAAAGGATTTCAAGAATCCCAATGTTTTTAGACTATAAGCATTAACTTAGCTGTTGGCACTCTAAATATCCAATGGTCAATGAGTGGTCATATGATTGGAAGATGAGAATAAGATAAACCTTAGTGTTCTCATAACCATATATAGTTCTTACAAAGCATTATACATTATAACACTAGTTATGATCATGTAAAACATAAGTATCATATGCAAATTTTTCAGATGAGGAAAATGATGCTCAGAGTCCAAAGGCTTGTCCAAGGACACAAAGCTAGTGAACAATGGAGCCTGTTCTCACTGGAAATAAGGTATTCTTTCCTTTATACTTCATTACTCTTAGGTGAGTGAAGTCTCAGGTGAGTCTTCAGCTGTATATAATTCATAGGTCACAAGGTATTATTTAATTTTAATAGTTTTTCTTCTTATTGCTCATCTCAGCATAAAGTCCACTCCTTTCCCCCCCCAAAATACAACATACACCACATGTATGCAAACCCCATAATATATCTTAAACAAAAAACTTTTTAAATAATGCATAAGAGGCAGCTTAATGTAGTTGATAGAAAGAAAGAAAGTCTTGGTGTCAGGAAGACCTGAATTTAAGTCCAACCTCATACATACTGAATGCTACTCAAGATGAGCCCATTTATTCTCTCAGTGCTTTAAGCAACTATCTGGGATTATGATGGATGAAGAAAAAAGTCTGTCCATTTATTCATCCTAGGCAACTCTTAAAGTGGACGAGTTGAAAGCTATGGGCTGATCTTCTGTGGTTGTGAAAATTCCCTCATGGGGAATTCCCTACACAAATGAAATCATAGCCCTTGTTTAAGAGTTATTCTGGGAAAACCTATCAGAATGCCCTGTTTTTTCCTGTTTCATCAGTTTGGTCATTCTCTATTAGTTGTGCCCCCATTTATGTAGTAGGTTGTATGTAAGTAAAATGCTTTGCAATTGATTAACATTTGAAATATACTAGAGAACTATAGTATCAAAGATGCTTATTACTACAAAGGAATGTAGAGATCATTTAACCCAAGCTCCTGCTTATTTAAAGGAGTCCTATAACTAATCTTGTTATAAAACAAAGATTCCTGTGATAAAGTGAATAATTACTTTTAATTTACCTTTTCATGAATCTTAACATTCAGATGCTGTATTTGCTTAAAGCAATGTACATATGTGTACAGCAACTTATTTCTGTCCACACTTTATTTCCACTTTTTATCTTTCTCATAGTGTTACAGAGATCTGGGAGCACTTGCTTTTACCAGTTAGGGCTCACATAATTTCACCTAGTTAGCAGAATTTGGTCAACGTCTAGGGTGGAGACACATTTTCATCACAGAAAACATTCACAATGAGTCATACCCTTATATTTTGGTCTGGGAGTGGATGTTTCAAGGAATCATGTTACAGCATCCACTGACCATGTAATGTTCTTTCTGTAAATCAGCGGTAGAACTCCTGGGATTATGTAGGGGCACCTGTTGTTTCTCTACCAGCCTAGAAGGAAGTTGTAATCTTCTCAGTGTTTTGGTGAAATTTTTAATCTTGTCCTTTAGAGACCCGTGCTTTCTCTAAGGGTTTGTTAGAATGATAAGGGTAGAGGGTGAGATGACATATTAGTAGCCCCTGTGGCTTTTCAAAGTCCCTGGTCAAAAGGTTGGTCCTGGTGGACTTGTTTATTCTAATCTTGCCTTATGTGTATATGTGTATAAATGCATTTATACACACATAGACATACAAACACATATGTATATATGCACATATACAAACACGTGTATATATGGGCATATGTTAATATCTGTAGCTATAACTAATTATATGTAACATAATTATAACTAATTCTAATTCGGAGGTACTGAGAGTTTAAGTGACTTACTCAGCTTCCTACAGTGAGTACATTTCCAAGGTAGCACTGGAACAGAGGTCTTACTGACTCCGAGGCCAGCTGTTTATATACCAGTTCCTCATACAATGTTAATAAAACCTTACAGTTAGACACCATTTTCCTCATCCCTGTCCTATGATGTGTCCTGCTGTTCATTATTATGCATATTGGTGAATGTTTCCACCCTCTGGTCCTCAAATTTTTAAAAGGAAGGATTTGTTTAACTGGTGTCTCTTTCGGCGACAACCAGTGCATGCTGAAGAGTGGGCACTCAGCAAGTGTTGACCAACCCAGATTTGAGTTGAGTCTAATAGTATGGAGAAGACTTTAACATTTCTGTTTCCTGCTCAAGATAGTTGGTGTGCAGGATTCATCTTCTTCCATGCCTCTAAATATTGATGAATTCCTTGATGTAGGGCTCTTTCCATAGATGCTGATTCCCCACACCTTTGTAGCTGGTTTCATAAGTTCCTGTATATAGGGAAAAACAAAACCTCAAAACATGATCTGGTGGCCAGAACCCTTGCCAAATGTAACTAGTATGGAATTAAGTCCATATTCAAAGTCTTTCCAGATTGGTAGGACCTGCCAGATTGTGCTTTGGAAAAATAGATTCCAAGAAACCAAGATTACATGCTCTGAGAAGGCATTATAAGAGAATTTTAGTGGATTGATAGCTATCTATTTGTACCCCTGAAACAACAACAATAGGAAAAGCAATCACAACAATAACACAAAGACGACTGAAAAATATCTCAAAATGCGTCTTCTCTTCTCTTACTCCTGGCTTTTCGTAGTATATAGTGATATGATCATATGCCATTTGAAATAATCAGCATGCTGTAGCAGGAAATCTAGTGCCCTAGATCTGGTGTGGGTAGAGCTTGCATGTAATCTTGGCTTAGCCACTTACTATCTGTGTGACTTTGAACAAGCAAGTAAATTTGTCTGGGCCTTATATCCCTCCTAATAATAATAGCTAATATTTATATGTAGCCATGGACCATTCGCATCATCTTATTGCCTTTCCTTTCTACACACATGTAGCTGAGTGAAGGTGGAGAAATTTGCATTGGGTCCACTACAAATTTATATTTTATAACCTCAAGTGGGACCTCAGAGCTGCTTGGCAATTCTTCCATATCTGCCTTATTCACTCACTATTCCACTCTCTCCAGGAGCTCTTTCAAACCTTTTCATTCCTCCTCAACCCTCCCATGGCTCCTCCTCCCCTCTTCTCTCAGCTGAGAGCCTTGCTTCATATTTTAGAGAAAAATTGAGGCCATTTGCCAGGGAACTCCCTCTTCCTCATCTGCTATCATTCAGGCGGCTTCTGCCACTAGCTTCTCCTTCACCTCTGTCTCACATGATGCATTGGCCTTACTCTTCACCAAAGCTAACCCCTCTACTTAAAGTGATCTCATTCCATCCTGTCTCTTCTAATAGATATCCCCTTGAGTCATCTCCATTCTTTCACTTACTTTTAATCTCTTCCTCTTTACTGCCTCATTTCTTACCTCCCATAAACAAGCCCATGTCTCCCCTATCCCGAACAAAGTAATCACTTACTATCATCCTATATTTCTAAAATCTACCTTTCCTGCCCCAGTCTCTATGCTGACCTTCAATCTCACATCTCCTACTGCCTTTCAGAAATCTTGAATTGGATGTCCAGTAGACATCTTAAATTTGGTATGTCCCAAACAGAAATCATTATATTTCCCTCTAAGCCCTCCCTGACCTCTACTCCCTGTTACCACAGAGGACAACATCCTCCAAGTCTCTCAAGCTCACAACCTAGGAGTCATCCTGGAGTCTTCACTATCTCTCACCTCCATATCCCAACTATTGTCAAGGTCTGTCAATTTCCCCTTTGCAACATCTCTCCAGTATGACCCCTTCTCTCCTCTGACAGTGCCACCACTCTAATGCAGGCCCTCATCACCTCATGCCTTAATTGCTGCAATAGCCTGCTGGTGGGTCTGCCTGTCTCACATCTCTCCCCACTCGAATCCATTCCTCCACTCAAGTGATTTTCCTAAAGTATAGGTTTAATCATGTCACTCACAAACTCAATAAACTCTAGTGGCTTCTATTGCCTCCAGTAGCAAAGACAAAATGCTCTTTTTGGCTTTTAAAGCCCTGTATAGCTTAGCCTCTCCTACCAATCCAGGCTTCTTACTCTTTTACTCCTCAACGCATACTCTTCAATCTAGTGACACAGGCCTCCTGACTGTTCTATGAACAAGATATCCCATCTCTCAGCTGTGGGCATGTTCTCTGGCTGTTCCCATACCTGGAACACTCACCATCGTCTGCTCTGACTACTGACCCCCCTGGCTTCCTTTAAGTCCCAACTAAATTCCCACCATCTATAAGAAGCTTTCCCCAAACCCTATTAATTCCAGTGCCTTCCCTTTAACTTTTTCCTATTTCTCATGTATATAGCTTGCTTTTTATATTTTTGTTTGCATGTTGTCTCCCTCATTAGATCATAAGCTCCTTGAGGGAGAGACTGTCTTTCGCCTTTTTTTGTATCACCAGAGCATAGTATAGTGCCTAGCACGTAGTAGATACTTGATAGATCTTTACTGATTAATCGATATACATATAACAGCAAGAACTGTTATGTTATTTATATATATACATACATGTATAAAGCAAATATAATATATATGTATATTTTATAAAATTTGATCCTAAGAGAAATGATGTGAGGTAGATACTGTCATTAATCTCACACTACGGATGAGAAAAAGAGGCTGAGAGGTTAGTTATGTGCAGTGGCACATATCTGAATTTGAGTCTGGTACACCAAAGTGGGTAGAGTAGGTGGCCTGAGATTTCCAGCCCTAAATCCCATGATCCTTAGTTCTAACACAAGCAACCCAGCACAGCAGAGCCTTGATGAGGCAATATCACCCTTTGAGATAGCTAGGGAGAATGGTGACATAATCATTATTTTTTTCCCCTTTTCAACAACTGACCTTTTTAAATTCCATTAATGTTGCCTCCATTCCAATGATTCAAATGTGGAAAAGCAGAGATTATTTATGTTTTCTAGAAAGCTTGCCACCCACCTGCATGTTCCCTTCCGCTAAAACCCCCTCCCCCAGACATTAAGACAGCAAGTTGCAGGGGATAAAACATAAGGCCCTCGTTAATTGCAAATTAATAGTGCCAGGAATATATACAGATGGCACCTGAAGTCAATTGCTGACAGCTTCGGATTCTGGTTCTATTTTTCTTTCATCCAACCAAACTGACTAGCAAGCAAAGAGATGATAGAGAATTGGTTTTTATTTAGCCCCCAAATTCACAAGTTGGAAATCCATGTTCTTGGCCTACAAAGGTTCTTTTCTTAGCGATGTTGCAACTCTTGTTTTTCTGAACTCCCTCATGTTAACCAGGCTCAAGATTTAGTGTTTTCCAGGACACAGGTGTAAGGATCTGGATGAACATACTGTATATATCATGGACACTTGCTTAGCTAGTAAATATTTTGTTGTGTGAGTTTGCTCATTCTCCTGCAATCAATTGCGAACTGACAGTATTTAACAGGTCCGCAGAGAGCATGCCTGCTTTGGTTGGCACTTAAAGGAAATTAATCACATGATTGCTTTTTTTTCTTTCAAAGCTTCCATTTTAAGCATTCCCCCACTTTTTAAAGATTGCATGGCAACTGCCAAAGTCAGTTAATTAACAACTAAATTTGAAATTTGTTAGAGAAGATGATCATTTTGCTTCACTAGATGACCTTGGAAGAGACACGATTTATCACTGAGTTCAGCTATGATAAAATAAGTTATTTTTTTTCTTTTTATTTATAAACTTAGTAACATTCTACAAATCTGACTAATCAAAGGATAAAACTTTAAATTTTGAGCTCTTTAGATTATAGGCTCAAAGGGTCATTATTAAGAGCTAGAAGATACCTTAGAATGGTCATCTTGTCCAATTCTCTCATTATATGGATAATATCTGATGCCCAGAGAGATTTATATGACTTTTCCAAGGTCCCAGGGAATAAGCGGTAGGAACAAAATTTGATCCCGGGTTATCTGACTCCACATCCATTACTCTTTCCATCATAGTATATTTCCTCTTATGTTGATTAGACAATTCATAATGAAATCCAAATATTGAGGAATTGAACACAATATCAACTAACTTTGCCTTGGAAGCCCTTCTGAATTGGGCGGGTGGATTTGAAAAATTTGTGAATTTTGGTGTACTTACGTGGCAGTAGTGAGAGTTTATCTAAGAGGCTCTTCTTGTACTTGACCTCATTTGAAGTATTATTTTTCTTTTTCATATACTTCACATTTTATTTTATATTCTTCGTGTTTGCCAGTTTGTAAATGGCACAACACTCTTCCATTCTGTTGTTGTATTTTAGAACTTTGATGGCTCCGTGATTTCAACATTTGTCCACCTTCCACTGGTAGAGGTTATGACCCGATCATGCTATCTCACTTATCCTGTGTGAGCAGGGCCTTTGGGAGTTGGAATGGACTCCTCTCTCACTTTTTACCCTCTGTCAGTTTCAAATACTGGATCTATAAAATCCTATATGTCCCAGGATTGCTATTGAGGATCAAATGAGATAATGTCTATAAAGTGCTTTACAAACTTTTAAGTACTTTATTGCTATCAGTTGTTTCCATTATAATTTTTATTTTTTACTATTATCCATACTCTCATACATAACTTTATTATTTACTATTATCCATATCCTGGCCCGTAGGTGGTGGGGAAGGCATTCCAATCATATGGGGCAGCCAGAGCAAAGGTATGAAGTCCAGTGTTGGAGGAAAAGCAAGAAAGCCAATGTATCTGGAAGGAGGGCCAGGAGGTTGAAAATCAAGAAAAGGCCATTAGATTTGGCAATTAGAATATCATTAGTAATTTTTGAGAGCACAGTTTGATTGAATGATGAAGTTGGAAGCCGATTTGCAGAGGGTTTAGAAGAGAGTGAGAGGAGAGGAAGGGGAGGCACCAGGTTGCCCATATTGCTTTCTCAAGTTTATCCAAGAAGAGAAGGAGAGATATAAGATAATCACTAGCAGGGATGGTCTGATGAGAGTTTCTTAAGGATAGAAGAGACCTGGCCATGTTTGTAAGCAACAGGGAAGAAGCCAGTAGTAATGAGTGGTTGAAAATAAGATGAATAAAGATGATTTGCATGAGAAATCAGAGGGGAATGGGATCAGGAGTGCATTTAGAAGAGTTGGGTTGGACAAAGGAGAAGGGCTACCCCTTCACCTGAAGCCCATGGGGGAACAGGTAAACGACAAAGATGTCTGAATAGCGTGAGATGAGGAGAAGGGGAAAAGAGAGAGCTTTCAGCTAAAGGTTTCAATTTTTTGGTAAAGTATGAGTCAGGGTCTTTAGCTGAGAGGGTGAGGGTGGGGAGCTGTCAGAGGCTTGAGGAGAGATGAGAAGGTTAGAATTGTTAATGCACAGGATGAGACAGTGAATCAATTAGGGAGCAACAGAATGTTTGCTTTGCTGTAGTTAGATCCCAGTTGCTATTAGATCATGTAAATTTCTAATGGATCTAGTCAACACATTTTTATTATTTCCTCCAGTGCCCTTTGTCAATATAGAATGAAAGGAGGTAGACTGTGAGATTAATCTAGTACTGGGGCTTGGCAAAGTGTGATTAGCAGTAGGATCAGAGCATGAGAGAGTTGAGGGTGGAAGGTAGTGTGTGGAGGTCAGTTGGTTCACAAAGGGGTTGATTGGGAAGGGAAAGGAAAAGGAACAATAATTGATTAAGTGCTAACTATGTGCCAAGCGTATCACACATAGTGCTAAGTGCTTTACAGAGATCTCATTTAATCCTCACAATTCTGTGAGGCAGCTGCTAGCATTTCCCTCATTTACAGTTTTGGAAACTGAGGCAGATGGAGGTTGTGACTTTCCCAGAATGACACAGCTAAAAAGTAGCTGAGCTTCCTGATTCTGGGCTCATCATGCTGTCAACTGTACCACCTAGCTGCCTGATGGAAGAGAAGAGTGTAGCCCAATGCAGAGGTGATGGTCTGGGAAAGAAATAAAGGGCAGAGGAAATGGAGGTCGTGATGAAGGCAAAGAACTAGGTTAGGTGTCGTTCTGTATAGGGAAAAATGGAATGATTGTGAAATGGAATGATCCCAAAAGATTGTTATCAGGTAAAGGAATTATCAAGTCCAAGAATATGGATATGGAACGCTTGTGGGTTATGGCAAAGTCAAATGTATTTCCATCTCTGTGTGTTGCTGAGGTAAAGTGAAGGAATAAGTCATGAGAATGAAATAGATTGAAGAACTGGGAAGTAAGGGTATTTCAAGGCATATGTTGGAGTCCCCTAGTATGAGGGGAGGAGATATAGAGAAGAAAAAGGCTATGAACCAGAAACTATAAACATTAAGTAAGAAAAGAGAATAATGTTCCGGTGGTCTATAGACAATAGTCACTATCATCTGGTTTGTTTGATGAGTTTGGATAGTGTGGACCTCAAAGTAAGAGACATTGATTTGTGAAAATGGTTGAGGTAGGATCTGGAAGTGGCAATGGTGATCAAGGAGTGTTTTCACTCTCTCACCATGAGCAGTGGATATGGGAGTATCTGAAAATGTGTAGCCAATACTGTAAAGGGTAAGGAGGGAAGTGGTGTTGTTTATAAAATTCTTTATTATCTCTGAATCTTGGCCTCTATGCTCGTGCCCTGACTAACCTGCATATGGAGAGTTCAGATCTCACTCTAGCTCTCTATGGGAAAAAATGATGTAGAATTTTTCAGCTGCATGACCTATTTCAGTCATTTATCTCTTAGAGGAACTCATTTACAATGTTGTTACCCAAAGCATCATTAGTTATTTGCTAGGGTCTATTCATACCTACCATCTGACTTGCTAATACCTTTTGGGCTTTTAAGAAACAACATATTGTATAATTTGTTCAGTCATTTTCCTGTTATGGGTTGGTCACATAGGTGGTTCATTTTTCCTTTTCCTTTTATTTCAAATGAAATAAAACTATGAATATTTGTTTATACAATGCGCCCTTCCCCTTGAAATACTATCTTTAAAATATAATTCCATAAATAAGAATGCCAGATGAAAGGGTATGATGAATTTGGTGTCTCATTATATCTTGCCAAATTAAGAAATTCATACCAATCTATATCCTAGCCCACATGGGAATTTAAAATATACTGTGCATCAGTTTTATCAAAAACCACTTGGAAAATGAGGAGTGCTTGCTAAAATTTTAGTAGCATGCTATAGATCAAATGGCAACAAGATATAGAAGAGTTGGACAGCCAGTAAATAAAAGTCAACAAGCTTTTATTAAGAGCCTGTTATGTGCCAGACACTGTGCTAAGCCCTATGGATAGAAAGAAAGGCAAAAAAATCCTTGTCTTCAATGAGCTCCCAGTCAAATGTGGGTAGAAAACAAGCAATCAGTTATGTACAGATAAGATTTAGAAAGCATAAATTGTGGATAATCAACAGAAGGAAGGCACCAACATTAAAAAGGATCAGGGAAGACTTCCTGCAGAAGGTGGGATTTTATCTGGGACTTGAATGAAGCATGAAGCCAGGGAGGCTTCATGAGAGATTAGAAAAGAGAGAATCCCAGGCAGATGGTGTGGCTTGTATGGAGAACAGCAAAGTGGCCAATGTCATTACACAGTATGTGGAGAGAGTAAGGTATAAGAGGACTGGAAAGGGAGGGGGACCAGTTATGATAGAAGACTTTTTATTTGATCATGGAGGTAATGGGTAGTCACTGAAGTTTATTGAATATGAATGTGACATGGTCAGACCTGTGCTTTAGGAAGATTGGTTTGAAAGCTGAGTAGAGTAAGGACCAGAATAGGGAGAGACCTGCGGTGGGGAGACCAACCAACAGGCTATTGTGATAGTCCAGGAGTGAGATGATGAGAGCCTGTAACATTGTCAGCATAGAGAAAGGGGGGCATATGTGAGAAATTTCATGGAGATATAACTGACAGGAATGGGAAGTGGATTGGATATGAGGAGGAAGAGAGTGAAGAGTCAAGAATGATATGATGGTTGCAAGCCTGGGTAACTGGGAGGATGTTGGCACCCTTTATAGTAATAAGAAAATTAGGAAGAGTGAAGGGCTCAGAGGGGAAAGATAATGAGTTTTATTTTGGATAGGCTGAGTTTGCGAAGCCTATAGGATATTCAATGGAAGATGACCAATAGGCAGTTGGAGATGAGCAAATGGAACTTAGGAGAGAGGTTAGGATTATATAAATATATCTGGGAATCATTTGCACAGAGATAATTGGATCCATAGGTGCTGAGGAAGTCACCGAATGTAACAATACAGAAGGAGAAGAGAAGATGGCTCAGGATAGAGACTTGTGGGATACCTACAGTTAGTGAGCATGACCTCAATGGACATCCACCAAAAGAGGCTGAGGAGTGATCAGAAAGGTAAGTGGAGAATCAGGATAGAGTAGTCAGTCAGTTAGCCAACAAATAAACATTTGTTTAGTTCCAGCTATGTGCCGAACACTGGGTAGTGTCATGAAACTTAGAAAAAAAGGGAGAATAAAGAAAAGGGTGAGTGACAATTTCAAATGCTTCAAAGAGGTCAAGAAGGGTATGAATGTTTAAAAGCCCATCAAATTTGACTGTTAAGAAATCATGGGTAACTTTGGAGAGAGCAGTGTGAGTTGAACGCTAAAGTCAGAAGCCATACTATACAGAGTCAGTAAGAGAGAGAAAGGAAAACAAGTGGAGGTACCTACAGATTTTTGACAACATTCCCAATGAGTTTAGCTCCAAAAGAGAGGAAAGATAGAGGAATATAACTAACAGAGATAGATGATTCAAGGGAGGATTTTTTTTTGTTATGGGGAAGACATGGGTGTATTTGTGGGCAAGATACGTGATGCAGTGGAAATGACAGACCTGGTAATCCATTGGAGGAGACAAGAGGAATGGGAGAGACAGAGAGACAGGTAGAGACAGGCAGATAGAGAGATAGAGAAAGACAGAGTTATAGACAGACACAGAGAGACTGGTTCATAGTGATGGAAGCGATGGAAGCAGAGGGAAGAGGGTTTAGAGGCACTAGGTCTCTTTGAGATTAACCAGCATTCAATCCTCTCCTCATAATCCTAAGCAGAACAAGGGAAGCTTCACATGCATAGACCTCTTTTATTTAATAATAATTCAATAGTTCCCATTTCCACAGCCCCTTGGATTTTGCAAAATGCATTATGCATAATCACTCTCTGAACTAAGCAGTACAAAGATTATCTCTCTCATTTACAGATGAGCAAAAGAATGCTCTCAGAAAGATTAAGTGCCTTGGTCATGGCCACATGTGTAGGAAGTGACAGGACCAGGTCTCAATCTATATGTTCTATCTCTAAGTCCATTGTTTTTCTATTATCCCACACGGGTTTTATAATCACATGGGATGTCAAGGCTGGAAAGGCTTCTGTAGAAATTGTCTAGTCCTATCGCTAGGTCAGCTAGGTGGCACGGTGGATAGAGTGCCAGGCCTGGAGTTAAGAAGACTCATCTTTCTGAGTTCAAATCTGGCCTCAGACACTTACTAGCTGTATGACCCTGGGCAAGTCACTTAACCTTGCTTGCCTCAGTTTCTTCCTCATGTGTAAAATGAGCTAGAGAAGGAAATGGCAAATGACTCCAGGATCTTTGCAAGACAAAACATTAGATTTAGTCAAAAGATTTTGATTCACATCCTGGCCCTTGCCTGTGTGACCTTAGATAATTCACTTAACTTCTTTTGGACTCAGTTATCTCTTTTGTAAAATGATGGGCTTGGACTGGATGGACCAGACATGCCTCTTACTATAACTCAAAAACTGTGACCCAAGTAGTGGTAGAGGTAAAGTGTTTTTTTCTAAGGCTGGCAGGCTAGATCTAGAATCCTAGCTCCTCAGTGCTTATCACAGTGCCTAGACATAGCAGGTGCTTAATAAACGTTTATTAGTTGACCAACTGAAAGGGCTTTCATTTGCTGCTGTATTGTGAGCTCTCTTCTTCACCCTTGCAGAGATGGCAAGAGTTCATGTGATAGGCTGTTCTGATCTCTGACCACTCTTGAAATTCAGGAATTCTTTTTAACATCAAATAATTTCATAGACCTTGACCTAGTCACATAGGATCAGAGATTTAGAGCTGTAAGGGACCCTACAGGTCAGTTGGTCCAGCCCATTAATTTGCCAAAGAAGGAAACAGTCCCAGGGAGGTTAAGTGGCCAAGATGATGAGTCAATAGGCAGTGGGGTGGTGGTGGTGGTGGTGGTAGTGGTGAAAGGGAGATGGGGATTTGAACCTAGGCCTCTGATCCCAGAGCCATGCTATTTGGTATTAAGATTTAGTAAATATATCAACTCCAATAAAATTTGTAATATTGGTATTTATTGCTTGAGAAAATAAATAATTATAAAAAGCCACTAGGAACTCACTAAAACTTTTAAATGAATCTGTTTTTATAATCCTCCAAACAATTTCTACATATGTTTGAAAAATAACACCTATGAGGAGTCCAACTGAATTCAATAAGCATTTATTAACATTTTTATTACATTTACCATTCTATTACCTATTGAGTTTATGGAAGACATATGCGCTTATTTACCATGCTGTGTTATTGAAGAAGATAAAGCTCTTGCGATCCACCTCACAGTCCTACAAATAGAGAAGTCCTGATGTAGCGGATAGGACATTAGATTTATAATTAAAGACCTGGATCTGAATCCTGTATCTGCTCCTTCCTCCCTGTGACCTCGAACAGACTGCTTCACCTTTCTGAGACACGGTTTCCTTATTGGCAAAGTGTCAGTGTTGGAGTAGATGGCCTCTGAAGTCTTTTCCAGCTCCGAGTCTTGTGATCTAGGCTGGTGGGAGAAATGTGTAGAGAGTATCGTTCAGACACTTCTCAGCAACTAATCTGGCTTTATGTTCAGCAGCATCCTGAGGGTCTTATTTTAATGCAAAATTCTGGCCCTTCTTCAACAGCTCACCATGAAAGAACCTCTGTTCTTTGAAAGCACTGAGCGCTAGAGAGCCAGACAGAGGGAAGAGTTGGGGATGGGGAAAGGGGAAAAATGTGCAGATAGAGTTGCAGTGCAGCGTTGTCCCGCGGGCAGCTCCCCTCTTCCTGACGCGAATGCCTGAAGATTGCAAAGGGTGGGGTTTGCAGCCGGCAGCCCGCCTTCCACCTGCTGATCAGCTCCCACGTGGCTTCCGATAGAATATGGAAAGCGCGTGTAAATCGCCAAGAGCTGATCATTTCAGCCGCTAGACACTGAGATAGAATTTATCCATAAACTGAAAAGAAATATGACTCGATGACCTGAAGACAGAGTCTTTTGTCTCCCAGAAGAATGTGGCCCAGGGACCTATTGTCCTCCGTAATACATTTCCATAACTGACATTTAGCTTTGGAGGCATGGTGGAGATTCATTAGGGTAAAGTGATGGCCTTCATTCCCCTCTTTTTTCTGAAAGAAGAAATTATGTTTATAGATTTAGTGGCGGAAAGGGCCTTTACAGGTCATGTATTCCGACACCCACATTTAACAGATGAGGAAGCTGAGGAACAAAGAGGTTAAGCGACTAGTTCAAAGGGTCACACATTCAGTGGTACATTGGAAAGCTTGCTGAACTTGGAGCGCTGAACTTTGAATCCCAGCTTTGCTAATGGCTCCCTGTGTGATCTTGGGCTGCTATTTACCTAATGTTCATAGTCCTCTGTTCCTTTGCCTATAAAATGATGTGGTTGGGCTAGAAGACCTCCAAAGTTCCTTCCAACTCTAGACATATGATCTCGTGACTGTTGAGTATTAATAATTGCAGCCTCTTCTACTAAAGTTCTCTATAGAAGTCTGTGGTGAGCTGCCGATGACCCTAGTTTCTCTCAAAGTCTGTGTCAGCTGGACCAAAATCTGGCAGGCACTGTATTAGGCACTGGTAATACAATTAGAGGAGCAACACAGACCTTTTAACATCAAGGGACTTACTGTAGAATAGCAAGGGAGGGCATTCACACGTGTTGCAAGGAAGAATGAAAGAAAGACAAATGAGAGAGGCAGGCAAAATGC
Organism: Phalanger gymnotis; assembly: GCA_028646595.1. Lineage (NCBI taxonomy): Eukaryota > Metazoa > Chordata > Mammalia > Diprotodontia > Phalangeridae > Phalanger > Phalanger gymnotis. Next base: position 182,953,506 of record CM053625.1, read on the forward strand.
TATAAGGAATTCAAGGAGAGGGAATAGTTCTCTTTTGGGGGTGGGTAGGTTAGGGAGTGGTGTTAAAGAACACTTTACAGTTAAGGATGAGAGACAACTAGCTGGGTTCTAAATATTTTCTTTGTTTAGGGGCTGTAATGATCAACTTACCTGATATTTAATTATGGGACTAGTGAAGAGTTATTGAGAACCAACCTAGAACCTACATTAATTTTGAGAAGCTTATTTCCATTATGTTGGCTGGCAGGCGATAATTTTAAAATATATATATATATATATTTATAGTATGTACTAAGTCATTTTATCTATTTACCTGCCACCTATTTATCTCTTTACTCATGTATTCATTTATTTGCCTATTTTTGCCATGAAAATGCCTGAAACCATCTATGGAAGGTAGCGATCAGCATTGGTGGAGGAAGTAACCACACTGATGAAGTGATTACCCTTTGGAAGAATGAGAGAGATAAATTATATAACTCATTCAATGGAGGCAGCATAATATAGTGGATAGAAAGCCAGTTGCCTCTGACATACACAGGTTTTATGATCCTGAGCAAGTTACTTAATCTCTTGGTTCCCCAGGGAACTCTAAGACAGTAAGTTGCTAAGCAGGTGCTAACCTGAAATGGTGGAAGGAATTTCCTACATCAATAAAATCAGAGGTTCAGTCTCTTTTACCTCCCCAAGGTAAAGAGTAAGAGTTAAAAAGAGCCTTCTTATATCATCTAATCTGATATCTACAACAACCCTGGGAGGTAGGAAGGACTGGCCCTATATCATGCAGATGGACAAAGAGAAGCTCAGAGAAATGATGCCTTTAAGAGTGGGGCTCTTTGTATTACCCTGTTCTGCCTCTGAGATAAATATACAGAATAAAGAAAACCAGCTCATGCAAATCACATGGGAGTGAGAGAGTTGGAAGACTTAAGAGTCAGGAGAGATCCCTAGGGGCTGGGTTGGAGGGGTGAGGCTTCTTTAACTCTAATACTAGGGTATAATTTCCTGGTAGAAGCTGCAAGTGGCAAATTTAGGTCTGATTCAAGGGACAGCTTCCTGCCAATCAAAGCTGTCCCAAACTGGAATGGTCTGCCTTGGGAGGTGGTGAGCTTCTGCTCACTGGAATTCGTTAATCATAGGTTGGAAAACCATACATTGGGGATGTTGTCAAAGGGATTCGTGTTTAGGTATTGGTTAGACCCAATGACCTTTAAGATCCCTCTTTACTCTGAGAGTCTTTCATTATTTGTGAGACAAAAATACTTTTGAGAATTTCTATTAGCACTATGCTAACTAAATTATCTGGCCTTGTTGGATAGAATTTAAGAAGTTCTTCTAACTCAATGAGAAAGAAAGACACTCATCAGGAGTGTTGTAAAGGGATTCTGACTTAGATTTGTGTTGGATCAGATGGCTTCTGAGGTCCCTTCCAGTGCTAATATTTGATGACCATGAAAAACATCAGCAATAACAGATCTTTCCTCTATTTTGTAACATTTTAGGGTGACTTTTATGGAATTTAGGGAAGGCATAAAGATAAAGGGAAAAAACAACTCTGTATCTTACTACCAGATTTATCTCACAGCAGCAGGAAGCCATAGTTTGGGATGACCCTCAGTCATCACACAGAAGTCTCTATGTCATTCTCCAATGTACTTATTTGTCTCAGTATTCGCAACTATAAAATGCATAATAGCACCTACCCCAGAGAATTGTTGTGAGGGTCAAATGAGTTAATATTTGTAAAGCACGTAGTACATAGTACCTGGCATATAGTAGGTGCTGCATAAATGCTTGTTTCCTTCCTTTCTCCACTTGTCATACAATGTGGTACATGACAGTAGCGGTGTCTTGACTGGAGGCTCGCTCAGAGTAACATCTATGTCCTATCTCAACTTGATATCTCTCCCACTGACTAATACTTTGCACATAGTAGGTAACGAATAAATGTTTGTTGGATGATCAGATGAATGAAGACATGAATGAATGGTACTCTTTAATATTTCAACTCTTTCTTGGTTAGAGAGGTGGACGATGGAGACCACTTCAATCAAGAACTTCAGACCTTTGGTATAGAGGTTCTATCAATGAAAGCTTCTGACTTGGGGTTTTCTTAACATACTAGGGTGCTCAGAGCCTGAATTTTTTGAAGAACATAGAAATACAACAGTGCAGCACCCAAAAGCTCTAAATGCCTTCTAACGTGTGAGTCTTAAACATAATCTAACTGCACTCTGGAATTTATTGGAAATTTTACCGATCCAATATAGAATAATTATACTTTTACCAGCTACAATTCACCTGCTGATAAGAAAGCTCCTTGTCCTGGGCAGAGTTTCTTTTTTCCATTAGTCACATGAAATTCAAACAATTCCAAGAAGACTGTTTGCTCTGACCCACTCAGAGCTTTGCAACCCAGTGATAAATCCCGAGTATGCATGAAGTTCTATTTTGTCATTTGCTTTCGGTCTGCTTCCTAACACTCAAATTAAAATTGAAAAGGGGCTTCTCACTTTGGGGAAGGAAACTGTGTTGTTGAAAAAAAAATAGCATCTCACTGGCAAATTAATAGATAAGGGTCTACCCTGCTCAGGCAAAGCTAAGGAAGGTGAAAAAAAATCAATCTCTTTATCACAGGAAAGTCATTTCTCTAAACTGGGAAAGCAATATGGGATGGAAGGTACAGGAAGGGCTTCTCTTTGAAAATGTGTTTTTCAGGTTGGAGATCTGTAACTAAAATTGAGAATGGCATTTATTTATAAGTGACAACCGTTGCCACACTTTCAGAGGAATTTATGAAGATTTCTTGAGGAATTATAGTTATGCTCCTGATAGCGAGTCAGTCATTTCCAAATGGCATTTTCATCATATTAACTGTTGCCGAGATAACGGTCGGTATCTCTTCTTGGCCTGTATTCTGGCCAAACGCTAGAGCCTGCAAATTAATACAGTCATTATAAGACAGCAAAACTGTATCACTTACCAGTTCATGATTGTTCAAATCAAAATCCACACTTTTGCTGTTTCCCTCGGGGATAGAGACTAGATAGGGGAGCTTTATCACTTCTGCAAAAAATAATCTCTCGTGGTTCCCTCTCCTCAGTGTGAAGAGGAACAGCTAATCATATTACATTAATTTTCATATTAATAGGGCCTGTGCAAAGAGAGCGTTAACATTGCCCTTTTATGTTCAGCCCCTTGATGCTGTTCCTTTTTTGTGCTGCCTGCTAAGGTAGATCAGGAGCTCAGATTTCCCACCTCTCCCCAGATCTCAAATCATGGCCACATAGATATATGGTCTTCATTTTTAAACAAAAGATAGAGGAGTCTCTGGTTTTCAGCTCAGGGCCTGTTGAGGATGGATTGCAATCCTTGCAAACTTTGTTTCTGATAAAGCAGCTCTGCCGAAGGCTTGGCACACTGTGGAAATGCTGCAGTGATTACCAGGCTACATTTAGGATGATACAGAGAGACAGAGATTACGGGAGCTACAAAGGAAACCAAGTTCCCGCTTCAGGAAGATTAGCGCATTTTTAACCAAGTGCAGCTTCCCACATAATGCATTCAATTTTACTTAAACTCTACCATTTAACTTTTAATAAGCTTGATTAACTAGCATTTTATCAGAGTGAATAATGTTGCAAGCTTGAGGCCTGATTCTTAAATGACTTCCCCACTGTCATCACCCCCCCCCCTTTGTGGATTACCAAGGAGGGACAGCAAGTGGAATTCTTGATTTCCAAATGGATTATGCTCTTTCTATCATGGCTGAGAGAATTTTTATTTTATTTTACTTTTTGCTGCCTGGTCACTTCTGCTGTTGTCTGGTTTTCCATGAGGCATGCATGCAGGAGTGAGACTAAGGAAAATGCAGCATTGCACAGGAAAAGTACTGGATTTGGATCTTGGCTTTGTTACGTACTTACTCAGAATCAGTCCCTGTCCCAGGGGCGGGGAACCTGCAGCCTCGAGGTCACATGTGGCCCTCTAAGTCCTCAAGTGTGGCCCTTTGACTAAATCCAAACTTCACAGAACAAATCCACTTAATAAAAGGATTTGTTCTATAAATCTTGGACTCAGTCAAAAAGCCACACTCAAGGACCTAGAAAGGCACCAGGCCCATCCCTGCCCCTCGGTTTCCGTCTCTACAAGAGGGTTGCATCATATTACCCCTATGTTGGATTCTGCCTCCAGAGCTTATGATCTAAGTAAAATGGGACAGACAGAGCAGAATCAATAGATGAACCATGTTTCTGTTCAAGTGAGTGCTTTTCACCTGAACCCTACAGCTCCTAGGGAAATCAAGCACGGTACATAACATGAATACCTTGTCTTTGTGAACACTTTGTTTCTTTAATCCAGCCTGAGAGGATGTGCAGTAAGTCATCAGCCTACGAGTGTGCCAAGGGAAGTGCTGTTGGCCCATGGTACAGAAGCATGATTTGGTTTGTGTTTGGGGGCCAGAAACTTAGCACCTCTGCAAAGCAGGCATGTGGATATCTTAACTGTGAACGCATGATGCTTGGGTGAGGCATTTTATCTAGGACTCCCTGTTCCCAGACAACACCTACATTTCAGCATGTGAGTGGTGCTCTTCCCTGCCTTTTATTTTCCTCCTGGTTGAGTTGACTCATCAGCTGTGGTTTGATTTTAAGCATCGCCATCTTTTTGGAAATCAAGTTAGGCATATTTCTTTTTTTACAAGATGAGCTATGATTTTTGTCATTGCTTTAATAATGTAGCTTTTCATATGAAAGGATATTTATTATGGTGTTTCCTTTTCTTTTATACATCATTTAGGGCTGTTCTCCCAGGCCAATCCTAGAAGATGGTATGTGGCTCCAATTTGTTACAATGGGTTCCATGAGGATAAGAAAAGGCATAGCATTTTAATACTTTCAAACTTTGTTTCCAATAAAGCAACTCCACCAAAAAAGATCCTGCTTTTTAGGAACCATGTGGTATAATGGAAAGAGTCTTGGGCCCATAATTAAAGGGCCTGGGTTTGCATTTTGATGGCTGCCATTTAAATAGTTCTGTGACCTTCATCAATTTGAGAGACAATGTAAAAAGTGTTCTGGACTTGGAGGTCAAATACCTGGATTGCAGTCATAACATTTACTAGCTTGAAAGCCACAGGCAATCACTTCATCTCTATAAACCTCAATTCTCTCATCTTTTAAAAGGAGATCAATTTACATTTACTGCCTACCCTACAGGGCTCTTTTGGAGGGAAAATACTTTAAAATTCTATATGAATATGCATTATTGTGTTTTTTTCTAGGCCCTAACTTTTGCTGTATGAAATGGACAGGTCTTAGACTAGGTGATCTCTAGGGGAGCTTTCCAAAATGGCACAACCTCTATGTTGTAACTGTCAAATTTATCCAAATGATAAAAGCTTTCTTTGAGATGAAAGTAAATTTGGTTCAGAGCTCAAAACAGCTCTGATTTTTCAGCTTCCTAGTCCTTTGTAAAGTTAATCTTGGTAATCTTTAGTAACTTACTCTCCCAAGGTAACACAAAAAGGAAATTCTGAAAATTGAATTCAACTCAAGTAATTTAAATCGTGGTCTCTTCTTTGTAGTACAGTTTGGCCATCAGGTTTCAAAGGGAGAAAAATTCCACTTTTGCATTCTATACCAACCCCAACTCATTTCTAGGGCATTGGAGAGGATCCAGATACATTTTTCTGCTATGTGTTTTGTTTAAGGAAATCTCCCTTTCAGAGATGTACTCTTAATATTATTTTTATTTACATATGGAATGAGGCTCCTATAAAATGAAAGTGCATCAAAATTCATATGGTACCAGATAGAATGTAAATCTGAGCCAAAATGCATTCTGCAACTGAATTGTAATATTTCATTATGGGCACAAATGCTCTTTATTGAATAACTTATATTCTAAAGTGTTTGTGTTCTTTTCATTGGGGATTGGAGTGTGGAGGACAAATGCAGACAGAGAATGCTGTGCAGTTCAAAGGAAAAAAAAGATTATTTGGTTGAGTATAATGTTTCCAAGATAGGCAACCAAGAACTGGCAAGATTGAACACAGATAGCTAGCAAACTTAGTCACTCAGTGTTTCCAGTATCCACCACTATTGATAGACAACTATTAATATGGTGAGGAATGTAAGCAGAGGTAGGAGCTGTCCAGCAGCAGGGAGTTTAGAGGGAGTTAGAAGATTGTGTCTGTCTTATACTGTTGGAGCTAAAAACAGCCCCCAAGAAAGATTTAGCTGAGAGTAATAAATTAAGTAAAATTTTTATGTGGAATTTATACCCCTGTGACACTTATTATGCAGAATCCATGCCCCTGTGACTTATCTCCATAATAAACCCCAGCATCCTGACCCCAGTCTATGTCTCTTTGCTTGCTACTTTGGATTATTTTCTTCACTAGGATGCTAACTCTGCTCCTTCTCTGGGTGATACTTTCTACTCCTGCCTTCTCAGGATAGTGACTCATGTTTTGATTGCCAACCATAGTTTATTGCACATTACTTCACAGCCCCCGAATTATGAATTAGCTCCCACAGATTGCCTTACTTCCACAGTTTGATTTGTATTTAACTTATTCATCTAGGCCTCAGTTTCCTCATTTGTTAAATAGGAGGCATTAGGCTAGATGGTCTTTAAAGCCTCTGCCAGCTCTGGATCATGTGATTAGAGAAGGATGCAGGTCTTGTGAGTATACCTACAGCCTCCAGGAACTAGGATGAGATAATTCCTAGGAACCTTGGAGGTGTGTGATGCATCATCATTATCATTGTCATCATCATCTGGACTTGTGATTTCTACCTGCATTCTCTCCTCCCCCACCCTGGGCCCCCATTGATGGGGATAATTCTGGATGAGTCAACTCCTTCCATCAATGCAAGTCAGCAATTAGCAACTATGCTGTAGCATCTAGTTTTAAGAGTTGTCTTGGGGTTCTAAGAAACTAATTAAATTGCCCAGAGTCACACAATTCATATATGTCTGTGATAGGACTTGAATACAAGTCTTTCTGATTGTGAGACAGATTCTCCACTATGCAACACTACATAATGTAAAACCTCATTGACCTTCCAGTTTCTGCAACCATATATGCTAACTGATAACTCTCATAGCTCTTGGCCAATGACCTACTCCAATAATTGCCTTTGATTTTTTCTTAAACCTGCTTAAACACTGATTGAAACCTATGATGACATCTACTTGGTTGAATAACGACAATGCTTCTTGTGGTTAACCATGATGAGAGGATATCTCAAATGTGACCATTCATTCATTTGTTTACTTAACAAGGTTTTTAAAAGCTCTTTCAGTATATGAGGAAACACACCTTTATGTCATCCTTTCAGCTGAAGAAATTAAAGAGGCTTCAAGGAGTGGGTGGTACTTGATTTGAGCCTAGAACTAAGGAAAGATTTCCATTCATTGAGCTGAAGGAGATTCAGTTCCAGGTATGTGGGAAGGTTTGTACGTAGGCAGAAGGATGAAGGATGGACTAGGAAAATGGCTAGTTTTTCAGTTTAGATGGAATGTGAGGTACATAAAAAATAATATAGTAAAAGACAAGGCTGGTTCTAGACCAAAAGTTCTTAATCTTTTCTTGTGTCATGGACCCCTTATCAGGATACTGTTTAAATGAATAAAATAAAATACATAGAATTAGAAAGGAAATCAGTTATAGTTTTCAAAATATATTTTAAAAATTCGTGGAACCTACATTTAGAACCCTTATTCTAGATAGATTTTGAAAAGCCTGGAATGCCAGGCTAAGGGATTCCTGTTTTATTTTGTAGGCAACAGGGAATCACTGAAGTTTTTGAGTAAAGGGGGAACTTGCTCAAAGTAGTCCATTAAGGGGATTATGCTGACAGTGATGTGCAGAATGGATTGGGGTTTCACAGTATTCTATTTTTTTGTGCAGAATGGATTGGGGTTTCACTGCATTCTTTTTTTAAATAGATGTTGTTGATTCTTTTAAACTCCTGACCAATATAACCAGAAGCCCCAAGTTCTATTTATGGTTCTGCCATTGTCTTGCTGCTTGGCAGTTCATTTGACCTTCCTGGGCTTCCTTTCTCCATAATGAAGATACTCGCTGCCTGAAGACCCCATGGGGGCGTTGGGAGGATCTCATGAGAGAATGCCACCAGCTCATGTTGTCATATGGAGTTGCCAAGTCCTTGGAGGCACTTGGAAGAATGATGTTGTGCAGCAAAGCATTGTTATTACATTCTGTTAAAAATATGGATCAAAGGCTAGCTATACAGTAAGTGCAAAATGTTAATTATTATTATAATATCATAACAAAGCAAATGCCAGAAACTTAGCCCTCATGAGCAAACCTATTATCATAAGCCAGTGTGAGATGTACACAATAAAAAAGATATTTGGCAAGGAGGCCAATTTTGAAATTTTAAGGAACAATTAAGGAGAATAAAAAATAACTTAATGCCATGAGAAGTATCAGCATCTTGACAACACTTTTAAATCAAAATGGGAGGCTGCTTTGCTCCCCATGGGAGAAAGGCAGAATTATTGCCTTTAAAAAATAATACAGTCTTTTTGCTAGAAAAAGAGCTATATTTCTGGCATCCACAATAATACCCAAAAAGCAATATTCTTCCCTCCAACAACCCCCAAAATAACTCTTGGTATGTTGAAGGAGAATAGGAAAAAATGTCTCTGGATTTATGGAACAGCCCTGAGTGTGTATGATATCTTTCTCACTTCTGGGGAAGTGATTTCAAATCAATTCTTGTCAGTGAAATGTGTTTTGTTTTTCTCATTTTCCCCCTCAAAAAGAATGAAAATAATCATTAAAGCTCTTTGCATTAATGATAGTTATCTGGTAACATTAAAGGGAAGGCTTCTGTAATAATGCACAGTTATCACTGATGTCTGTTAATAGGCACTTTACATTTGCCCCAAAATAATACTGTATTTTACAATGGGGGATGGAGGATATGGGGAGCTGGTGAGGCTAGTGTGTACAGGGGGATGGAAAGAGAAAGAACCAAAGGATAGGGGCGTAAAGGGATGAATTCTATTCTGCAAACAATCTAGGGAAAACAATCTCTCCAAACTCAGGTTTGGAAAGAATGGGGTATGAACTCAGCTGGGTCCATAAAGAATGCCCACTTGGTGTAACAGGAGCTATTTCTCAAGCTGTATAGATCAGAACACATTTTAAATCCAAGTTGGGGGATCTTTTGCTGTGAGGGAGACTAAGGAAAAATACCAAACTGAACATCTCAGTGCAAACTTACAGTGGTTTCTACATCCTCAGCTGAAAGTATTACTGGCCAGATTATAATTATAATTACCTTGGCTGCATCTTGTGTTTATGTGCCATGACACCCACCCAGCCACCTGCCTGCTATTAATTCATTCAACACCAACTTCAGTGCTTTCCTTTTATCTTGTACCCCTATCACATTACTCTAACTTAAAAGAAAAAGAAGTCATATTTTTGATGAAGTAACACATTTTTTTAATCAATTATATCCTCAAGCTCCTTTATGTGAACAACAAGAAAAAATCTCTGAGTGAAAAATAACATATTTGAGATTTATGTTAAAATAGAACCTTGGAGAACCTTAGAATGACTGAAAATAGTCCTGACATCCCCGCCCCCTTGCCCATACATTTCAAAGGCAACATACCCTAAAAGATAGCTGAGGCTGGGATAAATCTGAGACACAGCTGGGACTGGAGATCCCACTGGGATTTGGGAATTGTGTCTGTCTTGTTTTTCTCATGGCATGGGATGACATTTGGTATTTTCTCAGCCCCTGTGATGTTGGGGATGTTTCATGACGCTGCCTTGGTAGCCGCTTGTTAAGAAAGAAAGGGGATTGCAATGGACAACTGCTGCATTGTCAAGAGGAATCGTCTCCTTTATTACAGCAATAGAGTGTGGATACGGAGAGCACATAGGCAGATGCAGAGAAAGAGTAGGTAAGGCAGTTTTGTGGATGGGAGTGGGGGCTCACCTTCTGACCTGGGTGCCCCATTGTAATCCTTCCAATCCTTAGGAGAAGATAACCAGATGCCATGTGTGGCAGGACTCCTCACATACCGTCTGTATACATACATACATGCACATACATAGCCCCTCTCCCCTCCCCACCAGACTACTACAAAACAGGGAAAGAAAAGCTCTGAAAATGCTAGGTTTGGTTTTTTTTTTATGAGCTTAAGCTGGTTGGTGTCTATTTCCTTTCCTACTTTTATTTCTATTCTTTTATTAACTTGTTAGAAATTTTATGTAGCTGCCTGGGGGAGATTGGGAGGATTAACAATATATGTTCCACAGTCCCCTCAGCTTTGATGTTTGGGAAAACTAGGGAATTCGCTGTCCATGTGAGGGTTAGCCAAGCCCTCCAAGTTTCTGGGTGAATTTGAGAAGGGTGATCCATCTGGAAAACAAAGTGGGTTCTAACTCAGACCACTTAAATAGAATCCTAGATTTAGAATTGAACGATACCTCACAGGTGATAAGTGCAACCTTTTAATTTTACAGATGAGGAAACTGATGCCTAGAGAGGTTAATTAATTGACTTGCTCAAGGTCACAAAGATAGAAATATATTTGCACCCAGGTTCTCTGGCTCCAAATTCAGCATTTTTTCCGCTGTGCCAAGTAACCCTGTTTTAACAGTTGAGAAGGGAAAACAGAGTGTCGTAGGGGAAACGGTGAAGGATTTCGAGTTGGAAGACTTGGACTTGGATTCTGGCTCAGCCATTTACTGTCTGGGTGATCCTGAGCAAGGTATTTAATCTTTCTGGCCTCCAGGTTCTTCCTCTTGAAAACTAGAGGGTTGGACTGGAGATTTTCTAAGGTTTTTTCTCACTATCAATCTATTATCTTAAGAAATCACAGCATCATAGGACTTGGGGTAGACCTAGAAAGCTCTTTAGTCTAATCCCCAAGTTTTATAGCAGAGGACTTGAGAGGGGAAGTGACTTACCTGAGGACACATAGTAAGGAGAATGAGGGTGTGGTTCCAAAGTCCAGAACTCTTCTCACTCTTCCAATCGAGGTCCCAAAACCAATGTCAGGAATAAATCAATAAAGTTTTTTTTAAGTGAATCAAATTAGTATTTTTTTAAAATAGCAAAAGCCAGAAACCTGGTTCTACAAACTTTTGTTATCAATTGTCAAGTGTGGAGCTAGTAGAGGCTAACAATAGCTCTCTGATCTCTCTCAATCATTCAGCTAAGAAGTGTTTATTATATGCTTAGTATGTGCCACTCACTATGGTAGACATAGGGTAGATAAAGCCAAAAATGAAACAATCCCTGCTCTCAAGAAACTTACGTTCTCTGGGGATGGGAGATCATGCATACACACATACATGCACATATATATACATGCACATGTACACACATATGTATGAGTGTGTAGATATATTCACCAATACATATACATATATATGTATACATACACATATATATGAAACCTACCTTCTGTTTATGTTATGTATGTGTGTGTATATATTCAAAATATGTATATTTTATATGATATATTATTTATTACATATAATCATATGCATATATGTCTATGTATTTGTATATTTGTAAGTATGTATATGCTATCTCTCATGCTATTAGAATTTTGCATCTATCTATCTACATATCTATGTTTTCTCCCATCTCTATAGAACTTTGGATATATACACATATCTAAATGTGTGTGTGTGCGCATATAGATAACACATCAATATCCACATACATATGCATATGTGTGTATGTGTCTAAAAAAAACACCAGGTACGTTTTTTGGGGTGAGGAAGGGGGATGATGGGTAGCTAGGTTGCACAGTGGCTAGAGTCCTAAGGCCTAGAGTCAGGAAGACACATCTTGAGTTCAAATTCAGCTGCAGATACTTACTAGCTGGGTGACCCTGGGGAAGTCACTTAACTCTCTTTGCCTGAGTTTCCTCATCTGTAAAATGAGCTAGAGAAGGAAATGGCAAACCAGTCTAGTATCTTTGCCAAGAAAACCTCAAATGGGGTCATGAAGAGTCAGACTGAACAACAACAAATAATAACAACAGGTTTTTCACAGGGAGGGCAATAGGCCTGGCCAATCAGGAGAGGATTCATGTAGAAGGGAGCTTAGTTTTGAAGGAACAAAGGATTCTAAGAAGCAAAGGTAAGGAGGGTTTGTGTTCTAGGCAAAGTACTGGGACAGGAGAGGCAATGTCCTGTGTTATAGACAGCAAGAAGCCGAGTCTGGCTTCACAGCAGAGTGTAGAAAGGGGAGTGATGTGTAGGGAGATTGGAAAGGGAGGGTGGAGTTGGGTTGTGAAGGGTTTGATCCCACTCTGAAGCTGCATTAAGCCATGTGGCCCTATAACCTCTGAGCTGTTTTTTCTAACCTTGTCTGTAGAGTGGCAACAGAGCATGTTGATAGAGAGAACAAAAGAGGCTGCTCTTTGCGACAGTGTTTATCAGTTCTGGGAAGTCTGGGGCCTTGGCTAGCTTTCTCTGCATATTTGTGCTTCCTTCCCAAATGCTCTTGCAGAGAAAGGTCTGCCATTCTCACTATCACCAGCACTAACTGCTGACCAGTTGTCACTGATGGTGCAGGCAAGCCAGCTTGGATGAAGCAGCAAGACACCTTGAGGTAAGATAAAGGTGGTACATGTCAGTCAGGTGAAACCACCCAGACTACTATTTACTCTCATACTCTGGTAGAGATAATGTTGGACCCTGAGCCCAAGAGCTCTGGGAATTGCAATGTTCCCCAGACCGCCAGCCATACTTCCAGCTCTGCTCTTACTGGGATCACCGAGGGAAGCAGTCTTCGTAGAGATGGTGCTCACCATCCCTACTACCACCACCATCACCCACTCACCACTATCTATGGGCAGGTAAGTCCAAGAACACTTGTAACTGTGGCACTTCCTAGATCAGCAACCTTGGTCCTAGTTAGCCTGTCAATTATCAGACATTGTTGGGGATTTGAAAATGGAAATTGCCTTAAAGAAGATGCATTCCAATTTTGTGTTGCTTTTGTACCCTTAAACAGAGGTATCATACATTTGCTCCACGACACTCCCTAGTGTTGCCTGAACCAGATTAAAATGTAATTAGGAAATATAGAATGAAATAAATACAAAATACAACAAAACACAGATACTGTTAAGATTTAGTTTTCCAGGTCAATGTGCTTCATTCAGGATCCTCATGTGTTGTTTAGTGGCTCTGTTTCTATTTGAGCTTGATACCTCTGCCCTAAAGGACCATAGGGCCTTTCTATCTGACTTGCAGTTGTAACTTCCTATATGTGTTACCTCTCCCTCAGAACCCAAGCTCCTTGAGAGCAGGGACTGTCTTCTTTATTTGCATCCCCAACACTTAAGCACAGAGCTTTACACACAGTTAATATTTCATAAATACGCATTCATTCATGCATACAAAGATTTCTTTATTGAAAAGGATCAAATATCAGAGTTTCATCTTTCTCTCCCTTCACTTCTTGATTTGCTTTTTAGATTTCCAGCACACTGACTATTTAATTTAGGCTAATATCTTCAAAGGGCTGCTATATTACTTACTGTATCTTTCTCTGGCTTTTCCTGTGATGGAGGAATGCATATTCCTGACACACTGACTTTTAAGAGTTTGAATGTGACTTCAAAATCTCTCTCTCTACACTCATAATTAAACTCACAATTTCAACTCTGTTTTAGACCTTCTTATCTATAATTGCATAATCTCAAATTTAGGACTGGGCCCAGATGATATCCAGCTCAACCCATAACCACATAGGAATCCCTTTGGCAAAATCCTGGACCAATGGCCACCTTGCTTGAAAACTTGTTGGGAGAGTCGAAATCCAAATCTGTAACTTCTGCTCATTTCTTCTACTTTTACCTTCTTAGGAGAAGAAGAAGTCTCTTATCTCTTTTCCTTATGATTGTCCTTCAAGTACTTGAAGACAGCTATCATGCTCCTTCTAATCCTCTTCTCTGGGCTAAATATCGATCTATCAGCCAATCAACAAAACGTTATTAAGCACCTGCAATGTCCCAGGCATCGTGCCAGCCATCAGGGATACAAAGAAAAATGAAATAAAACAGCGCCTTTCAAGATGTTCCATTCAACGAGTCCTTAAACACCACAGTCTCAAGGTTCCTCACTGTCCAGATCGTCTTCATGTGGATTGTTTTGGTAGTTTCCTATAGACTTGCTCCCCTTCCAGTCTTCCCTGTTTTCCCCTTCCCTAATACCTTCCATCTTATACCTTGCTGCTGCATTGTTTGCTAATGCATGAATTTAATTGTCATACCACCATACATTAATGAGGGAAGCGCATGGTAAAACCTTAGAGCATTTGCTCTTTGGATGTGAAATTTCACCAAGGATCAGTTCTATACAAATCTTCTCACCTGATCATAACAATGCAATAAAATAGGCAGTGCATGGATCATTATCTCTATTTTACAGAGGAGAAAACTCAGGCTCAGAGAAGGCAGGGAAGGGAATAAGCATTTATTAAATACCTACACTGTGCCAGGCATTGTGCTAAACACTTTGCAAATATTATCTCATTTGTTCCTCACAACAACCTTGAGAATTATCCCATGTTACATGATTATCTCTATTTTACAGCTAATGAAACTGAGGCAGATAGAGGTTAAGTGACTTACCAGGGGTTACAGAATAATAAATGGCTGAGGCTAGATCTGAAATGAAGTCTTCCGTACATCAGGCTCAGCGCTCTATTGTACCACCTAGTGAGTAGACTTTGGATTTCTCCATTATGTCTTCTTGCCTCAGGAAACTCATCATTAGGAAATTTTATTATCCTGTAAAGACTGACTCATCCTTGGTACTAATAAATCACCAGTACCTTCTGGCCACTGATTGGATCTTCTGACTGGAGGTCGTAGCCATGAGCTCCTGTGCCTCCATTAAGAGGTGGGCCCAGCACAGTCTCTTCTTTGTATCCCATCAGCTACTCTACTTCCAAACTTCTTTGGACTTCTCCATCATCCTTTTGCTCTGGCTGTCTCCTCCCCTGACCTGTGCTTTTCAGCTTCCTTTTTTTGTGTTCCTCTCCTTCATTAGATTGTAAGCTCCTTGATGGCAGGGGTTGTTCTCTTTATTTTTCTTTGTTTCCCTGGCATTTGATATTATTAAATGTTTACTGACTATGAGCCGCATGACTAGCAAGAGTCATAGTGAGATCCAGAACCCAGTTGTCTGGTCAAGCACCCTTTCCACAATGCCACAGTTACCTCTTGGTCTTAGGGTGCTTTTCCAGAGGGTTCAAGAGAAGAATTTATCCCTTTGGCAATCTCTAGTGAAATTATTATAGATGGAATAGAAAATTAACAATATGACTAAAATTTGAAAAATAATAATTGATTTTAAGTATCACACTAAGTTTATAAAGGGGTTATAAATGTAGCGCGGAGGTGTCGTTGCATGGCTCAAAGGGAGTGGAATAGGTATCTCTAGCCTCTTATTTTCCACCCTTCTCCAAGGGAGACTTTAATTCCTGCCAGCAGAGGAATTAGGAGGCTGTAGCATTTTGTTCTCTTTAGAGAGAGGGACACAGGGTCAGAATTAAAGTTCTCTGCTTCCTTAAATATTGTTAGTCTTGGGGGATATCATTTTCAGGTTCAAGTTAAATTTCTAATCACTATTTCCTAAGGGAGAAAAGAAGACCCCAACCTTTATATCCAAAGTTTGACTTCTTTCCCACCAAATGTCAGATCCACAATGAAAATGCATGGAAAATAGCAAATAAACTCATTTATCCAAGTCGATAAAACAGAAATCAGAGGAAGTATACATTTAAAGAGACATACCAGACACTACAAAGTGAAGGAGGTCTCCCTTTGGTGGGGGGGGGGAGAGAGATAGAAAGAGAGAGAGAGAGAGAGAGAGAGAGAGAGAGAGAGAGAGAGAGAGAGAGAGGTTACCCAAGAGGAAATTCCCAGTGTCCAGCATAGCAAGCTAAAATAAGGACATGACGGAGACTACCGACTCCTCTCGTGTTGGTATCTTCCCCAAGTCTTTTCCATCTTGTCTCTCAAAACTGGAAACCAGAAGCACCTGAAGAGAACCAGGAGCCCTGATTTATCCTCTTTCTCCTGCTCTTGACAATTCCGCCTCGTCCTTAATGCAGGTCATGAGAGAGTCCCATGCCAGTCGGGCTTTGGGGTTCAGGTTACACCAACATCATCTCATTTCCTTTGAGGTAGGTGCTACGGGCACTATTATCTGAATTTTACACTTGAGGAAATTGAACTCCATGACTTGCCGGTATATCTCAAGCGGAATTTGAACCAAGGTCTTCCTCACTCTCTATCCCAACATTCTACACCACATCCCATCATGGCATAAGTAAATACTTGGCCTGAGACAAGACATGGGCCGGGAGCACTTGACATCACTTCATAAGTCTGAGTTTCCTATTGTCCCTGTACCAGACAGCCCAGCAGACATTGCCATTGACTGACAGGTCCGTGCCCTCAGGCTCAAACTCTTGACCTTTTAGAAGAGCAAACAGCAAAATGTTTGTTGAAAGTTGAATGTTGAACCAGGACCTCTCCTGAGCAGCATAGGGGAGTAAAAGACCTAAACTTCATGAGGGCAGCTCATGCTAAATTGCCTTTCCAAATTCGGGACATGGGCACACTCTAGGGCAAGCTAATTAGTGCAATTAGGTTGTGTTGGATTAATGGCCACTGGCAAAATTCCAGAGAGCACAGCAGAACCTAATGGGATCTGGCAGCAAAGCTAAATTCTCTTATTTCCATTGGCTGCCCCCTGCCCCCATCCCAAGGAAATTTGAGGAGATTGTCTTGATGAGAAAGCCAGAGATTTATGAGTGACTAGAAAAGAGCAAGAAGAAGAGTATAACTTTTCTTTTCCACTTAAAAAAGGTAAAATATTGGGTTAGAAGATTGAAAAAATAGAAATGTCCCTCACTGTTAAGTTGATCTATAATTTAGATCTAGAAAAGATCCTAGAAATCATGTGCTCAAATGCCCTTAGTTTTGCAGATAAGGAAATTGAGCCTCATAGTGGGTTGTTTGTCCACAGTACCACAGAAAATGGTTGATCTTGGACTCCAGATCCCATGCTGTAGTTCTGAACAGTAAAACAACAACAAAAAAAATATAATTCTGGTTAAGTTTTGGTCTTTTCCTTGAAGTACAGAGATAATTAATGAGACCTTTTCAAGTGACCAAAGGTCATTTTTGTAGTCATAATTATTCTTATAATAACTTGCTCTTTATTGTTCAGCCATGTCCAACTCTTTGTGACCTCATTTGGGGTTTTCTTGGCAAAGATACTAGAATACTTTGCCGTTTCCTTCTCCAACTCATTTTACAGATGAGGAAACTGAGGCAAAGAGGGCTAAATCTCTTGCCCAGGGTCACAAAGCTAGTGTCTGAGAACAAATTTGAGCTCAGGTCCTCCAGATTCCAGGCCCAGCATTCTATTCACTTCACCACCTAGCTGTCTGATTAGAATAATAGCAAGCATTTATGCAGTATTTTGCAGAGCACTTTATATCCATTACCCGATTTGAGCCTCACAAAAGATTCTGTGAGGTAGGCTGTATTATTATTCCAATTTCATAGATGTGGAAACCGAGGCAGAAAGAGAACAAAATCACACAGCTAATGTCTGAGTAAAAATATTATACAATATTGTATAATAACAACAACAATAATATATTTACATAGGGCTTTTTTTTAAGATTAGGTCTCTCTGTCTTGCCCAGGCTGGAAGCACAAGGGCTGTAATTCATAGGCCTGATCCTACTACTGATCAATATGAGAGCTTTGACCTACCTTCTCATATGGGCTCGTTTACCCCTCCTTAGGCAACCTGATGGCCTCCTGCTTATGAGAGCTCAATATAAATATTGAACTTGGTGAAGACGCCCAGTTGGGTGAACAACTGGGTGAACTCCAGGACTGAAGAGATCCCTCAACTTTGACTTTCCTGGTAGCTGGGATTACAGCCCTGTGCTATCATACCAGACTCTATAGGGCCTTGTGGTTTGCAAAATGCTTTATCTATGTTTATTTGCTTTTCAAGCTAACACTGAACATATTGTTATCTCCAGTTCATACTTAGAAGACAGAGGATCAGACTGGTTGATTAAGTGATTTACCCAAGGCCATACGATTGTGTCAGCCATTTGAACTCTAAGTCTAAACCATTTTTGAATCTTCCATATTTCCTTTCATGTATTTAAAAACTCTGAAAGGAGGGAAATGACCAATCTAACCCTGTGTTGAGTAGTCCTTAATTAATTGATTCAATTGTACACTGCCAATAAAATCTAATCTTTGCTAGGCAAATCAGCTAGGGCTTTTATGAATTCCAATAAAGGAGAAGTTGCCTGGGAGATATTCATTAGTGGAGTGGGAGAATTTGCTGTGATTAGGGAAGCCAAGACATTTGCTTCTGTTTATGACACAAGCATCAGATTCAGTAGTAAATTATGTACAGCAAAGAAAAAAGAGAGTGAAAGAAAAAAAAAGACCTATGAAAAGGAAAGTATCATCTGTTGGAAAGAGCTCTAAATTTGGAGCCAGAAGAACTAAGGATGACTGCTGTTTGAATCTACTCCACCCTTCAGTGACCTTGGGTATATCATATTCCCTTCCTAGGCTTCAGTTACTGAGATGTAAAATGAGAGTTTTGGACTAGGTAATTTCTAAGGTCCTTTCCTGCTCCAAATTCTGTAAAGTATTTCAGGAAAAAACAATGCATGGTTATAAAACAACAGTGGAAAGAACAGTAATTAAATAATAATAATTAAATCAACACTGCAATTCCTAGAAAGGATATACCAGTCAACTGCTTTATGACTCTAATAACCATTCCTAGTGACTTCTTTATCTAAAATGCTCCTCCCTGTCTTCTGATGTATTCTCAGGTTATATGAGGTGTTTAGGGAGGACTAGCATCTCTTGTGTGAGGGACTGCTGAGCCCTTTTCAGGGATGTTCATCCATCTTCGGTGTCTATCTGTGTATTATTAGCAAGGCAATAATCACAATATAGACAATAATTGTCAATATGCCTACGTAGTTCTGTATCACAAAATATAAGAAACTCTCTGTATAGAAGGTAGAAAAGGTAAACCATTTATTCAGACATCAGAGAACCGGGTCCCAAAACCAATAAGTCTGACACATCCAAGCAGCAAACAAATTCCCAAACCAGTAAGTCCACTTTATCATAATAGCAAAGAATCTAAAATAAGACATCACAGCAGGGAGTCAAGCCATTCCATAACCTTCCTGCCCCCTGCTGGGGACTTGCCACTAACAAACACTTATGACACAGTCACCACAGGCCTGTTCTTTTCCTCAGGTCTAACCACTCTCTCCGCATTTCCTGTGACACTCTTTCCTTTTCCTCTCAGCAAGCTCCTCCCCCCAGATGTGACTTAGGCTTCCTGTGATGATGATGGCTTATTAATGGGTGGTAAAGATCTTCAAATCTAAATTGTCATTACAACCTGCCACCTAACTTTCACCTGTGACTCCAAGAAACTGTAGCACGTACAGTGGCCACACCCCAGGAAAACTATCCCGGCAGATAGGCTAAGCCAGGTCGAAGGCAACTGACAAGCCTCAAACTAGTCAGTGAATTAAGGCAATATCTACCCCAAGCATTTGAAATTTTCCCCTGGCAGAATGTGTGGAGAACAATTTGTTCCAGTGGCCATGGAGGCAGCTGAAGCAGGTGCTGTGGAACACTTAGAGCTTGGTCAGACATCAGAGATGCCACGGTCATCCACTGCATCCTGGGCCATCATCAGTTTTGATTTTTGTTCTGCCGTTGGACTTTAGGATTCAGGAAGAAAGAGTGAGGTTGATGACTCTCTGCAGCTCTGACTTACTTAAATCCAATGATGGGCAAATCGAGATATTACCTCATGATGTCATTGGTCCTCTGAAAATGGAAGGACAAAACAACAGTAATATATTCTCTTTCCCATTACAAGGCAAAGTTCATTGAGGGCAGGAATTGTTTTGCTTCTTTTTATTTGTATTTCTAACACTTAGGATAGTCTCTGATAAGCACTCGAATGTTTTTTCATTCATTTTTCATTCACAATGCTGGAAGTCAGAAGACCTTGATTTACATTCCAGCTCATTTACTTACTAGCTCTATGACCTTGGACAAGTCACTTAGCCTCTCTCATCCTCAGTTTCCCCCTCTATAAGGGGAGGCAACTAAGACTTGATGACTTCAAAGGTGCAGCTTTAAATCCATGATCTGAAATGTGCAGGCACTCCGCTTCATTTTTTCAAGTCCCTGGAAATTTCTCATTAACATTGTATGTTTTAGAATCCAGTTCAGACCAGGAAACTGATCTTAGATTCCATGTATGGTAGTTTAGTTGTTTTAGTATCAAATACCCCTTGTCACAAGGTAGCTTCGTTCATTAGACGATCTACTGACATTGACTATAAAGGACGGTATCCATAGGATCAAAGCATTTACAGATGGAAAGGATATTAGATATCATCTCATCCCATCCCTTCATTTTACAGGGTGGAAACTAAGGCCCAAAGAGAAGGGACTTGCCCAAATACACACAGGTAATTATAATGATCATTTATATGGTACTTTAAAACTTGCAAAGTATCTTACATTCATTATCTCACTTGAGCCTCCCAATAACCCTTTATTGTTGTTGTTCAGGCATTTCAGTTGTGTCTGACTCTTCATGAACCCATTTGGGTTTTACTTTTGGCAAAGATACTGGAGTGGTTTGCCATTTCCTTCTCTAACTCAATAGGGTTAAGTGACTTGCCCAGGGTCACACAGCTAGTTAGTGTCTGAAGATGAATCTGAACGAAGGAAGATGAGTCTTCCTGAGTCCAGACCTAGAACTCTATCCGTCACACCACCTAGATGTCAAGCCTACTTTGAGGGAGGTGTTATTATTCCTGTATTACAGATGGGGAAACAGGTTAAACAACTTGGTCAGCTAGTATGAAACAAGTAGGATTTGAACCCAAGTCTTCTGGAATTTATGTTTAGTATGCTATCTACTATAGATATACTATAGGTATCCCTGCCATAGAATGGCCAGTCTGGAATTTTGTTGGAGATAAGCCAGCTTCTCCATAGTAAAGAGATTTTGATTCTAGAATCATAGTATGTTAAATCTCAGCAGTGTCTTGGAGACTATGTATATAATGGGATCTTAATCTATGCTTTCTGAACTTGGTTAGTGTTTTGGGTGAGGAAGAATAAGAAGGACTATTTGCTTGGACAGAAGCATGTGTGAAGAAGAGTAATATACAATGAAGTTGAAAACACACATTAGACTGAGTTGTGAAAGGCTTTTAAGCCAACTGAGCAATTTTATTTAATTCCAAAGGCAAGAGGAAGGAACCGGGATTTATTGATCAGAGAAGCGACATGGTCAGACTTGTGCTTTAGGAAAACCATTCTGGCAGCTCTGTGAAGGATGGACCCCCAAAGGGAAAGACTGGAGTCAGGAAGGCTGTGTAGGAGGCTTTTACCATTGTACAGGCAAGAGGCGATGAGGGCTTGCCCTGACTGTAAGCAGAGAAAAAAGGTCAGATGTGAAAGATGGAGAGGTAGAATAGAGAGGCCTTCATAACTAATTGGATATGGGGGGTTAAGCTGAGGAAGGAGTCAGAGAAGGATCCAGATGTGTAAACCTGTGTGATTGGAAGGATGGTGGCACCCTTGGCAGAAATAGGGATATTAAGAGGAGGAATACAGTTTTGGAAGAAGATAATGCATTCTGAGGCCTATTTTGGACATATTGGGTTTGAGATGACTGACTACAGCACATCCAGTTCAAAGTGTGCAATTAGTGGTTTATGACTTGGATGTGGAGCAAATGAGATAGACTAAGACTGAGCATGGAGAGCTGGGAGTCATCTGCAGAGGCAGTAATTAGTTGAGAGAGGCTGAGACAGAGAGAAAAATAAACAGACAGAGATAGACACAGAGACAGAGAGAGAGAAGGATATACACACAGCGAGAGAGAGAGAGGCAGAGACAGAGAGAGACAGAGGCAGAAACACAGAAACAGATATACAGAGATCGAAAGACAGATGGAGAGAGGCAGACATGAAGAGAGAAATATAGAGAAAGGGCCTAAAACAGAGCTTTGGGGTAATTCACAGCTAGTTGGCTTGGTAAAGATTATGATCCAGCGAAGAGTGGTCAGGAATATAGGAGGAGAACCAAGGGATAGTAGTGTTTCAAAAACCTAGAAAGGAGAGAGTATCCAAGACAAGAGGGTAGTAAACAGTGCCATGTTCTGGGACCCCTTTCATGATAATGATAATTACTTAATACAATTCTCCCAAATGCTTTCCTCACAAAATCACAATGAGTGTAAATAATAGACACAAATGAAATAATGTTTTTGTTTTAAAGTGCTTGCAAATCTTGAAGTGCTATATAAAGGCAAGTTACCACTACTCCCACCACCATCGTTATATTTGTTTTATAGATGAGGGAAACTGAGGCTCAGAGAGTGCTCTTTCCTAAGCCATGAAGCTAGTGTCTCAGTGTGGACAAATTCATAAAGAAGCATAGATGTGTGGCCATTCCCCTCAGCATACTGTGGGTGATTTTGCTGACACAAAGAAAGAGACAACAGGCATAGGACTCTCTCTTCTCTGGAGTGGAAGAGGGGAGAGCTTGGGCACAATCCAGCACAGTTTCAGTCCAGTCTCTCTCAAATAATGTACTTCTGTTTTCCCTCTAGAAATAACATAGGTCAGGCATGCTTGTTCTTTCTCTGTCTCATATCTTCTAGGTCTGCTGAGTGGTGGTTGGAATGGAAGAAGTAAAAATCTGTTGCACTTAACAACTTCTGGGTTCAGATTCTAGAACTGGTATTTATTAGTTGGGTGACCATGAACAACTGACTTTTTGGCAGGCAATGAGATATGATGGAAAGTGTACCTTTTCTGGAGATCGAGGAACTGGGTTCAAATCCAATTACCTATGGGTGACCTTTCTGGATCTCAGTTTGCTCATCTGTGACATGAGGGGTTAGACCAGTTGATCCCTGAAGTCCCTTCCAGGTCAATATCTATGATCTTATGATTCTATAAAACCTCTCTGGGTCTCACTTTCCATATTAGTAAAATGAAAGGATTGAACTAAACAATCTTCAAGGGCCTTTCCGTACCCTAAATCCTAGCCGTCTTTTTGGAGATGACTTAGACTCTCTTGGGCAGCTAGGTAGTGCAGTGTATAGAGTGCTGGGCCTCTGAGTTCAAATCTGACCTCAGACACTAGCTGTGCGACCCTGAGCAAGTCACTTCACCCTGTTTGCCTCCATTTCCTCATCTGTAAGTGAGCTGGAGAAGAAAATGGCAAACCATTCCACTATCTTTGCCAAGAAAACCAAGAGTCACAAAGAGTCAGACATGTCTGAAACAACCCAACAACAACAACTAGGCTTTCTTTGCTCTATAGACACTTCATTTTAATAAAAGAGTCATGCTAATTGGTCTCTACTTTTTATTCTTGTTCTAAAATTCTTTGAGCATAAGAAGTGAAAGACGGTTTAATTCAGTTTTTAACACATGCAGCACACGTTTTTAAAAACATCTCAAATAGGTAAGTGCTTAAAGGACATGAAGAAAATGTTTTCCAAAGAATTGCACACCATCAAACACCACATGAGAAAATGATTTGAATCACTAATAGTAAGAGAACTGCAAATTGAAACGACTCTAATGATTCACCTCACACCCATCTAATTTGCAAAGAGGAGAGAAGATGGAAATAGAATTGGAAAGGCTATAGGAATCAGGGCATACTAATTTCACCTGAGGTGGAACTGAGAATGTGCCCAGCTATTCTTGAAAACAATTTATAATTATACAAAAAAGTAGTGAAACTGTTCATACTCAGTGATCCTACTATTGGGCCTGTACCCCAAGGAGAGCAAAGACAGGGAGAAAAGTATTCCACATGCCGACATGTTCATAGCATCTCTTTTTGTGGTAAACTCAAGCTGAAAATAAAACAAGTGTGCATTGATTGGGGAATGGCTTGGCAAATTGTGGTATGTGAATGTCGTGAAATGTCATTGTGCCATAAGAAGTGGGAATGGTGGTGATGGGAGTCAGACTTAGTTTGGAGTCTTTGATACTTGGGTTCAAGCCTTCACAACAGAGAGGTGTACAATTCTAGGAACAGAAGGTTGTATGTGCTATCAGATGTGGCTGCTGCATTGATTGATTTGGCTCAGAGTTTGTTTTTGTTACTGTTGTTATAATGTTATGTTCTAATGTTATGTTATGTATCTGTGATACATAAGTGATAAATGAACCCAAAGGTATTATTAATACTACTTTTAAAGTTTTAAAATAAATACCTACTATATATAAAGCATCTTGCTGGTTTATGTATTAGCAGCATATAATTTGGGGCTTTAAAGTAATGGAATCTAGATGCCTTTTACTTTACCTAAGCTTTGGATGTCATTATCTGAGTTGGAAGATCAGCTGTTTGTTCTAGTTAGTGTATTTACACCCTCAAATGAGTCCACGAATAAAACTGCAAACACATTCCTTTGCCATTTTAAAAAATTTGGCCCTCAAAGGGCATTAATGAGAACGTTTTGCCATTAGTACAGATTGTTTTTAAAACACTTCAAAAGATCCAAATTCTGCTGAATTTGAAGGCCAAGTGCACAAAAAATTATATCTTCAATCTCAAGCTCTTCATGCAATCTGTAAGTAGCCACAGAGCAAGATTGACACAAAAAAGCAAAGGGATTACATTAAGGAAATAAGATCATTTTGGGTCAACTGATACATTTCAGAAGTGGTGTGGAATAGTGGATAGAGCATTAGATTTGAAGCCAGGATTTATTAATCAACCAATAAATCAACCAATAAATATTTGTTAGTTGCCTATTAAATGTTAGGTACTTTACTAAGTGCTTAGGGATATAGAAAGAGGTAAAATGGTGCCTGTCTTGTAGGAGCTCACAGTCTGTTTGGAGAGAAAACAAGTAAACATATATATGTAGATACACACACACACACACACACACACACACACACACACATATATATATATATGTATATACATACTGCCTAGATATAAGAAAAATAGGAAAAAACAGAGGGAAGGCACTAGAATTAAGAGGACTTGAGAAAGGCCTCTTGTAAAAGTTGAGATGTTAGTTTATACTTCAAGAAAGCCAGGGACACCCAATAGGTGAAGATTAAGAGGTAGAGTGTGCTGGGCATGAGATACCCTCAGAGAAAATGCCTAGAGCAAAGAGATGGAGAGTCTTGTTCATGAAAGTTCAAGTAACCCAGTGTCACTAGATCAAAGAGTACAGGGCAGGGAGTAAAATATTGGAAAGTTAAGAGGAGGTTCGCTTATGAAGGGCTTTGAACACCAAGCAGAGAATTTCGTATTTGATCTTTGGCAATAAGGAGCCACTGGAGTTGGAGTAAGGGGTAACTGTGGTGGAACCTGTGCTTAGGAAGATCACTTTAGTGGCTGAATGGAGTTTGGATTGCAGTGGAGGAGAGGAGAGACTTGAGACAGGCTGACCCACCAGCAAGATATTGCACACCAGGTATGAGATGACAAGGGACTATACTATAGTGGTGGCAGTGTCAGAGAAAAGAAGGAGGTGAATTCAAGACATGTTGCAAAGGTGAAATTGAAAGGTCTTGATAACAGAATAAGTATTGAGTGTGAGACATAGTGAGGAGACAAGGATGTGAGGATGGTGTTGCCTTCTACAGTAATATGGTGGAAGGGAGGGATGGTTTAGAGAAAAAGTTATGAGTTCTGTTTTGGACATGTTTAAGATGTCTATGGACATTTAGTTTGAGATATCTGAGAGGCATCTGGGATGTGAGATTAGAAGTCAGTAGAGAAGTTGGGTCAGGATAGGTAGATCTGAAAATTGTCAACCTAGAGATGGAAATTAAATCTATGGGAACTGGTGAGATGACCAAGAAAAGGATGAAAGTAGAAGAGAAGAGGGCTTAGGACAAACCCCTATGGGACATTTAAGGTTAAAGAGTATGAACTGGATGAGGAACCAGCAAAGGGGATTGAGAAAGAGCGATCAGATAGGCAAGAGGAGAACCAGGAGAGAGTAGTATCTTGAAAACCTAGAGAAAAGAAAGTATCAAGGAGGGGAGGATAATAAACATTGTCAAAGGCTGCAGAGATTTGGAGGACAGTAAATACTGAGAAAAGGTCATTGGATTTGGCAACTAAGAGATCCTTGGTAACTTTGGAGAGAGCAGTTTTAGTGGAATGATAAGTTCTGAAGCTGGATTGTAAGGGGTTAAGAAGAGAGCAGGAGGAGAGAAAATAGAGGCATCTATTTTAGACAACCTTTTTGTGGAGCTTAGCTACAAAGAGAAGAAGAGATATAGTTAATAGTAATGAAAAGATCAAGTGAAAGTATTTTTTTTCTGGATGAAGGAGACATGGGTATGTTTAAAGCCTATAGTGAATGAGTTAGTAGATAGGGAAAGACTAAAAATAAGTGATAAAGGGGATGACAGAGAGGTCATTCTTTTAGAGGAAACAGATGGAATGGAATCGTTTGGGCAGGTAGAGAGGTTAGCCTTGGTAAGGGGAAAGGGCATATCATGTGGGGTGGGAGGATTGAGGGGGATGAGTAAAAGAAATAAGAAGGTGGGTCATTGGGAATGGGGTTTAAATCATGACCTATAGAGGTTCAGAAGGGTATGAGCAGGTATGAGAATGTTCATCATTGAGTAGAGGGTTCCACTCCACTTTCCAAAAGAGGCTGGAGAGCAGGCTAGAGGTAAGTGCATGGTGAGGTGGGAGACACGCAGTCAGTTGGGAGGTCCTGCTTTACTATTCCTCTTCCCTCCAAGGGGTGGAGATTAGGCAGGAAAGGGTACAGCAGGAGATGGAAGTTGCACCCAAGAAGGCTGGAAATCAGCTTTCTTGGAAAGCAGCAGGAACTGGTGAACTCTCTGCATGGGGGGATTTGGCCTTGAGACAGATGGAAGATGCTCAGCCTGACCCCCTGCTATCTTCCCTTCCAGAACATATTGCACCAATCAGGCATTTGTGTATGAATCCCATCTCTGACATTCACTAACTGTGAGACTCTGGGTAAGTTAAATATCTTCTCTCACCTTTAGTCTCTCATTTCTTTAATGGGCATAATAATAGCTCCTACCAAAGAGGGTTGTTGTTGTGAAGCTTAAATGAGAAAACATTTGTAAAATGCTTTGCCAAACCTAAAGTGACGTGCAAGTATCAGCTCTTATTGTCCTCCTGAATGAAATGGCCAATGACCAGGATGCACATTCATTTCTTCAGTTAGTATGTGCCAGGCCCCCATGGTGCACCTGGCAGAGACTGAATCACTAGCGATGTTCCATTTTGCCCTGGATGGAATGGCAAGCATCTTTCTGAGGGGCTGGTTTTTAGTGAAGCAAAAGGCTAATGAAGCTGTGATGTGGATTGTGTCAAAATTATTTCCCCTATCTTAAAGAAGAGAAAACTGACTTGGCAAAACTGTGGGAAACGCTCTGGATTTAGAATAAAGAAGACTAATATTTGAATCCTGACCATGTCAATTATTACCTGCATGACCATGGGGAAATTTCACTCCCCGTCCCTCAGTTTCTTCATCTGTTAATATTATAGGAATATATTAGATGAACTGCTCAGTGACTTTCCAACCCTAAATCTATTATTTTATGTAGAAGATAGGACTCAAACCAAGGTCACATTCTCTAGTCTAGACAATTTAAACTCCTCAGGGAGGTCCCCCCAAAAGAGCAAAGATGAGGACGAACATAGAAGCCAGAATTCCTCAAGACTCCATGCCTGCTTCTAGAACCATTGCTCTGTCTCTTTTTAGCTCAGGTCATTTGGAAGCCTCTCCCATTACCTTCAGTTACCTCTTCCTCAGTATTCTGAGCAGTACCTGATCTTGTGAGGGGGGGAATTGCCTCTAGATGTGCCTCCCCACTTTTAGCACCACATGCCTGGCATACCCACTTACAAAAGTGCATAACCTTGGTCTCCCAGCTCCAGTTCTGGGCCTCTTGATTCCAGATCTGTCCCTTGAGCACACATTTTGACCCTGTCTGTAACAAGTTCTAGTCTTCAGTAATGATTCACTGACCCTTTGCATCTTGCTATTTCATAGCAGTATTAGGTACCTACCCATGTTTTCAAGTGGCCATTCTTCTTTATGAATCAACCAATCCATCAACAGATATTTATTAAGTACCTAGTATGTGTCAGGTCCTGTGCTGGGTGCTAAGAAAACAATCCCTACTCATATGGGAGCTGACATTCAAGGGAAAGACAACGTGCCCATATATAAACCTATGTAAGATTAGTATAGAGAGAATAAATACAAGGTAGTCAAATACATGGTATTGGAGTGGAGGAAGGGGACTATCAGTTGGAGGATCAGGAAAGGGATCATGAGGAAGAGGAGTTCTTAACCTGGGGTCCATGAACTTAACATTTAAAAAAAATATAACTAAATCTAATTGGTTTCCCTTGTAATCCTACATATTTTGTTTTACATATTTAAAAACATTATTGTGAGGACAAGTCCACAGGCTTCACTAGACTGTCAAAGGAGTCCACAGTATAAAAAAAATTTTATGGATCCCTGATGTAGAAGATGGTACTTCGTCTTGGAGGAAGGAAGAGATTCGATGAGATAGAGTTGGGATGGGAATACAGTCCAGATACGGGGGAATAGCCAATACAAAGGCTCAGTGACGGAACATGGAAACATGCATGAGGAACAGGAGCAGAGAGTAATATCTAATGAATCTAGGAAGATCAGCTGATGACAGGTAATGAGAGGCTTTGGGCAGCCAGATGGTTTAGTGGCTAGAACACTAGGTCTGGACAGAGGAAGATCTGACTTCAAATTTGGTCCCAGAGACTTACCAGTGTTGTAACTTTGGTCAAGTCACTTAACCTGTTTGCCTTTATCTCCTGGAGTTTAAATCCTGCTTCAGATACTTACTGGCTGTGTAACCCCAGTCAAATCACTTAGCTTCCCTGGGTCTCAGTTTCCTTATCTGTAAAATGAGGATGATAATAGCATTTATAACCCTCTATCCCCCAAGATTGTTGTCAGGATAAAATGAGATAACATACATAAAGTACTTTTTAAGCCTTAAAATGTTATATAAATGATAGCTGTTTTTATTATTATTATTATTAAGAATTGTTAACTTCAGAACTAGAAGATACCTTAGATAATCTAGCCTAAGCTTTTAATTTTATAGATTAGGAATGTAAAACCCAGAGAGTAGAGGTTATTCCTTTAAGGCATACAGATAATATGCAATAGAACCCAGATTTGAACCCAGGTAGTCTGATTGCAATCCAGTGCTCTTTCCACTAACAGTGAATCAGGTGTATCACATCCATCAAGATTTTGAGAGCATTGTGATTTTTATGCTTTCCCTTTAGAGAATATGTGACTTTATCCAAACTAACTACTTTTTCATGGCTGACCACACATGCCCCGCTTAAAGTTGGGATTTGAGAATCGAGATTGTTTCAATCTTTTTATTTGTATAAAGAGCATACTGCAATGCCCAACACACAGTGGATACTTAATAAATGCCTATTGATTAATTGACTTAGGTATGTTGTCTTATTAGATTATTTTTTACTTACTCTGCATCTAAATCTTTAAAAAAAACCCACCACATCATATAACAGATTTCTACTGAAAATGTTATAGTGTGTCACATGCAGAGACATATAATCAATACATTTGGTCCTAGGAAGGGCAGATAAGACAATGTAGGTGAAGCTCTTAGTTTCTTGGGAGAAACAAAAAGCATTAGTTAAATCTCAAGCAGGCATAATCATTTTCGTAAAGGTTGAAAGAACAGCGAGAAGACCTGGTTATCCATTCACTTAGTTGGCACTGGTATTGCTTTGGACATGGGTCACATCCTGACGTCTGTTTGATCATAAACACCTGTTCCCCGAAGCATCCTGCAGTTTGTTCCATTTTCAAAGGGCTGATGGCAAATTTAAAATTCAAATTCTTATGAACAGCAGCGAAACTGTAGCTATAAAAGTGTTTTCAACTCCAGCGTTTTAAATGAAGGTTAATTTTCTGATAAAATGGAAAATGAAGGAAAAATTGTCTCTCCGTACATGAGCATGGCTTAGAATACTGTAGCTCAATTAGATGGGCTGATTGTGCAAACAATCAGCTCCGTGTCCTGTTAAACTTCTCCTTTTCAAATTAGGAAGCTTTTCCATACTGAGATTAGCAGTGGTATTAAGGGTACAACAGATAAAAGATTCATCTCTGCTAGAAGGAAAATTGTAACATAAGAGGGGTTCAAAAAGAAATAGGAAGTTCTTAAAATCCCATAGCATATTCAAGGTTATTAAAGAATCAACCAGAGTGTAAATTAACTGCTAGACCCAGAGGAAAAAAAAGTTATTATTATTAGCCTTTTGCTAAGATAGGAACATGCTTCTTCTAAAATGAAATTCTGTTTCAAGCATCTAAAGCAGACCCAACACTAGCTATTATTTGAAATACTAGTTGTGTCTGAAGTGAATATAAAACAAAAGATTTCTATTCTCTTGAGTTTGTTTGTGTATAGGGAAAGAGAAAGGAAAAAAATCCACTTCTCAAATTTTATTGTAAAAATCAAGTCAATAAGCTTTTATTAAGTGTCTACTATATGCCAGGCACCATCCTAAGTGTGAAGGTTACAAACAAAGGCAAAAATAGCCCCAGGCCCCCATGATCTAATGGAGGAGACAACATACAAATAGTGATGTACTACATACATATATATATATTTGTGTGTACATATAGTATATATACATATATATATATACATATACACACATATTTATTTATATGTAACCATAAGGAAGCCAGTGTCATTGGATCATATGTGGAGGGGAGTAAGGTATAGGAAGACTGAAAATATAGGAAAGGCTTTGTTATAAAGGCTTTAAAAGACAAACAGATGAGTTTATATTTTGTCCTAGAGGTAAGAGAGAACAACTAGAATTTATTGAAGGGTGGCAGGACAGAGTAACATGATCTGACCTGAGCTTTAGGAAGCTCTCCTTGGTAGCTGAGTGGAGGATGGATTGGAATGGGGAGAAATTTGAAGAAGGAAGATCAAACAAAGAAGGCTGTTACAGTTATCCAGGTGTGAGGTGAGGGCCTGCACCAAGGTTGTCAGTGTCAGAGGAGAGAAGGGATTCTATACGAGGGGGATGGAAAGGCAGAACTGACAGAATTTAACAACAGAGAGCACATAGGTGAAAGAGTGAGGAGTGGAATAACACATCTAATTTGAAAGCTTGGGTGGCTGGTGGAATGATGGTGTCCTCAACCATTGTTGTTTGTCCCTCATTTTTGAAGAAGACCAGTGATATCATAAGGTGATCAATGATATCACAGGGTGTTGGCTTGACTTGAACAGGAATTGGATTTAAGTGAGCAGAGTTGCACAAAGTTGTCAAATTCACTCTCTCTTTCAGAATCTTTAAAGTCCAGTGGCGAGACAAAGGTCAGGACAACCGGAGATGGCCCATAATAGGAACGGAGAAGTTAAGAAGACTGGTGGGTTTTTGGAGAAAGATAATGAAGAGAGTTTTGAATATGTTGAGCTCAATATGTTTGTAGGACATCAAGTTCAAAATTTCCAATAGGCAGAAGGAAATAGGAGATTGGAGGTCAAGAAAGAGGTTAGGATTAGATAAGAAATTCATAAGCGTGGAGATAATGATCGAATCCATAGGCACTTAGGTGAATACCAAACTAAATAGCATCGAGGGAGAGGATAAGAGGGCCCAGGATAGAACCTTGGAGGACACCCATGGTTAGTGGACATGACCTGGAAAACAATCCAGCAGAGAAACCTGAGAACGAACTGTCAGACAGCTAAGAGGAGAACCAGAAGAGAGTGGTCAATTGATATATATATATATATACACACATATATATATATGTATATATTATATATATATATATTTACTAATACAGTATCTATTCTCTATATATACATATATATATGTATATATATATATATATATATTTACTAATACAGTATCTATTCGTCTTCCCTCTGTCAAACCCTGAGTCCATGGCTTATCCCCAGGGCTGCCTGGTAAGATGGAGGGGGAGGTACACACAGGCTGAAAGAGACATGGAAAGACCAGGAGGACAAGGAGGAACATTCAGAAATGTTGGGGGATAGAAATGGCTCCATCAAATGGTGAAGAGGATGAGGAAGGCCACCATCAGGCAAAAGAGCCCCATGCCCTCAGATAGGGCAAAGCCCAGAATGGTGTAGGAAAAGAGCTGTTGCTTCAGGGAAGGGTTCCTGGCATAACTGATGATGACACTTCCAAACACAGTCCCAATCCCAGCTCCAGAGCTGGCCACCCCCACAGTGGCAGCCCCAGCCCCAACGAACTTGGCTGCTGTGTCAATGTCCCTTGAGATGGCGCTAGTTTGGAATCCACATCTGGGGACAAGTGAGGTCAAGGGACCTGATGCTGCCAAAATGCTGAGGTTCTCATCTGTCAGAACCTCTGGCTGTTTCAGCACCCCTGCAATTAATGGTCTACTCAGCAGCTGAGAGCTGCTCCTCACAAGGGCAGGGGTAGAGATGAACTTGGTGCAGGCATACATTCTCTGGGAGTGAGGGCAAAGCTGAAGAGTTGCCGGCAGGGCAGAGGAGACAGAGAGGGCAGTCAATTGAAATATTAAAGCCAAACTTCCCTGTATTAAAAATATGCACTTTTAAGGTGGGGAGATGATTGCATTTGGAGTCAGAGCACCAATGTTTAGATCCCAGATCTGCTCAAGTTACTTAACCTCTTTCAGTTTCAATTTCTTCACCTGTAAAACAGAGATAATAACATGCCCATCTCTTTTCTCATAGGCGTTTGCTAGAGTTTACAGGGCCAAAAGTCATAGGATCACAGATTTTAGAACTGGAAGGTACCTTAGAGGTCAAGTTCAGCCCTCTCATTTTACAGATGGGAAAATTGAGCCCCCTCCCTCCAAAAAAAAGGCTAAGTAAGTTGTCTAGGGTCACACAGCTAGTAAATATTTGAGTCAAGATTTGCACATAGGTCTTTCTGACTCAAGGTCCTGCACTCTGAGATAATTGAGATAATATGTATAAAATGTTTTGCAAATGCTAAAAAGATAAAAACGTGTCAGTTGCGGTTATGATTTCCTTCTTCTCATCTGATAATCCCTATAGTGACTGGGGAAAGAATTCCCAGAACTCTACTTCAGAGAGAAGAGAAACTGAGTTGAACTGTGATGAAGAAACTGTTTCCCATCTGTTTCCATCCTGGTCCTCTGTTCTGGGTCATTTACAAAGACTTGTCTGGTTTTGGGAAACTGAAAAGGCCGGTCAGCTTTGTCTTTTCTCCAGTAATAATTTGTAGCCAGGTCTCCCTAGAGTAAATATTTTTTTCAGTCCCAGTAAATTACATTGACTGCGGCAGGGGTAGCACACTTAAATATTTTTCACATGAACTATCAGCTTCATCACAAGCATCAGAAATTGATGTTTAATAGATGTACCACTAATTGTCTCATTAGTACTATATCACCACTTTATAATGGTATACAGAAAATAGGATCACTTGAAGAAGAGGACTGAACATGTAATAAAAAATGTAATACTCCTGAGACCAAATCACAAGTCTCATGCAATATATAACAAACTGTGTATATAGAACAAAATGACATGCTTAACATTGCATATTAGCTATATAACCATAATAGCATGTTACATAACAAAACTTGCTAGTCATGTACAGCACACAGTAACATATGGCACAGTGATATACAAAGCACATTTTACATGCACACTAGCAATACTCATTGCCTGACTTTATAGGTAATCACTTCTCTATTTTTTTCTTAAAATATCATCATCTCTAAAAAGAATATAAGCTTCTAGAGAGCAGAAGCTATTTCTGCTTTTCCTTTGTATCACCAGTGTTTTAAAGACTGCCTGGCACTCTGTAAGCCCTTATTAGGGGCTTGTTGATTGATTGTTAAGTAAGGTTGGCAAAATAGGGCTGGCCATTCTAACATCATGCCTTGAGTTTGTATGTAACTCCAGATGATCGTCACCATCTACAGACTGACTGCTTGGTAATATTAATCCTAAGTTTATGAATGTCCCAGGATTGTTGTTGTTTGATCTTCATTTTTGAAAAGGACCAATGACATCATAGGTGGTATGTTGACTTGCATGTGAATTGAATTTAAGTGAGGCAGAGGCATCAACCTCACTCTGTCTACCTGAGTGAAGTCCAGTGGCAAGACAAAAGTCAAGATGGCAAGAAATACTTCAGGATGTGGATGACCTTGACATCTTCAGCGTCTGACGAAGCTCTAAGTGCTCCGTGGCACCTGGTTCAGCCCAGGATTATTATTACTGTGAATGCCCTGTGCTCCTCAGGGAGAACATTACAATCTGAGGATTAGATGAGAAAAGAGAAACCTTGGCTCTCTTCTATATAGAGCTTCCCCAGGGGTTGGGATAGATTCAATTTAATTCACTGACTATAGTGACTACCAATACTCAGGTTCTACTTTATCTAAATCATTATTTAGTTTAGAGAGGGAATCACCTAGGTGTATATCTGGCTCCTTGGGCAAACTCTGTATCCTACTTATACGGTGACCAGACAGACCCTTGCACTGGCACTGTTTCTTCTTCAAATGATCTTTCCATTTGGATAGATCCAAAGTTTGTATGGAGAATTACCAAAGTTAAATTTCTCTGGGTTTGCTCTCACATTAGAGAATATGATGCTTCTTCATTGCTTTCATCTAGGATTAGCTTCTCATGTTTTTATGCTTCTAGCAAAGATGGGCAGGGTGGCCAGGAATCAACACTGACACACCAGAGATGCTTTCTGAGTTCCAGGTCTGAGGTTTTCATGTTGCCTGGTGACCATAAAAGAAAGTGGGACAAGTGGTACAAAGGTCATCACTCTGCTTTCTCTGTGTCTCTCCCTCTTTGTCTCCATCTCTCTGTCTCTGTCACTCTCTCCCTCTCTCTCCCTTCCTCTTCGTCTCTGTCTGTCTCTGTTTCTGTCTTTGTCTCTCTCCTTCTCTCCCCCTCTGTTTCTCTGTTTCTGTCTTTCTGTGTCTCTCTCTTTCTCCTTCTCTCCACCCCTCTGCCTCTCTCCCTCCTTCTCTTTCCCTCCCTCTCTGTCCCCAAAGCATAATTTAAGCAGAGTAAATGGCATTTCTATGAGTTATTAAGACCTAGGCCTCTTGCCTTCTAGCAGTACCCTTTTTTTTTTTACAAATCTAAATCACAAAAATCTGTAGGAATACTTAATTTACCTTAGGTCAGGGAACCCAAGAACCCACAGTCACATTAGATGAATGATAGGCCCTGTAGGATAGTGACGAGACCCCCTAGACTGCAGCCAGAAGTCAAATCCCTTTCTATCATTTTTATAACTTCTTTCAACTCTACTTCCTCAGTATCTCTTTAATGCATAACCTTTTATGTATTCCCACTACTATCCCCACAATACAGGCCCTCATTACTGCCCACCTAAACTACAGCAATAACCTCTTGA
Organism: Phalanger gymnotis; assembly: GCA_028646595.1. NCBI lineage: Eukaryota > Metazoa > Chordata > Mammalia > Diprotodontia > Phalangeridae > Phalanger > Phalanger gymnotis. Next base: position 182,989,137 of record CM053625.1, read on the forward strand.
CAGGTACTCACTCCTCTCCTCTCTTCTCACCAATCTGTTTTTTTTATATAACACATAGAGCTGGTTATGCCACTTAATTATTCCAGTGACTCCCTCTTGTCTACTGAGCAAAGTTCAGCCTCTATTGTATCATTCAAAGATCACTATAATATGGTCCCTACCTTTTCCACTTTAATTCATGTTATTTCCCTCCAAGAAGCAATCTGTGCCTTTATTCTAGATACACCCTCTCCTTCCTGCTAAAGTCTATGGGTGACTTATTTGTAGTAACATCTCCTCCTCCTCCCTTCTCTTCCTGCAGTAACCTTAGGACTATTGCAGCCAAGGTCTAGGTTGCATTCTCCCCTTCTTGTCTCCACCCTGCCTCCAAACTCTTTGGTGTCTCATGTAAGCCTTTCCTCGTAAGAGTTAAACACATAGTTAAGGCCTACCTTAAGAACTACTGCACTGATTGGCAAGAATCTTTTTGAAGATGTAGGATCTTCGATACAGAGCTGCAAGGGATTTCAGAAGTCATTTATTTATGAATTAGAAAAAATAGGCTAAATCTGTTCCTTTACAACTTCCACCTATTGTTTCCAGTCCTGCCCTCTAAAGCCAAACAGAATGATGAAGCAGTGAGGTGTCATAATGATTAGAACATTGGACCTGACTTTAAGTCCTGCCTAAGATACTTACTATGTGTGTGACCTGGAGCAAGTCCCCTATCCACTTTCAGCCTCAGTTTCCTTATCTGTCATATGGAGATGATGATAGCACTCACCTCCTAGGATTTGTGAGTCACGTGAACAAACATTTATTAAGTGCTTGATATATGACAGGCACTATGTTAAAAAGTCTAGGAATATAAAATATGAGCAAAAAGAAAGACAGTCCCTGCCCTAAAGGAGCTTGCTTCGTAATGGGGGTAACAACATAGAAAAGGAACCCGAAAGTGAAGTTATCCACACATGGGCATTGTAGAGAAAGTCCCAGAGAATCAAGAGTGTGGCCTAGAGAATAATGAAGGCATGGCTGGCCTGGGCATTGCCTTAAAATGGAGGTTCTGGGAGGAGCCAGCTAATCAGAGGGAGAAGATGCAGGCTGGAGGTGCTTCCAGTGTGTGGAGTCCAGGAATGGAATTAGCTTTCAGAGCAAGAAGGTTCTATTGGGGGGGAGGTGCAGAAATTATGACAATGAAATGATATATGTAATGTTCTTTGCAAATCTTAGAGCCATATATAAATACTAGCTGTTATTATTATAAGTTGAATTCCTATTCTACATCACAGGCCTTCAAATACATGAAGATAGCTCCCTTCCTCCCTCTTTTCCCCCTCAATTCCCTTTCTCTTCCAGATGAAATATCTCATTTATTTCAACATAGCCTCAGATTTCATGAACTTGAGTTCCTTAACCAACCTGAGCACCCTCCTCTGCATGATCTCCAGGTGGAAGATGTAGAAAATGAGGCCCAGGGAGGTCATGAGATTTCCTTGTGGTTATGCTGCTACATACTGGTAGAGCTCAAACAAGAACCTAGGTGTCCAGACCCTAGTAGAGTAGAAATTTATTCTGTTCCTTCTTGGTGCATCATTTTCAAAGCTAAAATTTCAGCTTTTCTAAGATCAACATAACTAAAGGATAGCTCACAAAAATATAATTGCTAGCATCAGAACCAGGAAAATGGGCAAGAAGAGCACTATAACTGGAACCCCATTGAGAGTAAAATCCCAGCTTCTACAGTTCTTCTTTGGATGTTGAAAAATCTTTGTAGAATTCTTGGCTTTGGAATTGAAAGGGACCTTAGAAATCATCTAGTTGAGGGTTCTTACCCTTTTCTTTTGTCATGGATCAACCCCTTTGACAATCTGGTAAAGTCTGTGGAGCCCTTCTCTGAATGATGTTTTTAAATGCATAAAATAAAATACATAGGATCACAAAGGAAAACAATTGAAATAGTTACCAAATATTTAAAAAAATAAGTTTACAGACCCCGGCTTAAGAATGCTGGATCTAGTCCAACTTCTTTATTTTACAGAGGTGGAAAGTGAGATTCAGAGAAGTCTATTTATACAAGGTACCCCAGCTCATAAACGGTGTAGCTGGGATCAAGAGTTGTGGCCTTTGACTCCAAGGTAATACTCTTTCCTATCCACCACGTGGAGTGAATGCCAACTATTGCATGGTCTAAGATGGGCCATTTCAAAATTGTCTCTAAACAGTAATGCAGGATAACAGCCTTTGCAGCAGTCCCAAGCCAACATATTTTATGGCTTTCTAAGTTAAAGGCTCTTGAGTTAGAGAAAGATTAGAAAAATATTTTAAAGGAAAACTAAGGTTGCCCATTTATGTGGTGATAGTTTTCATGGATATTCTCTTCCAAAGAAGAGCAAAGGCTCAGGGCATTTCTTGGTGAAGTTTCCAAGTTATTAGTATGGTGAATAACAACTAGCACTCTCTAACCAGTGCAGGCATTGGTTTCTAAATAGGAATGCTACCCCAGAGAGGAAGCAATGCTCCCTTTAGTCTGTTTGTCACTATTCAGGTTAGAACTGGGCCATGGATTCTGGCAGGAGCTGAGGAAGAAGGGGAAAGCTGAGCCTGCCTCTGTGGCTGAGTGCTGGATCACCAGGCCTTTGTTATGAATCCTCTTATGATTGGGAACTTCCTAGACTTCCCTCCAGTCCTCCTTTTTCTCCTGTCCTCTTGTCCTTCTTTTTCTCCTCTAGTCTCTTCTTCTACCTAATTCTTTCCTTCTCTAGTCTTTTACTGCTGGTTCTTCCTGCCAAGCCTTGCCACCATCTTTTCCTCCTGCTTTCTCTCATAAGATCATAGATTTGGAGCTGGAGTAATCTTTAGATGCCATTTTAGAGATGAGGAACTGAGGCACAGAGAATTTAAGTGATTGGTCCAAGGTAGAGTTAGGACTTGAACCCAGGTCTGCTGACCTAGAAAACCACTTCAGCATCTGCCAAGAAAACCCTAAATGGGGTCATGAAGTCAGATGTGACTGAAACAACTAAACACCAACTGCTGGCTCCAGATAATGCCCTTTATACTATACAAAGCTCCCTCAGAGCAATCATATGAGCTACATGTAATGGTTATTATTTTCTCAGATTTTTTCAAGGTAATGAGACTAGCTCAGAGAAGTTAATTGGCTTGCCCAGAACATGTATGATTGTGTAAGGGAGCTGGGATTCAAACCCAGGTCTTTGGATTTGGAATTCCATTGATAACGCTCTCTCTCAGGCCATGCCGCTTTCCCACAATCCCTTGCAAACTCATACATATAGTGACTGCTTATCTGAAATGGACATGCTGTATTAGCAGTAATTCCAGACAACCTATTGGGACATAGTGGTACTCCTTCATGGCCTGAGTTATACAGTTCCCCTTCACCCTCCATCTCCAGCAGTGTGACATAGGGAAAAGAACTGGACCTGGAACCTTCAGGCCAGGGCTTCTCAAGCATCTTAGATTTCAAGGGATCCATGAAATTGAATGGGAAAAATACTTGATAAAAAATTTCACCAACTTCTAACTGAAACAAGAATTTACTTCAATTTTGAATATGACAACAAAACACAGTAGTTTTAGGCTTTACCACAATTCCAGAGGGGTCAATGACTGGCAAAATATTAAGAATCCCTGCTTGGTCCAATACACTCATTTAAGAGAGGAATAAATTGAGACCCAAGGAGAACAGATTTCTTCCCCAAGGTTATATAGTTAAAAAATGACAGACTAGTAACTCAAATCTAGGTGCTCTTACTCCTCAAATCTATCTTTTCTCCAGGGACCCAAGTTATTTGGGAAAAGAAGATGTAATACCTTTAGGAAATCTGTCAAGTATTAAATAAAGGTATGCCTTTGATGGATAGGAGGGATGCTGAAGGGTGTTGAGGACAAGACCCAGGAAGGAATTGAGAGCCAAATAAGAAGTGTAATGGACAAAAAGCCTGGCTTTGGAATCAGAGGCCCTGGGCCTAAATGCATCCTCTGCTACTTCTTGCCTCCATGACCTTGTGCAAGGACTCCCTCTTCTCTAGATCTCATTTTCTTCATGAGGTGTTTGGACTAACTGATCTCTTTGGTCTCTTCTTGGATCAACCCCTTATCTGCAAACATAAATCCTGGAATTCTAAATGGGCACCAGTATGGAAGAGCCCATCATCTATTTTAGAGTCCATGCAGTGGGCTAAAGCATTTTTTATTCCACAAATCAACTGCAGGGCCTCTTTCATGGAAAACCAAACTGTGTGACATTGTTCCTAAAAAAATAGTTTTCAAAGGATATTCCTGGACCCTACTGCAAAGGGCTATAAATTAAATTGAAATCAGTCACATTTATGATCAGGTTGTTAAAAAGCTGTAAGTGTTATGAATTTATGACACTGTGCTCACATTCAGCTGTTCACTGCCTCTGCTTCTAGGTCTTTTTATCCTGTGTGGGATAAAATTTATATTTGTAGGTGAGATCATTATAAATCTTTTATGGACCACAAGTGCAATTTTAAATGTTTGCAGGCATGGAGAACTATGCCCATGAGATATCAGCTATATTTCATAGATTATGGCTTTGTCTAACTGGCAAATCGCCACAAATGAACTTTTCAATGATAACCCGTTCACACTCTTCTTCAGTTTGTATTTTTGGCCTTAGAAACAACAGCAAAAACAAGACTTGTGGCAGAGAAGGAAAATAGAGAAGTTGTACTTAATTTCTATCTTGTTCCCTTATGAGCTGTTTGACCTCAAACAAGTCACTTAACTTTGATCTTCATTTCCTTACCTGTGAAATGAGGGGGGTGGAGGAGATAATGATAAATGCTTTTTAAATAGTGCTTGAAAGTTTGCAAAGCACTTTGAGACGGTTAGCTCACTTGTGCCTCACAGTAAACTTAAGGGAGATATGATTAGCCCTATTTTCCAGATGTGAATCCTGAAGCTCAGAACAGTTAAAGTGACTTGCCTATAATCATATAGCTAGTATATAGCAAGAACCCTGTTTTTCTTGGGCTCTGGCCCATCACTCTCCTCATTTTGTCATACTGATTTCTATGGTCCCTTCTTCCAACTCTAAATGCTATGGTTTTTTTTTTAATTTTAGAGGCAATTGGGGTTAAATGACTTGCCCAGGATCACCCCGCTAGTAAGAGTCTGAACTCAAGCTCTCCTACCTCTAGGGCTAGCGCTCTATTGGCTGTGCCACCTCACTGCCTCTAAAAGCTATGATTTTTAAACCTAGGGACTATTGGCCTATATACTATATAGAGTGGTTGAGAAGAAAACATTTATATAGTTGTGATTTATGATGATAATAGTGTTAAAGTTTTTCTATAGCTAATTAAGTGGCTTAGGGAATAGAGCAATGGATTTAGACTCACAAAGACCTGAGTTCACAGCTGGCCTGGGCAAGTCACAACCTTTCTCAGCCCCATTCTTCTCATCTGTAAAATAGGACTAATAACCTCTACATCCCAGGATTGTTGTAAGGCTTAAATGAGATAATATATGTAAATTCTTTGCAAACCTTAAAGCACTATTTAAATGTTACCATTATTGTTATTGTTATTATTATTATTATGTAGGACTAGCTCCCAAGGGGGCCGCCCACATTGACTTCTAGATGAGTTAAGTTTAAATTGGAACAGCTCTTATGCAGGCAGTTTGTTTCATTAATTCCTTCATAACTAATCAATGATGAGAGCCTTTGCCTAAAATGAGCAATGCATTAGAACTTCCCTCACTATTATCAGAATCTTTGACATTGAACTTTTTTGTCATAGAAATTGAAAATGTTGTCATCAAAGACCTTGCCTATTTCTGGAAATCCTTTAATAAAAAAGATCATGAAATATGTGTCTCACTGGTGATGTGAGGACCTTAGGCACCAGACACACTGGGTTGCTCTAAGTCCAATAATGCTGTTTTTCTGTACTCTGTAGAATCAACAGAAACTGTTTCCTTCAAAGATACTAATAATCTCATAATAATCAAATCTGAAGGCATTTTCTCAATCCTTATCCTTCTTGACCTCTCTGATACATTTGACAACTCTCTTTCTCAAAAATCCCTGTGTTTTCATGATACTATTTTATTCTCCTGGTTTTCCTCTTACCTGTCTAAACACTTCTCTGGTTTCTTTGCTGGCTCATCATCTGGATTACACCCCCTAACTATGGTTATCTCCCAAGACTTACTCCTAAGCCCTCTTCTTCTCTACATCTATAATCTCTCTTGACACCATCAGTTCTCTTGAATTATAATCACAAAGCAAATGGCTTGTAGATATAGCTACATAGCCCCAACTTCTTCCCCAAGCTCCAATTATGGATCACCAATTGCCTATTGGACATTTCAAACTGGACATCTTAGAGAAATCACAGACTCAACATGTCCAAACCATAACTCTTTATCTTTTCCCTCAAACAAAACCCTCTTCAAACTTTTTTATTTTTGTTAAAGTTACCACTTTTCTTTCAGGCTTGGTGACTTCAATGTAATCATTTATTCCTCTCTCTCCTCACAACTCACATACGCAGTCAGTTTCTCAATCTTCCTGTCTCTTCCTCAAAAGCATCCCTTGCATCTGACTCTATTTACATAGCCACCAACTTGGTTCAGACCTTCATCACCTCTTGCATAAACTTGCAATGGCCTCCTAAATTAGTCTCCCTGCTTCAGTTCTTTTCCCACTCCAATCCTTCCTTCGCACAACTACCAAAGAGAATTTCCTGAAGCACAATTCTGATTATTAACAGTCTCCTTCTCAATAAACTCCAGTGGCTCCCTATTGCTGTTAGAATAAAATATGAATTCTTCTGTTTGTCTTTTAAAAGCCTTTCAAAATCTGGCTCCAATTTATCCTTCCAGGCTCATTCTTCCCATACTCTTCAATCCAGCCAAATTGGCCTCTTTTCTGTTATAACACATGGCCTTCCATCTCCTGTCTCTGTCCCTGGTGCCTGATCTGTACTCCCTCCTAGTGGGCAACTCATAGAATTCCTCTCTTCCTTTCACACAGAGTTCAAGGAGCATCTTCTACATGAGGTCTTTCCTGATCCCTGCACCTATTGGCATCCTCCCTCTCAAAACTACCTTAAATTATTCTCTATATATTTACTATATTTTAGCATATACTTACATAGGTACATGTTGTCTCCTGATAGAATATAAGCTCCTTGAGGTCAGCGGTTGTTTCATTCTTTGTATCTGTATCTCAAGCCCCTGGAACAGTGAGTAGCACATAGTAGGTGCTTGATAAATGCATGTTGATTGAGCAATACTGCATGAGACATGAAATATTCAGACCTGGAAGAAAATAGGCTTCAGGTAATACCATATATGCTGTTAGAGCCAAAAGTAAATTTCTAGATTACTTGATCTAAAACTCACTTCGTAGGGGAGGAACTGAGGCCTAGACAGGTGATGGAACTTCACACGGCTGATCAATAGAAAAGCCAGGCCTAGAAGGCAGGGATGCAGATTCACTTTGGTTCTCTTTAACATTTATCCCTCATGATGTTAAAATTAACTTCTCCCTCTGTTGTTAGCTCACTTATAGCATATCAATTTGTGCTTTTCAAGTAATGATCCATTTTCTCTCCTGTTTATAATTTTTGCATGATGTCATGGAAAGATAATACATTTGGAAGTCAGAAAAGCTATGGGCTTCTCTCCTGGCTTTGTGGCTTATTGTCTATATGACTATGCACAAATTGCTTTAATTTCTAGGAGCTTTAGGGAAAGGAGTAGCCTTACCTACTTTAAAAGATACAAGGAAAAACTGAGATGAGTTATGTGAAAGTTCTTATATTAGATTCAGATGAGGAGTTCCTGTCTTCTCAGGTCTCATTTTCTAAGAGCTTCTAATTTTTCTTTTTAGATGAGTAACTCAATTGCCTTGAAATAAACAATAAAACAACAACAAAACAACAACAAAACACCAAATCCCAAATTTCTTATTTCTTCATGTAAAGAAACTACATCCAGTTAGGGTTGGCCTAGGTAGGACCTAGAAAGAATTGGAAGTTTCCAGCATGGGACTTTTTTGAAGGGATTCTGGGCATAGTTTCCAGTCCACAGTGCCACTGTTAGTATTGGTCATTCCATCATTATAGACACATTCTTTTAGACATTAATATTCTTTGGTCTTTAAGAACCCCTTATTACAGTACAAATTCCCAATAACAACAATAGTAATGCCTGATTTTTCTATAGTGCTTTCTGTTGTATGGAGTACTTTCTCCCTAAGTAGATCTTTGAGGAAAGTAGTGCAAATATCCTTAGCAACAAGGTGTAAGGCCAATCCGTAAGTGAAAGATTCCCCCCCCCCCCATTGAATAGGCCTCAGGTGGGGCCAACAAAGGGAGGCCTGATGAGAGGCAGGCTCACACCCTTTCACTAAGTTGGTGTGAGGCCACAGGCCCTACAACTTTTTGCCAAGTAGGCTCTGAGCCCTCAGGGCCTTGAACAGGGTATAAGAGCTCTGAGGTTGGCGTTTTGCCTTTGGGGGGCACACTCATTGGAAGAGTGTTGGTGATTTGGCCACATGAGATTCTGGGTAGCTGTTAGACCACCCCCTCCCAACTTTGGAAAACCAGATGTTGGTGCCTCTCTCTCTGGTAACTATATAATTCTTTGGTCAGACAGATAGAGGCTTGTCTGTTGATCTCTATGTGTTATTTGCTCTGTTTACATAATGTATGCTTGTAATTTCTGTTTATAGTCTCTCTGAAGTTCAGGATACTGGCTTTTCCCCCTGAACTAAGTGAATGATATATGTATGTTTAATTAAAGTAAGATCATTAACCCCTTAAAGTTGCTTTCCTTAGAAAAGCAGATCAAAGAACCTGTGCTAGCAGCCCTCCTGTGTGCTGGTGCTGTTGGCGGCAGTAGCAGCAAGTAGCATCTTTGTTACACAGGGGCAAAGACCATTTCATTTTTGCTTTTGTAAACATTGGGACAAGGATTTAAACTAAAGTTTTTTGACTTCTATACCTGTGATCTTTCCTAGAATTTAGACAATAAAAAGAGCACTATATATCGAGAAAGAGGACCTAGATTTGGTAATCTGTGTGACTTTATGCTGGTCATTTCCTTTTCAGCATGAGAGTGGGGTCAAAACAGTCTCACCCCATTTTAGCTTAGATATCTTAACTAGTTAAGAACAGATCTCAATCGATCAATCCAAAGACCTCAGACTGAATGCACAACGATATTCCAACCTGAGTAATGTATTTGGATAAGCTAAAGAACCTTGACCATACCCCAGGTAATGATTTATACATTTTCAAGAGTTGATAAAGGGAGACTATTCTAGAAATTCGAATAAATGTGGACTTTCAACACACCCCATAAAAGAACTTTCTGCGATTGTGGTAGGGGAAGGAGAGACCTTGGCTTCCTCCTTGTCCAGCTGTCCTCCCCTCCTCCGATGCTGACCAGAAAAGGACCTTGCCAATTTTTGAGCGTCAGTGAATGTTCGAGTATCCCATCTTCATATGAGTATGTTAGTATTATACACTGGAACGGGGACAATTCCCATCTTGCCACTGATGTTCTATGTGGTATCTCTGGATCATCTGGCAGTAGTGTATGAATCACTGGAAGCCAAGGACAGATTGGACTCATGGCTCTCCAAGGAGCCTAGCAAAGAGCCTACCTACATGATGCCTAAGGGAACCACTTCGTGCATCCCATGATTGGGAGAAAAGGACTTTTATCAACTTCTATCAGTTAGGAACTGTGAGTTACCCCATGGTCACATATTTCTAGTTTCCCCTGGATTCTATGTTTGAGGAAAAGTATATAAAAGATTTTGGGCAGATGTCTTATTCCAACTATGCTTTTTGTACCACCCTTGTAAATATTACTTTCTAAAAGGGACTTAAAGCTGGCTGGCTAAATGGACTCTCACCTGATAATCCTGAGGGGAAGCACAGTGGTAGAGCCTTGAGCCATTGACATTAGAGCATCCCTCCTGACCCTTCAATGTTACCCTTCTAGAACTCTGAGTGGCAAATGTAGCTAAGCAACTTAACTGGAAGAGTGGGAGTTGGGCTGGCAATGCCCCATAACAGACATCGACTACATGTAAACTGAGAAAGCTGAACTGTGTGATCCCTAAAGCCCTTCCCTCTCTGCATCCAATGAATTGTCTTCATGAATTTATTAGTATGTGCTAGAAAATATTGTCACTAATATCCTGATTTTACTATACTGTTAAAGACTGTATGACTAAGGGATGTTCACTTGTATGCTCTCAGGAATTGTTCCCTCTCCCCACCACACATCCCGTATCAATCAGGTCGCATTTGGTACACTTAGAGCTCTCTGTAGCTCAGCTTACAGCTTTATAGCATAAGGAGCAGTGAGCTGGAAACAACATTAGAGACTAATTAGTCAAACCTCTTAATTTTACAGGTGAGCAAACTGAGGCCCAACAGGCTTGGGGCTAACTTTTCTGAGTCACTGAAGTCACGAGAACTGGGGATTTTCGGGTTCTAGGATAGTTCTGCCACTGACTAGGTGTACTGGCACTATTGTTAATCATCACCACCACTGATAATCGTGCAGGGTGTTCCAAAAATATTAGTGTAGTTCCAAACTTTGAAAGCTTAAAACTGTGCTAAGACTTTGGAGACATATAATCTTTTAAAGTTGAGACTGTGCTACACACACAATAGTGGCAGGAGCAGCAAGGTGCTCGATGGATGGAGTTCCAGGCCTGGATACAGGAAGACCTGAGTTCAAATTTGACCTCAGACATTGACTAGCTGTGTGACCCTGGGAAAGTCACTTAACCCTGTTTGCCTCAGTTTCCTCATCTGTTAAATCAGCTGGAGAAGAAAATAGCAAACCACTCCAGATCTTTGCCAGGAAAACTCCAAATGGGGTCCTGAGGAGTCAGATAGGACTGAACAACAATAGCTCACACGTAGTGTTTCCTTTGAGGCTTGCCATCCACAATGTGGAATAGGTGCTATAGGTTTTAAATCATCTCCATTGTTGTGATAAAGAAAGATAGGGAGGTGTAGAGGGGAGCTGATTTGCTGCCTGTAGCTAGTAAGTGTAAGAGATTGCTCGTGAATCTAGGTTTTCCTGATTCTAAATTCAGCACGTTATTCAGTACTTATTATCTATCTTAGACAGGTTATTTCATTTCTCTGGGCCTTGGTTTACCTGTATGTAGATGTTGACAATAAATAGAATCAAATGTGAAAATAAATATAAACTATATTTATAAACCATCACTTCCTTAATCATCCCAGATCCCTTTTTATTTGATAAGCATCATCTCATGTAGATTTTTTTTAAGAGGGGGAATGCATGAGCTTAAAAGTAATGTCCTTGCCCCGGGAAGTATGCCTAAATTAATTTACTCATGAAGAACTCAGCATAGCATAGCATAGCAGAGAGGGCACTGGATTTGGAATCAAGAAACTTGGGTTCAAATCATGCCACTACTACTGTGTGACCTCAGGAAAGGCCACTGCTCTTTCTGGGCCTTGCTTGCTTATCTGTAAAATTAAGGGATGGGACTAGATTGTCTTCAAAGTGTTTTTCCAGCTCCAGGTCTTAACTACTGCATAGAACTGTGGGCTGACCTGGAGCCCTAAACCACAATGCAAACTAGGAAGACTGATTTTTAGGCATCAAGTAAGGGAATATTTTTGCAGTTGTGATGAGGGGAAACAGTGAAGCCAAAACAACAAAGGAAGCACACCAGTGTCTTCCCATCTCCAAAGGAATAAATTATCAGAGAGTGCCGTGGTTAATGTTGACTCAGAATTGGGCTCTGCACAGCTGGGCTGCTCAGTACTGTTTGATCTGCCCTTTCAAGCTCTGACGATCCCCCTAAATTGCTTTTAATGGACACAAGGCTGCAGTACAGAACATGAGAAGAGCTTGTTATAAAACAATAGAGACGATTTAACTCCCGTACACACCTGTTCTTTTTGGGCTGGGAGATATTGCCCATAGATGGGGAGGAGGGGGCAAGAGCTAACAGTACAGTACATGCAGAACTCCAGAGATGCCGTTTGCTTATACTTAAGACACCTCTGCTGCTGATTTGAATGGATCTGATTGGTGGTGTGGAGAAGGATGAGTTTCTTTTTTTGTTGGCTCTTATTGCCTCTTGCCTGGACTATTGTAAGAGCATCTTAACTAGTCTCTCTGATTCCTGTCTTTCATCAGTGACTCCAATCCATCCTTTGTACATCCACAAAGCAAGGCTTTCTAAAGTACAGCAGGTCTGATACTGTTTACTCACTAGTTCAAAACCCATCAGTGATTCTTTATTGTCTCTAGAATAAAAAAATAAAACCCAAAACCTTGTAATCTAGAATTTAAATTCCCCCATGATCTTGGCTTCAAATGACATTTCCTGCCTTATTTACATGATTCCCCTTTGCCCGCTCTACAGTCAAGCCAAGCTGGATTACTTACTGTTGTTTGAATGGAACATTGCACCTGTAACTGCCATTCAGTGCTTAGAACAGTTTCTAGCACATATTAGGTGCTTAAAATGATATTTGACTAAATGCAGGTAAGTTCCTCAAATCTGGAATATGCTACCCTCTTTCTTATTTTCAGTATCCCTTTTTTTTTCCTTTAAGGCTCATTTTAGATGTTACTTCCTCTGGGTTACTTTTTCTGATCTTAAAAAGCTACTACTTTTTTTTTTCTTCTCAGAATGTTTTGTCTGAATCTCTCCATTGCTGCTATAATGTCCTACCTTATTGTAGACTTATCTGTGCAGATTTCATAATCCCTGATCTCAACTCTGAGGAACAATGGAAGTTCCTTGAGGGCAGATGTTACTGTATTTTTCTCTTCACATCACCAATCCTAATACAGTGCCTCACATTTTTTTTTCTTTTTGTCTAATGCCAGCATTGAGAGGAACTCCTGGTGTGGAAAGTCCTTCTACTGGTGCAGATAGCCAACTCATCTGTAAAATACAGTCTTGGTGAATTGTCTAGCATACTGAAAGATTGGCCAATCTTCATACATTTAGCTAATAAGGACTTGAACCCAGATCTTCCAACTCCAAGGCTGGTTCATTATCCCATGTTATGCTGACTCTTGTCTTACTCATTATTTTTGTTGTTGGGGAGATATGTAGGAAAGGAGGAAGATGGGATTTCATTGCTGCAGGTCACTTCTGGCAAGGAAATTCCTTCTTCCGGTACAAATAGCAATAGCAGTGTCTGGGACACTGAGAGGTTAAACAATTTCCCCAGTCACAGGGCCAGTATGTGTGACCTCATTAATATACTCAGGAGCTTTGGCTGCTGTCTGGAGGACTAGAGGGTGGAGCAAGAATCTCCTCCCTCAATTTAAAGAGGTTTCCCAAACCAGCTATTCCCCACCAGTGGCACTCATTGGATTTGAATTTGATTCTGCTATCATCGTGCTCTTCCCCTTGCTCCCCCAGGCCATGTGCCTTTTTCTCCATCCCCCTTCTCAGCTTCCTTTTGTGTTGTCTTCTCCCATAAAACCGTAAGCTCCTTCCTGCAGAGATTGCCTTGCTTTTTCTTATTTGCATCCCAGTACTTAACATAGTGCCTGGCACATAGCAGGTGCTTAGTAAATGTTTACTGAATTGAATTGCATTAAATATCAGAAGTAGGACTTGAACCAAGGTCTCCCTTGCTCTCTCTCCTCTTCATTTCATCTTCCATATAGTTGTCAAAGTGATACTCATAAAATACAAGCCCAACTGTGTTACTATCCTGCCCCAGATACTTACTGGCTGTGTGATCCTTAACCTCTATTTGCTTTAGTTTCCTTAACTATAAAATGGGGATAATAATAGCACCTATCTCCCAGGGTTATTGTGAGGATCACAGAATCTCTAGCTTTCTTCAACAATAGGCTTAAATACCATTTACTGTTCTAGAGATTTTCTGATGGCTTCTATTGGTATTTCCCTTCATCTCCTGAAATTACCTTCATTCCATGTGTGTGTGTATATATATATATGTGTATATGTATATATGTGTATATGCATGCATACATACATGGTAATATATACTTACATATATGAATGTATATGCATATAATAGATTATATATTTCAGATCTCTCTCTGTAGATTATACATGTATTCTATATAGAAAGATATCTCTATCTATCTATATCTTAAACATTCTTATATATGTACATGTTTCTTCCCTGGTTAGAAAATAAGCTACTTGAGGGTAGGGATTGTTTTATTTTTGTCTTCGTAAGCCCAGTGGCTAGGACAGTGCCTGGGATGTAAATAATAAATGTTAGTAAATGCTTAGAGATTGAATGATAGATACTTAACTTTGAGATCAGTTCTTTATCTACTACCTCATACTACCTTACAAAGTAGTTTCATATTAATAAATTTTATATAAAAGTTAAACACTTGTTGAATGAATGAATGTGGACACTTGGGTCATAATCACAGCCCTGCTACGTACTGCCTATGCAATTTGGCTCATCCACTGAGTCTCACTCTCCTCGTCTATAAAACGATAGAGTTGATGAGATGATCTCTCCTAGTCCTCGATGCCGTGGTTATCAGTCACATGATTTTTTTTAGTATTTATATGTGAGTCATTTGTACCAGGTTAGCCATTTCAACACAGGAAATAATTCCCCTATCCTTACATTCAGCACAGGCAGATGCGTTATGGGGGGTGGTATTTATTACGTGGTTTTGTCATCTCTCATTTGATCAATTTCATCCCCGTAGGCCCACCTCACTACTGAAGGCCAAGGGCATTTTCAAGGCCCTCAGAAATAATATTGGCATGTGATCTTTACCTCTTCAGGGCAGCAAAGGAGTGCAGTAGTAACCTCTCTCCCATGCGCTTCCCCCTCCCTGACACATATGCTTAGAGAAGAGTTTCCTTCCTTCCTTCCTCTTAGTTTTCCCATTGTGTTGTGAAGCTAAATGCTTTGGTGGACTTTCCACATGACGTGTCAGAGACAGGTGTAGAACAGTGGAGACAGCAGGGTTGGCAGGAGAGCTTAGATATATTTAATGGCGGCAATGACTAGTAGCAGAACCTTCATTAAAAATTATGCCAGGGATCTTGAAATTGTGCCCCACTGTCTCTTTTAGGGAATCATAGGAACATTGATTTAGAGATAGAAAGGAGGCTCCAAATGGTCTACCACATGCCTTATACGTCTTTATTAACGTATTCTGTTGTTCAGTCACCTACACTTCCTGGGGTTTCCCTGACAGAGTGTCCTTTCTTACAAAAAAGGACAAAAGAGAAAAAAAAACAGTTTCACAAAAGTAACAAATATTACGAAAGTCTGACATTCCATAGATTCCACATTCATAATGTTCTGCTTTAGTAAAGAAGGAGGGAAGGGTCGGGGAGGGGCCTATCTTCTCATTTTTTCAACCAAGGCTGAGCTTGGTCAGTATAATATCACAGCATTCAGTTTCAGTTGTTGGTTGTAATTTCCATTTATGTTGTAGTCATTTTGTACATTGTTTTCTTGGTTCTGCTTACTTGACATTGGATCAGTTGATATGCTTTCCCATGCATCTCTCTAACATTAATTCGTTGCAGCTCCGTAATATTCCACTAAAGTTACATTCAAGTCCAACAACTGGTTCATCCATTGCCTAATGGATGGTTAGCTCCCTCATTTTTCAATTGGGGAAACAAACCTAGAGAGGGTTAAGTGGCTTGCCAGAGGCCGCACAAATCATAACAAGCAGAGGCAGGATTTAAACTGAGGCCCTCTGATTCGTAATCTAGCATTCTTTTGAGTGCAGATTTGCCAAATTGGAAGGGTCTTTAGAAGTTATCTAGTGAAATTATCTAGAGTATTTAAAGTATAGCGAATTTTAGAAATCAGCTAGTCAAACACACCCATTTTACAGATGAGGAAACAAGATAAGGAGGGCAAACTGACTTTTAAGGTCACACATCCTATATATGTCTATAAACTTTTATTCACAATGTTAGGGCCCACTAATCAAATATATCAATGTTTATGCATTTAATTTCCTAAAAGATGATGATAGAACAGTATCATGCATTTTCATGGCATTTTGCTTGTGAAGTGCATAGTCAGCATGTAATGCGTCATAATTGTTTGTCATTAGAATTAAAACAAGGGCAATGGAAGCTGTGACAGGATTCTAGAATGACTTACAGAGAGTAGTAAGTGTTTGATTTTCTGCTAGTGACAATTAAGAACTACATAGGTACAGAAAGCAGATTGTTCTTCTTACTAAGGGAAAAGGTGAAATGGATGGAGGAACATCCTGCTACTTCTCCAGGTTATACTGTAGAATGGCATGTTCCCTGAAAAAAAAAAGTGCTTAAAAGAGAAAATGAAAAGGGGAAGAATCTAAAGAGACAAAGGGGAAAATTAATCTGTGTCAGGAGATTCAGGTGTAAAAGAATGTGACACAGAGAAGAGGAAGGAAGAGTAATAAACATTTTGAGCCATAAAATAGGTATAAGAGCTTTCCCATAGAAAGAGAACCTGGACATTCTCAGGAAGAGACAGCTTTTTATGACCCATAGAATTTGCTACTATCAGGAGAGAGGTCATCTGCTAATGGTCAGAGGAGAAAGAAATGATTAGTAGTTACTGGTCACTGTCTTCTGAAAGGCAAGGAGCTGGGCATTTATAGACTTGACATAACCAACAGAGAATCTGGCAGTAGAAAAGGAACTGGATTTTGAGTCAGAAAACCTGGGTTCTAATCCCGGCATTGCCATTCACTACCGACCTTCAACAGGTCACTCAACCCCCTTAGCCCTTAGTTTCATCATTATCATGAAAGACTGAACTAGAGAGTCCTTGAGATCCTTTCTAGCTCTAGGTCTATGAACCCATCAACCTCTAAGTCTGCTGTCTGCATCTTGGAGTTGACGACTAAGACCAAGACTTGATGCCACCAGTTGTACCTACGTATTCAAGGAAGTTGCATAAGAAGGTCTTCTTTTCACCCCATTTCCCCTAAAACTGCCTTTTATTAACACACTAGAATATAATCTGCTGCTTCATTACCTAAACATTTTGGATAACCTGAATTTTGCCTTAACTGCAAAGAATGTAGATATTAACCAGGGTTAGACAGAAATGTAATTAACACAGAGAGCCCAAATTCTGCTTAAATGTCAGGAATTTTCCTATATGGCTGACAGAGACTACTGATGTATTCATTTCTAACTTTTCATCTAAAATAAACTCCTTAAAGTAGTCAGTCATTAAACATTTATTTCTATGAAGTGCTTCCTCTTTACCAGGCACTGTGTAAGCAGTGGGGATAGAGATACAAAAATGGATAGCTGTTGTTCTCAGGGAGGTTATAATCTTAAGGGGAAAGAAAACACCCAAAAAGAAAGCTGATAAGGGGGAAGAGCAGAAGGTACATGGTACATGGGCATGAGGAGGGAGTCCAAAGAAGTGAAGCTGAGTGAGAAATGAATAGATGGCTGGCCTTGGTCCCCTCCTTAAGTGGAAGTTTTTGGAAGAGCTCAGTGCTCCGCCCTCCAATCAGAAGGGTAGAGGGTACTGATGAAGTCTAAATAGCAAGGCTGATTTGATCTTGCAGGAGATGAAGTTCCTGATTATGAGGTTCTTGGGGAATACAATGGAAAAGTCAGGGGGACATGCAGGGGACATTACATTGCTACTAGGCTTAAAACAGCCTGTTGTAATAGGGCATTATATAGAAATAAATGTAAAACCCTATACTTGGGTTAAAAAAAATAATTATGGGAAGGGAATATAGGAAGAATAGGAAGGGAGAGGCATGGCTTATAAAACTCTCTGTTTTAGAAAAATCTAGGAGTATTTGTAAATTGAAAACTCTACATTTATAAATAGATGGTGGCCAAAAGAGCAAAAGTGATTTAAATTGAAATGTAGTACCTAGAACAAATGTCATTTCATAGGAGCATTATGGATGACACCTTTTATGAATCACATTGGTAAGCTGGAAGGTAAGCAACAAGGATCAGTTGAAGTAACTATAGATATTGAGCCTCAAAAAGAGAAAACTTAATAGGGACACAATAGACATTTTCAAATATTTGCTTCGGCTATTTTGAGAGTTGGTATCTTTTCATTCATTGGAGGTCTTCAAGTAGAGGCTAGACACATACTTTTCAGGTATATTATAGTGAGGATTCTTTTGGGATCTGGGTTGGTGGGCAACAAGGGCCTTCCAACTCTTGAATTCTGTGATTGCGGGTATCATATGAATTAGGGATTTGACTTATTCTATTTGGCTTCTCAGGGAAGAACTGGGAGCAAGTAGAGAGATGCAAAATGATAGATTTAGGCTCAATATAATGGGTCAGTTTCCAGCTGGAGCTGCCTTGCTTTATGTAATATAAGTAGGGTCCCCATCACTGGACATCTTCATTGGAGATTGGATGCCCACATAGAGGGGATGGTGTGGAATTACTGCTCATGTAGTGAAGGTTGGAATGAACAACATCTGGAGTCCTTTCATATTCTGAGAGCCTGTGATCCCATTGCAAGAGACACATTCTCTAACCATTCTGAGTCTTCACATCCCCATCTATAAAAGGGGCCACCATGTTGTAGCCCAAAGAGATATTCTGAGGAGATAACTTTATAAACAGAGTGCTGTCTTAATGAGTTGTGACTGTCTGAATGTTGTTGCCTCAAGTGTCTGGTCTTGGCTTTAGACTGACCAGGTCTCTGGAATCTGATTCTAGCTAACTAGAGTGGAAGAGTTTTTCTCTTAGGCTTCCATCACTCAAGCAGCATTTGGGATATAAAATTGTGTGTGAAAATAATTGGCCCTGCTATTGGCTAATTGACTAATCTGCCACTTATAGCCTCTAAATGAGGGGACATTGGCTAATTGTACCCGCCAGCCACTGATTGCACCTGCAATTAGTCGATTGTGGGTCCAGATTGTGAACTCCTCTGTAATTGTACAGGCTAAAGTGGAGACCACCATTCACATTTCTGCTCTATTATTGCATTGCAAGCATTTGCAAATATGTGATGACCTTGTCAACAGATGGGAAGATAGCTATAGTTTTATCTGTTGGACACCAATTGGTACATGGCGTGATGGAGAGAGTGGTAGGGCTTGAAGTCAGGACTTCTGGGTTCTAGGCCAGTTTCGCCTATTGCCAGTTCTGTGAACTTGTGTAGCAATTAATTTCCCTTCTTTAAGTCTATGATTATGTTGTATTTCCTTAGTTTGACATTGAAGGTCCTCCATAATCTGGCCCCAGCCTACTTGCCAAGATTTATCAGACTCTATTCTGAAAATGGACATTTCATCCTTTAATCTCACCCTGTCTTTTCTAATCTTCATGCCCTTGGTCACATCATTCTCCATGACATGAATATATGCCCCACCTTTTTGTGATTATTGATGCATCCTTTTGTTTTTAAGTGCAACCCAAATACCATGACTCCCACCTCGTAGTCATACTTGTCTACATGAGATGAAAATGATATTTTGCTACTCAGATGTCTCCTAGCACTTTCCTTGAATTCTTCATTTTTGCTGATTGATAGATAAATAGGTAGAAAGATATAGAGAACATTTATTATGTAAGCATACTCTCCTCTACTCTGCCTGGTTTCAATTCCAGAAAATGAGGCACTCCTTCTAGGTTAAGTTCATCACTTCCAATCTCGTCACCATGATGCTAACTCAAGTTTTGATTAACATACTTCCTTCAACTTCCTTTCCCTATGTAGGGTGCTCAGGAAGACTAGCACCTTTGGTCTCAGGGATTACCAAGCCCCTTTCAGGGCTGCAATTCACCTTTGATGTCCAACTGTTTCATCTAGCTCTTGCCTGTGACTCCAAGAAACTGTAGCATATGTAGCAGCTGTATCCTGGTAAGCTATCTTGGCAAACGAGCTAAATCAGATTGAGGGTAATCAACAGGCCCTGTTGGGGGGATGTCTACCCCAAGCATGTGAAGACTTTCCCTAGCAGAATGGACAAATGGGAATACTTTATTCCACTGGCCATGAAGACGGCTGAAGCAAGCGCTGTGGAGCACTTCGAGCTTGGTCAGACATCAAAGATGCCAAGGTCATCCACTGCATCCTAGGCCATTGCCAGTCATCTTGCCTTTTGTCCTGTCACTGGATTTAGTGGCTCAGGAAGAGAAAATGAGGCCTATGACTGTGTGTGTAACTGCCTCACTTAAATCCAATCCACATGCAAGTCAAAATATCACCCTGTGATGTCATGGGTCCTCTTTAGAAAAATGAAGGACAAGCGCCAGAAGGGCTGGAAGGTGGAGTACCAAACTCCTCTCACTGTCTTCATTTATAGGGGGAACAAACTGGACTTTTTGGCTCACTTCACTCTGTGTTTTCTGTTCTACCTGGTTTCAAGTCCATGGATAAGATGCCATCAAACCAGGTGCTCCTTGGTCTTCTCTCCTATTTTCCTGCCTCCTTTTGTTTGTGGTCTTCCCCCATTAGACTATAAGCTCCTTAAGGGCAGGAATTGTCTTTATTAGTTGTATCCCCAGTGCTTAGCACAGTGCTTGGCACATAATAGGTGCTTAATAAATGTTTATTGGATTGGATTCCTTGGGGTTGTGATAAACGCTAGGAATACACATATGAGCAAGCATCTCTACCAGCTATGGTCTCCAGGCCATGTGTGGCCCTATAGGTCCTCAAGTGCAGCCCTCTGACTGAATCCAAACTTCACAGAACAAATCTCCGTAATAAAAGGATTTGTTCCGTAAAACTTGGACTCTGTCAAAAGGCTGCACTCAAGGACCCAGGAGACCATATGTGGCCTCAAGGCTGCCAGTTCCATACCCTCTGCCCTCAAAGAGCTTACATGGTAACACATAGATGGGGAGCTGGAAAGGTAAGGGTGGAGGAGGGAGGCAAGCAGCTGGTGAGAAAGGAGGAAGAAAGTTAAGAGAAGGAGCAGAATTGGAAATTCAATGAGCATTGTTGAAGCCCCATATAAAATGATAGCTGGAGCTGGGGATTCACTAATCAGGAGGGCAGTTCACAGGGCTGAAGCTACACCAGGTTGGCTTATTCCAGTTTCCCTTGCAGTCACTTGTACAACTGTACCCTTTTCTATCCCCTAATAAATTAAGGTTTTGGAGAGCAAGACCTAGCTAATATCTATTGTGGTATTATTAGGCCTTAGCACACCTCCTTCACAGCAGGAAAGGAATCAATGAATGAGTACCCTCATTTTCCTCTTTTATAAAACCAGAGGATTGGACAAGATGATTGCTAACTTCCCTTTTCAGGTCTGACATTCTCTGTTCACTGTTCTAAGGCCGTTCTAGGTTTTGTAACATCATAGTTATCCACATAGGACACTGATTCTTCCATGGTTCATCCAGTAAAAAATTTAAGCATATTGAAATGGTTCAAAACCCTCAGGAATAATTCAGCACCTCAACATTCATTTTCATTAAGCTGTTGTGACATGTGTATTTTAAGCAGTTCTCATTTCTAATTATTTTTTATGATCATCATTTATTTTTGTCTCAGAGAACCTTGTTAGGAAGTAGAAGGAGGAAGTAGGCTCTAGTATCATTGCTAATGGGGGAGGATGAAGAGCTGCTTGGAGACAGGATCTGGTCCTTTACATGAAAACTGAAGGCTAGAATGTTTTCCCTAAACTATTCCTGATTACAAGTTCTGAAAGCCCATTCCATCTGTTCTGAAAATTACACCCTTTTACAAAACACTATGTGAATTTTTGGTGGGAATCACAGGGGAATTCACCAACTCTTGTTGAGTTATTTTTTGTCACCCCACTAGTCAGATTATTGAAAAGTAGAAGGTAGTATTTAGATAATTATCGTAAGCTCCATTATGACAGAGATTATGTCTGGAGGCAATGTACTATACTAAAAATGGATTTGATATCAGAAGAGCTGATGTTACTAGTTACATGAAGTGGGGCTAACAACTTAACTTTTCTGGGGTTCAGCTTCCCTAGATGACAAAATGAGAGGGTTAGATTAAGTTAATCTCTAAGGCCTTTTCTAGCAGGAATGATTCTCATACTATTATTCTTAGTGAGGTGGTATAGTGGATAGAGACTGAGCCTGAAGTCAGGAAGATGTAACAACAACATTGCTAGCAGTTGCTGTGGAGGTGAAAGACCAACAACACCAGCACACAGAAGGGCTGCTAGCACAGGTTCTTTGATCTGCTTTTCTAAGGAAAGCAACTTTAAGGGGTTAACAATCTCACTTTAATTAAACATACATCTTGAACTTCAGAGAGAATAGAAATAAAAATTACAAGCATACTTTATATAAACAGAGCAAATAACACACAGCGATCAACAGACGGGCCTCTCTCTGTATGACCAAAGAATTAAATAGTTACCAGAGAAAGAGAGGCACTAACATCTAGGTTTTCAAAGCCATGGGGCCCCTCCCCTAACAATGGCTACCCAGAGTCTCATCTGGTCAAATCACAAGACACTCTTCCAGTGAGTGAGACCCCCCAAAACGAAATGCCAACCTCAGATCTTATATACCCTTCTCAGGGTCAGAGGGCATCACAACCAATGGACTCAAACCTATGTGAAGTAGGCTTTCTTGTTTCTTAAGCAGGTCAAAGATTCTTGATTCAATCAAGGAAACGAAAGACAACAAAAAATCCACTTTACTTGCATTTGAAAGGCAAGACTCATTAAAGGTACTTGATTACCTTAGCATTCTAAAAGAGAAAACAAAAAATGTCCCGCCCTAATTACCATTACAGAAGACATAACAGAAGAGTTAAAGTCCAGCTTCAGACAACTGCTAGTAGTATGACTCTGGGCAAGTCAGTAAACTTCTGACTGCCTCAATTTTTTCGGTTGTAAGATGGAGATAATACCAGTATCTGCCTTACAGGATTGTTGTGAAGGTCAAATGAGGGAACACTTGTAAAAGGGCTTAACACAGCGTCTGGTAAATAAAAAGCACTTAATAAATGCTTGTTCACAGCCCTTCCTTTCTTCTTCCCTATTTCTTCCCAAGGTAGTCCATTCTACTTTGAAAGAGCTCTAATGGTTAGGAATTTTTTTCCCATTGTACTGAAATCTGCTTATTTTTTCAACTTCTATCTATTGTTCCTAATGTTGTCTTCTAGGACCAAACAAAGCAGTTCAGGTAATTTTTCCATAAGATAGCCTTATAGATACTTGAACACAAACATGTACCCCACAAATTTTCTCCACACTAAACATTCTCATTCCCTCCAGGTAATACTTATATGGCGATCTTGAAGCTTTTCTCCTTGCTATTTTGCCTCCTTTCGGAGGCACTCCAGGTTATGAGTACCCTTCTTAAAATGTGTCACCTAGACACTGAACACAGTATTCCAGATACTTTCCAACAGAGGAAGAGTAAAGTGGAAATCTCTCTTCTATTCTCCTGGACACCATGCCTACTTTCAGCAGTTGAGTATATTCATTTCTTAAAATGTCATATCACATCTTTAACTCATTTTTTTAGCTTGTAGTCCATTGAAACTTGATTTTTTTAACAGTATATTTCATCTAGCTATACATCCAGAATCTTGAGAATCTGAATTTTTGAAACCCAGTGGCAGCATTCCCTTGGAGCTCACCACCTCCCCCATTCATACTGGTACTCACAAATTGGGATCCCTTTGGGAAGGTTGACTACTTATCCTCTCAGGGACCAATAGGTGATCTTAGGGGGAGTGGGTTTCTACTCTTGAACCATCACTAGTGCTTCCCATTAGTAATTAGCCAGATCAAATCATTTTTTTGTTTGTTTTTAGCAAAGGGCATTTGTTAAGATGATATAGTAAATATCATTGTTACATATATTTCCTCTGAACTGGGAGTCCACATTCCCCTTGCAAATATGAGGTTCCTGAGGAGCATGAGTTTCAACTTAAAGTACTCAATTAATGAGGTGCATGGCTGTGGAACAAATATGGCAAAGGGGTACCTTGTAAGTCCTGGTATTGGGAATCCTTTTTACCTTTGTGGAATCCTCATGAAACTCCCCTTAAGTGTATATCTCTGCTGAGCTCCAAGGATCAAGAGCCCAAAATCGATATTCTCTCTACCTCAAGGGTTTACACTCCCAGAAACTGGAAACTGCTTTCTCCCACGTGCCTATAAAATCTGCTTATTCTACTTATGTTCATATTTGTCCTCAGTATGTTTTTCTTTGCTTTTAATTTGAAGTGTTGTCTGTTATTAGTCCAGGCTGTCTAACAGCATGGTCAATTGTGGATGCAGAGGAAGGGAGAGAGAGAGGGAGGGAGGGAGGGAAGGGGAGAGAGAGAGAGACAGAGAAAGAGACAGACAGAGAGAGAGAGAGAGAGAGAGAGAGAGAGAGAGAGAGAGAGAGAGAGAGAGAGAGAGAGAGAGAGAGAGAGAGAGAGACAGAGACAGAGACAGAGAGAGACAGAGACAGAGAGAGACAGAGAGACAGAGACAGAGAGACATAGACAGAGACAGACAGAAAGAGACAGAGACAGAGACTGAGAGGCAAAAGCCTACAGAGAGAAAGACACAAAGATGGTCACTCTCTAAGAGTGGTTCTTCTTCAGAGGTTGTGCTTTAACTGGAATCCTCGATTCCTGAACTAAAATCTCCTACTCCTGGGCTGGACCCCACTGGATGGGGAAACTGTTAAAATATCTTTCCTATGATGGATGGGTAGATCGGCTGATTGTGTAAGAGGCTTTCTTACACATCAGACATCAAGACATCAGAGCATAAGTCATTTTGTTAATGGGAGTGTCTGTGTTTGAGAGTAGAATTTTGCCCCTTACACATACAGTTATGACTTCATATTTATCTCTTTTAGATTTCATCTTATTTTAAAAATTCTGATTGAGTAATCCAATCTTTTTCTATCCCTCTCAGCTTTGTGCCATCTGCAAATTTCATGAACATGCCATCTATACGTTCTTTCAAATCACTGATGAAAAGGTTAAGCCTGGACCAAAGAAAAATTCCAGAAGCACCCTCACTCCAAACTCCAAAATGAAGTTGAACCATTAATTAGTTAACCCTTCCAGACTGGCCATTCAGCCTTTTCTGCATTTGCCCACTTCTCCATCTTTTGTATAACAATAGCTACAGCAATTTCATCAGAGCTTTGCTAAGATCTTAGTAAACTATATTAGCAACACTCTTTGGATTTGTCGGCTAGAAAGGAAATGAAGTTAATCTAGTGTTTGGGGTGAAATCAAAATGTCTTTTGTGATCACAGCTTCCTTTTCTAAATACTGTCCATTGCAAAAGTAGAATTTGCCAATAATCAAAGACAAGCATACTGGCCTACAGTTTTCAGATTGTACTCTCTTCCAGTGGGAAAAAAATGGCCTTTTCCTCCCTCATCTTTTCTTTACCTCTCTCATTCTATGTAATTTTTTGAAAGGTCACTGATAGTGTCTCTGCCATCCTCTCTGTTATTTCTGTAGTTCATTTGGAGTTAGTGACCTGAACTCATCAAGGACAGTTATGTGCTATCTTACCATCTCTTTACTTACTTTGGATTCTACTCTCCAGAGCAGAAGTAGAATAGAATTCACATGAATATTCTGATAACTTGCCTAAATTATATTTAGTTCAAGAAGTTTTAACTTTTTTGTGTGTTAGCATCTGTTGATGGTCTAGGGAAGCCAATGGACCCCTTCTCAGAATAATATTTGTAAATGCATAAGATAAAACAAACAGGATTACAAAGGAAACCAAACAAATTGAAATAGTGACCAAAATATTTTTAAAAATTCATAGACCCTAGGTTAGGAAATCTTGACTTAGTTGGCCACTCAATGTAAAGAACTTCTGTCTCATTTATCAATAATTGAAATACTTTTGAGGATATCTTCAAAGGGAGAGAAAATATAAAGATTTACTGATATAACATCCATATAATAATAGAGGAAAAGAGTTCAGTTTTTAATTACCTCCATGAGGCTTGTTTTACTGTAGTTCAAACATAGGTATACAAAAGTGAAGATTAATTATGTGGACTGCCAGTAATTCTGTATTCCTATATCTATTAAATTTGGAATGTTTAAGTGAAGTAAAATTTTCCATGGGTTGTTATTATAACATCTAAATATTCTTGATACCTATCTTAGAAATTATCTAATACAAACTTCTAATTTTCCAGTGGAAGAAATTGAGGCCTAGAGAGAGAATGTGCCTTAGGTTAGAGAAGAGGTAAACAGCAATGTTGAGATTTGACCTTGGCTTTTCTAACTCCAAATCCAATGGGCTTTCCACGATATCATGCTGGTGAAATCAATGGCCATTCATACCAGTTTCCTTCTCCATATTTTTTTTGTTTGTTTTGATCCCTTACTTGGTAAAGATTTGTGATTCTACAAGTATTGAAATTACTTCCACTGAAGCACTTTATAACAACGCCTTTCAGTAGATAAGTCTAAGTTATGTGAGACTCAGAGAGATAAGTGACTTGACTATGGCTCACATAGCCAGCAAGGTGAAGGATCTGAATTTAGGCCTTCTAAATTCCAGTTCCAGAATTCTTTCTGCTATAGTATGCCACCTCACTAAATGAATCTAAATGTGACTAAAATAGACTCATGGTTCAACCCTAAGAACCTGCTTAAAGTTAGAGCATTTATTATTCCCCTCCTGGACCATTACATTAGCCTAAGAACAGGTGTCCTTGTGTCTGTTGTCTTCTCTTTCCAGTTAATTCTACCATAAGAAAAGTATTTATCATACATTGGTCTAGCTTCTTCATTCTTCTCCCCCCAAATCTTCAGTGATTCCTTACTACCTGTTGAGTAAAATTCATATTATATCCTTCTAGCTGGCATTCAACATCTTTCATAATCCGGCACCACCTTATCAGTTCACCCTTACCTCATTATTACTCTCTTAAATCCACTTTATGCTCTAGCAAATACATCCTGTATATTTTGTGTCTCCCAAATATGCCCTCCCTGTTCCCATCAGCATATGTCTTCTCAGTCCCCATGCCTGGAACATCTTCTTTTCATTTTTGAATTCTTACCACACTTTTAAAGCCCAACTCAAAGACTGTGTTGTCTAGGAAGTCTTCCCTATTATCCACCCCCCCCCCAGAAATTAAATGTATATTTAATATAGGGTATATCTTTCTAATGGACTTGTGATTCAATATTGTTTCTTATGAATAATTGAGTCTACGTCTTAGCCTTCTATTAGACAGTAAGTTTCCTCAAAGCAGGAACTTAAGTTTTATCTAAATGTTTTGTTTCTCATAAGAACTATAATAGGATTGTGTAGACAATAAGCACTTAATAAGTGTCTGTTGAATGAATGAATAAATGTACACAAGCCTGCTTATGAGTTTAGACAGTTTTCTACTTTCATTAAAATGTTGTAAAAGACTGCATGAATGAAATTGGATTTTTTGTTTATTAAAGAGTGGCTTAGTTTGGCCCATTCACATGAAGTTATTTGAGTCAATACACTGTAATTATGAGTCACTTACATGGGATGGTAGAATATATATTAGACACTTGATTAAATTACCCAAAGTATAACAGGCTAATTTGCCATATATTATATTATAGTGATGTTTCATTGGAGGTGATGATATGTTTGCGATGATGTAGAAAGGACATTTTTTGCTTGCAACTTGTAATTTACCGCTCATTCAAATACCATAAATACTAGTTTTGGCAAGAAGGAAATCATGGAATTTATCTATGATCTAAACTGTGTGTCTACTTCCAGACTAGAAAGAATTATTGCATCTCCACTAGAACAATCTGACTGGATTCATCTCTTATTCTCCTTAGGCTACAGTTTTCTTGTAAATAAGAGAAGAACGTATTTGGTATAGCACAAAGGGCACTGGGCCAGAAAGTAGGACACCTGAGTTCTGATCTTGGCTCTATCACTAATGTGCTGTACAATTTTGATTAAATTACTTCAGTTTCTTCAAGTACCAGCTAGAGCTCTATCTCTACCAGAAGTCTTTCCCAGCTGCCCTTAATGTCAGCACTTTCCTTCTTTCAATTATCTTCACTTTATCAACTCTCTCTCTCTCTCTCTCTCTCTCTCTCTCTCTCTCTCTCTCCCCTTCTCATTTGCATATTGTTGTTTATGTGTTGTCTCCCCTAATAGACAACAAGTTTCTTGAGAACAGGAACTGTTTTTTTTTTTTAATGAGCCTTTGTTTATAGCCCCAGCACTTAGTACAGTGCCTGCTGCACAGTAGGTGCTTAATAATTGTTAACTGACTTCCTCATCTATAAAATGAAGTTATTGGACTAAATCATCTCCAAGGTCCCTTCCAGCTTTAAATCAGATGACCATCTGGATATCTCAGTGTTTCCTATGCTGCTTTTCCTAAGTGAGAAAAGGGAAAATATATGTGCTTGGATGCTGGGGAAGAACTGAAGAGATTGTTGTAGTCTGAACTTCATTCTGTGGATGAGGAAACTAAAGCTTAGACAGTTCTTGTCTAAGGAAACAAGGTGCAAGTAGCTAAGCTGGATTCAAACCAAGGTCCCGACTGCAGTTCCACTATTGTTTCTCTCCAATAGAATATAAGACTCTTAAGAGCTGAGTAGCATTTTGGTCGATGTGTTCCCAGCACCTATCACAGTAGTTTGTACAAAGTAGGTGCTTAATAAATGCTTGTTGGTTGATTATGGAGAATCTGAGAAAATCTCTACAAGTGATATGTTCCCTCTGAAATATGAAATTATGTATATCAAAATGCTTACTTTGAGTAAAAAATATTCACTCTGAAATGATTATATTTCCTTTATTTTTCTCCAAGATGTTGATGTTCTTTCTCTATTGTTGAGTTTTTAATTATGGCAGCCTACCTATAGTACATGACTTTGTGACTCACTGATTCAGTGCTGCCCTGGATTGTAGGGTAAATCATTTTTCACCTCAGGCCTCTATATCCGGCCATTCCCAGAACATCATTCTATCTAGTCATCCTTCAGGATACCAGGTCTAGCCATCACTGGAATATTTATAAGATGCATTCCCTTACTTCCCAACCTTTGCTTCCTAACCTTTGAACAGGGAACAATAAAAAAATTACTAGCTAGACAACATATAGATCTATGCTGGGCCCAAAGCATTCCCTCTCTCTCTTTCCCACTAAGGGGTCACTAGCTCTGGATCCATGCATATAGATCGGGTTGAGTACTGGATTGGAATATCAGGAGTATTGAGAGAAGTCAGATTCTTTCTGGCTTTTCAGTCCCTGCCTTAGAGGTCTGAAGAAAATCACTTAAGCTTAGGTCTGGCTCTTGTCTAGGATCTTCCACAAAAAGGAATTAGAAAGATATTCAATTTACAATGTAAATCAGGAGTAGAATAGCTATTTATTTCATCCCCATAAAGCACAAATGACTTGCAAAGGCACATTGACAAAGACTTAAGCAGTAGCCCCAATTTATAACTACTTTTATTCTGTCCAAGGAGGATGATACTTAAAAAACAAAAAACAAAACATGGAACCTTTTTGCAAAGTTGCTGAGTAGAAGTTTCATATTCACCTTTGGCATTAAGTTGGCATTTTCAAGGTCCATATTTTTTGTCAAGCCAGGCCAAGACTTAAGACTTTTCTTCCTATTCGTAATCTCTTCTTGGAGAAGGTTGCAGTTATTGTGTTAAGTTGGCAGTAAGCCATAACTGATGGGTCCAGAGACTGGAAATCTCAAAAATCCATCTCTTAGGATTGCCCTTTGGATACATATGTTCAGGAAGACAGCGAAAAGAAGAAGAGGCAGCTAGGATTTTGAGGTGCATGCTCTGGAGACAGAAACAAAAGAGTCAGAGGAGGGAGTCATTCCTTTTAAAGTCCACTGAATGTGCGACTCTTCCCGTCTCAGCGATCATTCCTCTCTGAAGCAAGCACCTTCCCTATCTGCCAACACGGAGACCAAGAGGGTCCAATGTGCCCATTCTTCAATGTCGAGCTAGTAGAGTCCAGCAGACACCGAGGGTATGTAGCTTTTGCATTCCGCAGGATGGCCTCCATGACGTCATCTTTGCTAAGTGACAGAGTGTGAGAATCGACTAAGCTCTGGATCCCCTCTCACTTTGGACTGCTAGACCAAACATCCTGTCCCTTTCAATTGCTCACCAATACTTATATCCCCACCAATGGAATTTAAGCTAATTGAGGGCAGTGACTGTCTCATATTTGTGTTTATTATCCCTGGCACCTGAAACAGTGTCTGGCATGTATTAATAGTTTAAGAAATACTCGAATCTTTTATTGACCAGGATTTATGAATCCTCTCAATAGAATCTTCAAAAGATCAGCTACCAAGAGACTACCAGAGGTTAGAGGGTTCAATCTTCTCATTTTTCACGTGAAAAACAGCACTAATACAGTGGAAAAAACCCTGGGTTTGGAGTCCAAGGAGCTAGGTAAAAATCCCAGGCTGTCGCTGTGTGTGATCTTAGACCAATTGGTCTCAGTTTCATAACATGCCAAATTAGGGGGATGGTGAAGGACTAGATCAGTAGTGTCAAACTCAAACAGAAATAGGGGCTCCTCAGACATTCATAAGGATCCCTGCAGGGGGCTTATTAACTTAAAAAACTGCATAGTGACATTATC
This sequence comes from Phalanger gymnotis, assembly GCA_028646595.1. Lineage (NCBI taxonomy): Eukaryota > Metazoa > Chordata > Mammalia > Diprotodontia > Phalangeridae > Phalanger > Phalanger gymnotis. The sequence continues at coordinate 183,019,690 of CM053625.1, forward strand.
TGTGGTTTATTGCTCTTTTTATATATTTCGTTAAATATTTCCCAATTCTATTTTAATGTGGTTCCCTCACCCTGGAGTGTTGTGGGCCATGTTCAACCTGCAAGCCATACATATTCGACACTTCTGGGCTAGATGACCTCTGAGTACCATTGTAGCTCCAAATGTAGGCTTTTGTGGTATTTGTGGTCTTCGTAACACCAAGAGCACACAACTGGCAAATGGCAGAGTCGGGTTTCAAATTCAAGTCTTTTGACTTCAGGTCCAGGGCTCATTCCATTACTCCATACTCTTATATTTCAATCTCAAAAGTGTTCTGGGAAATACTAGACTAGTTTATCTCCCATCTAAGGAAGGCACTGGAATCTTAATGAGTATTTTTAAGTTTCATGCCTGGCTCTCCTACCAAATAATAATTCATAGGTGTAATGTGATGGAGATAGAATGAAGAAAAAAGCCAAATTTGCCTCAGATACTACCATACCTAAGCTTTGACTTAATTTCAACTTTTATCCCCAGTAGTACAGAGTCTAATCATTATTGGAAACTTTTGTTACATTTTTAAGACCATTTGTCAAATAATTGGTCAGGTGTAGGATTTCACTGTTGTTTTGCCTATGTCACAGGAATGCTTAAAAACACAGAAGTCCACACACCGACCATGTACCTGTGGCAATTTCCTTACAGAGTTGTCCGTTTCCTAAATAAAGAAAGCAGCAGCCAAGAAATGATTGCCTGGAATATGTTGTCTATTCCCCTTGCTATTCTGCTCCCTGGGGAGCGCTGTTGGTTATGGGGCATGTCCAGAAGTAAGTAGGGTGTAGAGAGCACCAGTGGGATGTGCACCCATGCCAAGTTCATATAGGTGCCTCTTCAGAAGGCAGGCTCCAAAGCCTTTTTTCCCCAGATGGCTGGTTCATGGTTATTAATGAGCAAAGAAGCATAAATTTCCCTGTTTTCCTTTTTTTTTTTGGCCAAATTGTAGCTATCATGTGAATGATTCTCTATCACCAGTATCAGAACATGAGGACGGCACATAGGCAGATGTATGTATGTATGTATACACACATATATACATATATGTATATTTGTGAGTGTGTATATTATATATGTGTATGTATATACACATATATGTGTGTATAAAACTATATGTACACACACACACACACACACACATATATATGCAATACGGAATACGACATAGGTTTCAGCCTACTTCTGTAGTCTTATTTCATACTACCCAAAATGCCTACATATTTTTATATTCCATTCATATATAAGAGCTTATCTGCTATCTCATACTACCCTTTCTCTAAACCCTTTGCTCTAACACCCTCTATGTCTGGAATGCCCAGTTATTCCCTTCTCTGGCATCTCAGTATGTCAGACCCTTTCCTTCCTTCCCAAATCAGACCCCATCACCTCTATGAAAACTTCTTATACTTGGCTCTACTTCCCTCCTCCCTCACCTCCTACACACATATACTGTCCTAGTCTAATTGTCTCAAGGAACTTTGGGCTTCACAAATTCTTCCTTGTGTCAGTTATTGGTGTCCATATATCTTAACCCTCTTTCTCCCAAACACACTTCACTTAATTTTTGTTTTTCTATTGCTTGGTATAAGATGTAATAAATTGGTGCTTAATAAAATACTTGTTCAATTGTACCGAACTACTGCAATGAATAAGAACGTGGGTGGTTATTTTCATTTTTTTCTTCTTGAAGGGAGTCATTTGGCTCACCTTCCTGTGGCTCCTGTTCTATTACTGGTCTTTCCTGGAGCAGCTTCTTCAAGCTAGGGACCTTTGCTTAAGGGAAGCAAGTTGAATATTTTTTCATGTTAAAATTCAGCTTATCCCCCTTGATTTTTATCTAATTAATGCTGAAGTTCAACATTCGAGCCTTTCATTTCCCCAAAGGCAGGTCAGCAGGATGATGAGAGGATCCATTAAGGGTAATGGGGATGTTAGCCAGACAAAGATAAGCCTTAGGGGAAACATTGTAGTAGCCGTGACTGATTGTAGAAGCATAGATTTAGAGCTGGAAGGAAGCTTAGGGTTTGTCCAAACCGGCACCCCTATTTTACAGTTGAGGAACTTAGGTCCAGAGAAGTTAATGGGCTAGCCTGTGGCCACACAGGTGTGGCAGAAGTGATGTGGAAAGAGTATTTGGATTTGGAGTCAGCGGATAAAGACTCAAGGACATTTAACAAATGAATATGGTCTTTGGATATGGGCCCTTGGCTAGACTGTTTTTTTTTTCATCTGAAGATTGTTCTAGCTAACCTTTGAAAAAAGAACGAAAGAAGGAAGGAAGGAAATGAGTATTTAAGTACCTACTATGTACCAAGGGTAGCTAGGTGATACAGTGCTGGGCCTGGATTCAGGAAGACTTATCTTCCTGAGTTTAAATCTAGCCTCAAACACTAGCTGTGTAACATTGGGCAGGTTATTTAACCCTGTTTGCTTCAGTTTCCTCATCTGTAAAATGAGACAGAGAAGGAAATAGCAAACTATTCCAGTATTGTTGCCAAGAAAACCCAAATGTGATCACAAAGATTTGGACATGACTGAAAAGTGACTGAACAGCAACAGTTTTTCAATCACTGTGCTAAGCTAGGTGGCGCAGTGGTTAGAGTACTTGGGCTTGCACTTCAGAAGATCTGAATTAAAATTTAGCCTCAGATGTTTACTAGCTGTATGACTCTGGGCAAGTTATCTGCCTCAGTTTACTCAAATGTAAAACAGATTTAATAATAACATCTACCCCCAGGATTGTTGTGAGGATGGCAACATGAAATAACGTTTCTAAAATGCTTGGCAGAGTGCAAACGCACAATAGGCATTAATAAATGTTTATTGTCTTCCCTCCCCTTACCTCATCTGATGAGAGGACTCATCACTAGGAATTTAGCCTGAAAAACTTGAGAGTACTCTCCACTAAAGAAAAGAATTTGTGACTTTTGTTATTAGAGGTTAGAAGTATGATGAATAAACCGCAGCTCTGACCTTTCCCTAGAACTGATGCTTATATGGGATCACAAGATTTAAGCCTGGACAGAAACTTAGGGGTTCATACCATCCAACCCCTTCATTTTCACAAGTGAATATGATGGGGTTCCAGTCTCTGGGAACCCCTTTGAACCTGTTGGGGTACAGTCTCTGGGAATCCCCCTTGAACTCTCCTTGAATCTTCCCACTTGATCTGGCCTTCATCAGAGGCCATAAGCCTTCCATTACAGTCCAAATTTCTACCTAGCCTAGCCCTCCATTGTCCAGCTGCATCCTACCAATGATCCTGTCAAAATCCCATTGTCTTGGTTCCTGGACTCTGACCTCTAGTCACCCCAGTCCCATCAAGATCCTCCCTAAACCCCTTGTCTAGTCACTCCAGACCACTTGACCACCCCTCAATCCCTCCCACAATCTTTCTGTATATAATCTCCATCTTGCCTCCATGAAGGTGCTCAGATTCAATCTAGTTCAGTAGATAGAATCTGGCCCATTTGTGAAAATGAGCCTCACAAACATTCAGGCTCCCTGAGTCTACCCATTATGGCAAATCTTTAATAAACTTTGTCTTTTTCCTTGGCTGTGAAGGCTTGAATTCATTTGGCAGGACCCGATGTGTCGGTATTTTTGGGTCTCGAGCACCCCTAAAAACCTATGGTTCCCTACTTCATTATTTTTCATTAACTTCATCAAATAGAGGTTGCCAGTGGTAGAGCCAGGGGTCCTACACTGGTCATGTGACACTGAATCCTACTATCTTTCTATTGTACCATGTTCAAAGTAGTTTTTTTTAAAAGGTTGTTATTCTTGTATTTATGACTCGTGAGAATTTCTATCGAGACTGTAAGCTGCTGGAGGGCAAATGCCATCCTTACATTTCCCTTTCTCTCCTGTATAGCCCTGTTTAGAGGAGCACTCAGCCTGTGTTTGTCAAGCACTGCATATTTGACTGGGACTAAAGCACTAGGCTGCAAACATCACAAAATGACCTAACAGGTAGAGAGAGCCCTGTTCCTAACTGGATACATGCAGGAGAAGCCCTTGGGAACCTTTAACTACTCAGGACTGGAATCCTGCCAGGCCCCCTGCTGGGAACTCCCCAAACTCTGGTGAAAGCACAATGGGATTCTTAATGGCTGTCATAATGACCTTGTAATTCAGAGGTTCAGCCTGAACACAAGTCATTTCCTCAATTCAGCTCCCCCCCCACCCAGGGAGGGTTTCCTGGCGAGTCCCCAGGGTTTGTGTTTTCAACACCAACTTTAATTTTGGTATTTCCTAATTTAACCTCTGTGCAGCCTGCCCAAACACACAGCCCTTCTCCCTCCTGAATACTCAGTTTAGAGGCTATGATTGAATTCCCTTCTCAGCAATAGTGCATAGCAGGGAAAGATGGGGTCTCTCCACTTGTTAAGCTGAAAAATTAAGAGGAAAAAAGAGAGGGACAGAAAACAATGTGTTGAGTGTCGTTGAGACATAGAGATGATCACTAGAAAACTTTTTTTTTTCCTCAGATACAAAATAAAGTATTCTTTCAAATGTCCCCCTATACTTACAAAATTAGAGTAATGATAATATTAAATATTAATAGATAGTTTTTATAGTTTTAGCTTATAGTTTTATAGATTTGGCTAGGTGCTAGGGATACAAAGGCAAAAAATAGTCTCTACCTTCAAGTGGTATACATTCTAAAGGGGGAAACAAATATGAAAATAATTAGGTTCCAACAAGGTAAATGGTGGAGAAGACACCAACAGGGAGACTAAGCCAAGCCTCTGGCAGAAGGCAAAGTTTGAGTTGATAGAGATCAATGTCCTGTGCCTGCTTGAGGGACCCAGTCTGCAAGAATTCAAAGAGAAGATCTCTTCGGTTCCCTTGAGCTCTTAAATTGCTTTGAGTCTCTTCAGTCTCTTCTGAAGTCACTTTGGGGACTTCTGGCTTCCTGCTTCGAGAAAGAATATGGGAAAAGCCAAGCAAGCCCCCTTCAGGTTGCTGAAGGTAAAGGCTTTGGGAAGTAGGTGACATGAGAAGAGCTAACAGTCTGTGTCATGCCCTTATCCCCAGTTTGCTATATTGTACTGGAGACTTCAAAAAACTTCCCCTAAGGTAAGATGGAGGGCTCTTCCTTGGTTGAGCTGAGTTACTTTGCTCCTGGTAGAACTCCTTCGCTCGTGTTGCCTGCCTGGTATATATTCCCTACATAAATACTTTCTCTAATTTCTGTTTTGTTAGGATTTGGATAAATGGTTTACTTTGCTATGTAAACCTTGCTGTGTTTGATTTATGGAACTGGTATTTGGGAGGAAAGGGATCAAGCCTTGGATATAGCACTTGGGCTTTAACTTCTCCAATTGATAAACGGTGATCAGAAGTTACATTGAACCTGAAAACCCTATCCACCAGACTGATACTATTTAAGGGGACAGATAGATAGAATGATAGTCTTATACCCTTTCTCTAGGAGGAAAGCAGAGTGGCCAGGCATCTGGTCTGAACCAAATGCTTCCCCTCCTGGAAAGAATTAAAAGCTCCCCTGGAGCAGGATGAGGGGAAAAGAGGCTAGAGATGTTTATTCTGCCTCCCTTTGAGCCACATAATGACACCCTCATGCTACTGTGTGGGGATAGGCCTCTTAGCATAAGCATTTATTAAGTACCTATTATGCGCCAAGCACTTTATAAATATTATCTCATTTGGTGGGATATTTATTGTTTAAGGAGTTTGTTGTTGTTGATTCCTTTCAGTCATATCTGACTCTTCATGACCCCATCTGGTGTTTTCTTGGTAAAGATAATGTAGTGGTTTACCTTTTCCTTCAACTCATTTTGTGGAGGAAGAAACTGAGACAAAAGAGGTTAAGTAACTTGCCTGGGTTACACAGCTAGTAAGTGTTTGAAGCCAGATTTGAGGTCTTTCTGGTTCCAGGCCATCTAGCTTATTGTTTAAGGAGATAAAACAACTAATTTGTGTGGAAGGAATTCATGGACCTCAGCTATCCTTTCCTCGTAGTAACTCTTAGTTACTTCCTAGTTCAATCTACTATTAAAATTATTTTTTCTGTTTTTATAATTTTCTAATCCATTCTTAGAATTCAGAAATTCTTAGATTTTATTCTTTATACTGCAACCTGACTCCACAATACACTGTGTCTTTAAAAATGTATTATTTAGGTATTCTTTGTTTTAGAATTTAGATTTTAAAGTCTTTCCCTCCCTCCAGTCCTTCCTCCACCCATTGAGAAGGCAAGCAACATAATATCAATTATACATGTGAAATCATACAAAACATATTTCCATGTTAGCTATGTTACAGAAAAGCAAGTAAAATAGAGTGAAAAAAATATAATTCAGTATGCAGTCAGAGCTAATTAGTTTTTTTCTCTGGCAATGGGTAGTGTTTTTTATCATGAGTCCTTTGAAATTGTCTTGGATCATTGTACTGAACAGGGTAGATAAATTGCTCACTGTTCACCATTGTTATAATATTGCTCTTACTGTGTATAATGATCTTCTGGTTTTGCTCACTTCACTCTGCATCAGTTCATATAGGTCTTCTGAGATTTTTCTGAAACTATCTCCCTCATCATTTTTCCCAGTAAGGTAGTATTCTATCACAATTATATACTAAAACTTGTTCAGCCATTCCTCAACTGGTGAATGTCCTCTCAATTTCTAGTTCTTTGCCAGCACAAAAAGAGTTGCTATACATATTTTTGCACATATAGGTCCTTTTCCATTTTTAAAAATCTCTTTGAGAGATCAAAGTAGTGGAATTGCTGGGTCAAAATGTACAGATAGTTTTGTAGCCCTTTTGGCATAGTTCCAAATTGTTCTCTAGAACGGTTGGACTAGTTCATAATTCTACCAATGATGTATTAATGTCTCTACTTTTCCATGTCCCTTCTCACATTTGTCATTTTCTCTTTCTGTCATGTTAGCCAATCTAATAGGTGTGAGGTAATACCTCAGAGTTGTTTAAATGTGTATTTCTCTAATCAATAGTAATTTAGAATGTTTTTTCATCTCACTCTAGATAGTTTGATTTTCTCCTCTGAAAACTGCCTCTTCATATCGTTTGACCATTTGTGGACTGAGGAATGGCTCCTATTTAAATAAATTTTCCTCAGTTCCCTGAGTATTTGAGGAATGAGGCCTTTATTAGGAAAGTATGCCATAAAATTCTTTCCCAGTTTCCTACTTTCCTTTTAATTATGGTTGTATTGGTTTTGTCTTGTAACCAAAACCTTTTTAAATTTCGTGTAATCAAAATTATCTATTATACTCACTGTGATCTTCTTTATATTGCGTTTGGTCAGAAACTCTTCTATAACAAATAAATGTGTATATATTCTTCCCACTTTAAGTCACTTCTAATGAGGGTGAAGTTCAAGCATTGCCTGACTCCCATGCCACATTTCCTCTCCCTTGTAACAGCTCTTCCTTGCATGCCTATTTATGTAAGATTATTTCCCCCATTTTTTCTCTTTCTCCCTCCTTCTCCCAGTGCATCCCTCTTTCTCACCTTTTCATTCTTTCGAATATTAGCCTAACATAATTAATTCACACTCAAGCGCTCTGTCTATGTAGACTCCTTTTGACTGCCCTAATAATGATCATGTTCTTAGGAGTTCCATGCATCATCTTCCCATATAGGAATACAAAGTTTTACCCTAGGTCCTTAATTATTTCTGTTTCATGTTTACTTTTTTATGCTTTTCTTGAGTCTTATATTTGAATAACAGATTTTCTATTCAGCTCTGGTCTTTTCACCAAGAATGCTTGAAAATCCTCCATTTCATTTTTTATCCACTTTTTCCCCAAAGGATTTTACTTAGTTTTGCAGGGTAGTTTATTCCTTATTATAATCCTAGCTCATTTGTCTTCCAGAATATCATATTCTAGACCTCTTTGCTCCTTTAATATTAAAGCCGCTAACTCTTGTGTGATCTTGACTATGGTTCACAATGTTTGAATGGTTTCTTTCTGCCTGCTTTCAATATTTTCTCCTTGACCTGGGAGCTTTAGAATTTGTCTATAATATTCCTTGGAGCTTTCATTTTGGTATTTCTTTCAGGAGATCATTGATAAATTCTTTCCATTTTCATTTTATCCTCTGGATCTAAGCTATCAAGGCAGTTTACCTTGATAATTTCTTAAAATATGATGCCTCGGCTTCATTTTTTTTTGTCATAGCCTTTAGGTATTCCTAATTCTTAAATTATATATCCTCAGTCCATTTTCCAAGTCAGTTTTTTCCAATGAGATATTTAACATTTTCTTTTATTTTTCATTCTTTTGACTTTGTTTATTGTTTCTTGATAGCTTATAGAGTCATTAGGTTCCACTTGCCCAATTCCAATTTTTAAGGAATTATTTTCTTCAGGGAGCTTCTGAGCCTCTTTTATCATTTGGGCAATTCTGTTTTTTAGTTTGTTATTTTCTTCAGTATTTTGTGCCTCTTTTACCAAACTTTATTTTCTTTTCATAATTTTCTTTCATCATTTCCATTTATTTTCCCAATTTTTTCTTGCCCCTTTATGCCTTTCTTTAGCTCTTCTAAGAATTTTGTTGGGCTTGTGTCCAATTTGCACTTTTTCTACTGAAGCTTTGCTTGTAGTTGTTTTCACATTATTGATTTCTTCTGAGTTTCTGTCTTGATCTTCCTTGTTACCATTGTAGCTTTCTATAGTTAGGTTCTTTTTTGTTATTTGCTCATTTTTCCAGTCCATTTCTTGATTTTGAACTTTATGTTAAAGTTGGGCTCTGCTCACCAAGGGGTAGGAAGGCATGATCCCAAGCTTCAGGCTTTTGCATGCAGCTATTTTCAGAGCTAGTTCTTGGTGTCTATAAATTTTCAATGCTTCCAAAGTAGTATGATCCAGGGAGAGGTGTGGTCACTGCTCTTCTGGACTGTGCTTTGGTCTTTACTTAGAAAGGACCTCTGCTCCATCATCCACAAGCACTAGTGTTCATCTTGGCCCTAGAACTGTGAACAGATCCCTTCCTCCCCTACAGCTGCAAGCACTAATGCTCCTCTCTGCCCCAGTGCTGTGAGCCAGATCAGAGTATGAGCAATAAAGTTGCCAAATGTTGCTTGGTCCTATGCCCAGCGTCAGCTTAGGGTCCCCTGTAATCTCTTTCAGAGCAGTTGTCCGACTCCTTTACCATGTCAGGCCTTAGAGCTCTTAAAGCCACTGCTGTTGCTATCTCCAAGGCCTACTGTGGGTGTTGCCACTGTATGCACTCAGGCTCACTTCCCACCCCAGTGCCACAGACCTCTCCAGCTCACCTCCTAAGTAGTCTTGGGCTGGAAAAATGTCTCATCTTGACCTTTTATTGGCTCTGCTGCTCCAGAATTCAATTTGATGTGTTATTTTGAATTTGTGAGCAGAAGAATGTTAGGAGAGTTCAGCTGGGTTGCTGTCTCTACTCTACCATCTTGGCTCCACCCATAAATTTAATTAAAATTATTGATACTTTTTCTCCTTATCATCTTAATTTCTGAATATATTTTTTCCTCTCTCTTGTAACAGATAAAATAAAAAAAAAGAAAGAAAAAGAAAAAAAGCAATTCAGAAAAACTAACAGTAAATAAGACTGACACTATGTGCAATATTTTCCGACCTTACAAAGAAGGTATATTTCTTCATGTTTTAGTTGTGGTGTCTACCTTGATCATTTTAATTACACAGTTTTGTGTTTTGTTTTGTTCGTTCCTTCTATTTGCATTCTCATAGTCTTTGTGCATATTGTTTTCCTGGTGTCCTCTATTCATTCCTATGTCTCGTCTCCTCATGCTTCTCTGAATTTTAAATATATGTGTGTGTATATATATATGCATATATACATATATGTATACATATGTAGATAGATAGATACATAGATATTCAGCTAAGTGGTGCAATGGATAAAGCACTGGGCTTAAAGTTAGGAAGAAACAAGTTTAAATCCTGTTTCAGACATTTCTTCGCTATGTGACCCTGGGCAAGTCACTAACCTCTATTTGCCTCAGTTTCCTTATCTGTAAAATGAGCTGGAAAAGGAAATGGTAAACTATTCCATTATCTTTGCCAAGAAAACCCCAAATGGTGTCATGAAGAGTCAGACATGATTGAAATCACTGAACAGCAATAATGAGGGAAGTTCATTACTGTTGGGAGAGATCAGAAAAATCTGTTCAGAGGAGGGGACATTTAAATTGTGATTGAAGGGGAGAAAGAATGTTCCAAGCACAGGGAATCATCAGCAAAGACATAGAAGCAGGACAATAAGTAAAACTTCCAGAGGCATTTCATGTGTTGAAAGATCACAGGGTCATAGATTTAGGAGATGTTAGGAGCCATCTAGTCCAGCATGCTCATTTTACGTATTGAGGAAACTAAGACCCCACATGGTTTGCCATGGTTTGCCCAAGGACTCATAAGGGAGTAAGTAGCTGACCTGGGATTTGAACCCAGGTCCTCTGAGTCCAGGTCCAACACTTTTTCAAAAGCAGTATTTGGAAAGCTATTCCTCATGAGCATCTTAAACAGAACAATACTGCCAAAAAGTAGGCTTCATGAAAATCTGAGTTTGTGGTGCAAAGGGTGTGGAATAAAAATTTTGAAGAATCAAGACTTTTAATAAAAGGCTTGTAATAAAACAGTGCTTTGGAAATCCAGTAGGCCTGAAGGAACAAAGGTATGCCCTGGTAGTGTAGGAGGTCTTTTTTGGTCAGTCTTAGCTGCTATATTCTCTGGGACCACAGCTGCAAGGGAGTGGGGTCCTGCTCCTGTTGTTCTCAGACTATGACCCACATAAGCATCTTAATGATATTTGAAGTTATATAAAGAACATTGTGGAGACTGTTATGTCTGTGTGCTCTAGCTGTCGGCTCAACTGGGACAGCTTTCAGTGTAAGAATGCTTAATGATTTAAAGAGGTCAAAGAAGCAGCTTGTCCCAGCATTCAGTCCAGTGGTCCTTTACCATCCCCTCTCCACTCAACAGAATGATTATGACTAGTTGTTCCTCTCTACTTTGTGTTAGTGAGAGTTCCATTGAAAGGCGTTGAAGTATAGGGGGAAGAACGCTGAATTAGGGATCACCTACCAGAACTGAGTTTGAACTCTGACCCTGTTGGAACTCTATGCTGTCTGACCATGTCCAAATTATTTTACCTCTTGGTTTTAGTTTCCTCATATATTTAATGAGGCTCATAATAGGTGTACTGAAATTGATGTGAGATAAGTATTTTGTGAATGATAAAGTTATTAAAGTAGGGACTCATGATTGTTGTTCCCTGATCACCTCAGCTCCCACAGTTGGCATATATTGACCTGATGATCCCTTTGTCACCATTTCTTCATCTCTACAATAGGTACTGTTGGATTTATCCCGCCCCTAGCTTTATATAGATTACTTAGAGGATTTCTACAAAGCATCTTGTTGATAACAGTGTTATTATAGAAAACTATGGTGGCATGAAAATTAGATGGCTCAGCTCAAGTAAAGCAGAGAAGAAAGTAACATTCCCAGCTGGTAAATGGAAGTAACATTCCCAGCTGGTGAATGGAGTAGGGTTGACCTTTGGTTTCAGATGGCCTAAATTTCAGTGTGGCTCTGTAGTTCACTTAACAGCGTGACCATGGAAAAGTCGTATTTCTACTTTCGACTTCAGTTCTCATCTCTCAAATTAAGGAAAGGAGGGATGGGTTGAGATCGGTCTCTAAAATTCTCTGATCCATTTGAGAGATTGACAGGAAGCAATCAGAATGTGCCCTAGCTGTAACCAGAATTTCAGTTTCCACTTGGCAATATCATATTAATACTTTTCTAGGCATAGGCCAGTCCTGGAATTTGTTTTGCTTGACTTTGCATATTTGTTACATGGCTTTTCTTTTTCTTTTTCTATTTGTTTTTTTTTTCAATTGAGGGTGGGTGGAAGGGAGAGAAAATAAATGCTTATTAATTGAAAAAATAAATTTAAAAATGTATGTTAGCACACATACATATATACTAGCAAGGCAAGCATTAATGATGATGCAACCAGCAATATCATGCCTAATGAATGATACGCACATGTCCTGATTTTGCCAGGTTGAGGTCATGTACCTGCGGGTCCTAATCAGATTCACTGAGGCCTGGAGACCAGTGTAGCGTGTCAATGAGTAGCATTGTGGCCATTCTTTTCTTGGATTAAAGAGCAGCAGCAGCCTACTTTAGCTTCCCTATCATAGTGCTTATCATTAAAATAAGAATGGTGGGGGTTGGGGGGAGTGGAGGGGAAGCCTCCCTGTCCCTGTGCTAACAGCTTTTTGGAATTTTAAAGGGCCTCAGCTGTTCATTAGGCAGGGATGTGTTCAGCGTTTGGGCACAAAAGGGAGTGAAATGTAATGAGGATAAGTGCTCCCTTCTCTAGAGCACTTTCACATTTGTGAAGCTTTTTATTTTTACAAGTTCTGTTCTCATATTTCCATTTTACAGAGGAGGAAACTGAGACTCCCAGAGGCTAAGCACTAGCTATCATGCACGGAGTCTGAAAGTTTCTGGGAGCTAATTCATACATAGGTCTACGGACTTCATGTCCTCTCCTCCTGTGTGTTCAAATCCAACCAGACTTAGATGTCTTCTAAGAACATAAGGTCCTAGAGCTAGAAAAGAATCTACTAGATTATCTAGTCCAGTTTCCATTTTAAAGATGTGGAAAGTGCAGCCATTTGTCCAAATCACACCAATGATAATGATGATGATGACAGCTAACATTTATATAGTACTTTTTAATCTGTGAAGCACTTTCTGTATATAAGTAGTATGATCCTTCCAAATAATCCTGTAAAGTAGGTGCTATCATTAACCCTATTTTATAGCAGAGGAAACTATGGCAGAGGGAAATTAAGTGACTACAGGGTCACATAGTCAGTGTCTAAGGCAGGATTTGAACTCAGGCCTTCCTGAACCCAAAATCCAATGCTCTGTTCACTGACCCATTCCCTGCCTAGGTGGCAGATTGGAATACTTTGATCCAAACTGAGGTGCTGTGTTTCTAAGTTCATCACACTTTCTGCTATACCTGTGGGTGATCCCTGGCAACTCAGTCATTCTCTGTCTTCCTCAGTTCTCTGATCTGTCTATTAAATGACAGTATCAGATTGGATAAACTTTTAGGTTTCTTCCAGTTCTAAATTTAAGAGCTTCTGATTTCCTTTAAATTGGGGACACCTTAAGAATGTTTCCTTTTTCAGAAAAAGGGGAATGAAGATCCTTCTGTCTTTCAGTTAAGAGAAACATAAAAGGGGAAACATGAATGAACAATGATAAAGAATCTTTCTGGTTCCCCTTCCCTCCATTGGTTCCCAAAGCTAATGGCTTACTGGTTATGGAAATGTGGTATGGAAGACAATAGATCCTCAGACCACATTCTTTTTGAAGACAAAGATTGTGGCAGAGTAAAACTTCAATTCTTCTGACCTGATATCCAGGGCTCCTTCCCTGTACTTAATTGTATTACAGCATTCAAACCCACATTTGCCTCTAAATCCAAGTTCCATCCACTGCTCACCTTACCTCACAGTGTTAGCCAACAACAGCCAATCCTATCAATAGCATAGTGACTTCAATCCCAAAAGCTCATGTGGGTTATTTGTGCCCTGCCTGTGGTAGAGTATTCTGAGCTCTTATTGATTTGATCAGCCACAGTTGGACATACTGTAACTTGATTCTAGTATAGTGATGTCATTTTGGTCCTCTTTGAGAATGAAGGACAATAACCGGTGACTTCCACCTGAGCTTTGGAAAAATGGTTTCCAGCTCCATGAGATCATGCTGAATAGTGGGCATGACAAGAGTGTGAGGTGATAGGCTACCCTTTTGCAGTCTGAGACCTGTCTCCACTCAATCCTCCGTCCCCACTCCCATCCCTACAGACATTCACATCTTAGAATGGTTCTGATTGACGGTAGCAAATGACTCAGACAGCATATCTATCTGAAAAATATAGCCCTGTGAAAGGGCTACCTAAGAACAGAGCCAACAGTGTCATAAATTGGAAAGGAGCTGGCATTAGTCGTCAAGACCGGAGAATGGGACTTTCCTTTGAGAGATGCCCTCGTGCACAGAGCCAGCAAATTTCTGGGAGCTAATTCAAACCCAGGTCTCCAGACCTCACATCTGCCTTCATTTTGGGAGAATGTTGCTCTCTACTTCTCACTCGTACATGACTACAGTCAGCTGTTAAGTAATTGCTGTTTTTAGTGGAGATAGTTACTTGGAAATAGAGGCTCTCTTAGGCCACGTGGCATGTGACTTCCATGATCTTAAAAATACCATCTCATGAGAGACTGTGCTCTGACCATGGTGTGAGGAGGCCTGAAGTGGGATCCTGGCTCTGCCAATTTTTAGCTCTGTGACTCAGCAAATAATTTCCCTAATCCGGGCCTTACTTCTCCTCATTTACAATATGGAACAAATAATATTTTCCCAACTCACCTCAAAGGGTGATTGGTTTGGGAAAAGCCCTTCTAATATTTGTTATATGTCATATTGTCCTATCACCTTCATTTTGTTGCCACTCAATAAGCAGGCAGGGTTTGTCTTTTACCTGTATTTATATCCTCTAAACTTAGCATTGTGCTTGGCACATGTTTCGTTCAGTCATTTCAGTCTTTGTGATCCAATTTCGAGATTTTCTTGGCAAAGATACTGGAGTATTCATATCGCAGATAAAGAGCTGAGGCAAACAGGGTTAAGTGACTTGCCCAGGGTCATATAACTAGTAAATGTCTAAGGCCGGATTTGAAGTCAGAAAGATGAGTCTAGCTGCCTGGCACATAGTAGGTGTTTGGTAAATGTTTGTTGACTGACTGACATATGTAGCCTTGGTTGGGAGCTGTCCTAGTCTTTAATGGAAATTAGGTTTTGATTGTTGAGTTGGCCTCCCTCATCCTAAGGGAAGGGCACAGAAAACACAAGAGCAGAGAGCTCATTCTAGGAAAAAAAAAATATAGGTGGAAATAGAGCAAAATAGCCAAGAGGGATGTGTAGCTGAAGTGCCCAGGACAGAGACAGCTGCCATGAGTAATGGATGCCACAACACTGGGACCAAGGCCATGTTGTTCTCCTTGCCTTGTCTCTCTCCTCTACTGTGCAACCTCTGCACAGCTGCTGAAGTGACTTTTCTTAAGCACAAATCTGACCTTGTGCCACTTCTACTCAATAAACTGTGGCATTCTATTACTTCCAGAACAAAACATACATTCCTCTGTTTAGCTTTTAAAGTCCTTCACCATATGCTCCCAACCTATATTTCCAGCCTCATTTTATATTACCCTGCCCCCTCTAGGATCCAACTAAATGGGTATTTTCTCTGGCCTCAGACACTTACTAGCTGTATGACCCTGAGCAAATCTCTTAACCCTGTTTGCCTCAGTTTCCTCATCTGTAAAATGATCTGGAGAAGGAAATGCCCACACTCCAGTATCTTAGCCAAGAAAAATACAAATAGGGTCATGAAGAGTCGTACATAACTGAACAACAACAATAAATTGTTTATGAATAGTAAATCTTATTAATCAATGCTTATTGACTACCTATATATTCTGCATATATATATATATGGATAGGTACATATACATATACACATACAAATTTGTCTCTCCCATTAGAATGAAAGCCCCTTGAAAGTAGGGATTTATTCATTTTAAAAATCTGTATCCCTAGTGACTAGTATAGTACCTGGCACATAATTGGTACATAATATACACTTATTCATCGATTGTGTGATCAAGCCATGCTCAAGAAATGTGGGACAGACACTGCATTGCTTGAACCATTAGGATTGTTGAAAAGGGAACTGGTGAGCTTTCTCCTTTTTCCTATTCCTTCTGTCTCTTTGGAGAGGGTGGGTGCCTATTTGCCCATGCTTCTCTCCATTTCTTAAAAAAAAATTTAAAAAAGCTTGTTTGTCTTCCTGCTTACTTATCATTAAGCATGTTATGATAAAAGTGGTTAAACAGTGCATTGCTAGCCTATCTATGTCATTGTTTAAGTGTAAAAGAGAAGACAATAGGAAAACACTGAGGATAGGAGAGAAATACATTTTACAGCTGTGGTATATTTTGCCAGAGAAGTTCCTGATTGGGGGTTGAGAGCTCTAGAAAGAGAATTATTGATTAAAAAAAAAACAGAAACCAAGCAACTTCCCAAGGCTTCCATCTAGACAATGAATGAGTCAGCAGTTTATCTGGCTAGAGGCTGAGACTAGCTCACTGGCATTCAAATTTCCTTCCCATTGTTTCTGGTGTTGAGTTTGAAAAGAAAACCCCCTCCCATTCAGGGGGACATAAGAGAAAGAAAAGAGAGAAAGCAATGCCCCATGGGAGGAGCCGGAGAAAGGTCTAGGAATGAGCAGTTTCCCCTGCACAAAGTGTGGTGCCAAGTGGGTGGGAGTGATAACCTTTATCTTCAGTGCACGACCACACAGACATAAAATAAAAAATCCCTTCCCCCTTCTCTTAACAAAACCAACTAATACATTAAAAAATGTGACTTTATACTTAGTGTTCCACACCCCTGGTCTTTCCCACCATTTCTTCAAAAGAGGCAGGGGGTGAGTTATCATGTCTCTTTTTTTAGAGAAAGCTAGTTTACTATAATGATATAGAATTTGTTTTTGACTCTTCTGTAACTGTTCTATTTGCATTGCTGTAATCATGTGTATTGCTTTCCTGGTTCTGCTTACTTTATTATGTTCACATATGGTTTACTTTGTATCAGTTTATAGAACTTCCCATGCTTCTCTGGATTATTTTATGATGATGCAATAATATTCGTGTATCATAGTTCACTTAGCTATTTGCCAGTCAATAGGCATCTACTTTGTTTTCAATTTTTCGCTACTACGTAAAGAACTACCATAAAAATTTCGTGACATTTGAGACCTCTCTGTAACAGACCTCTTTGGGATGTGCCTTTACATACACATATACATATGCATATACACGTGTTTGTATAGACACATATGTTCATATATACATAGAAGCCATAAGAGAAGAGAGCTCATACTAAAAGAAAAGTTTGTATGTGTGAATGGATCAGTAGCAGCCAAAAGGAAGGTAGAGTTGAAGTGACATATATATACATATATGTGTATATATACATATATAACAATGAGATTTCTAAGTCTAATGTAGTAGACACTTTAGATAATTTCTTAGCATAATTGCAAATCACTTTCTAGAATGATTGTACTGATTTACTGCTCTAACACTTTATACTTTCCCTGTCTTTCCACAGGTCCTCCAACATTGTCTATTATCATCTTTTGTCACCTTTGCCAATTTATTGTCTGTAAAATAAAAACTTCAAAACTGTTTTAATTTGTAATTCCTATATTAGTGATTTTGAACAATGTTCCATACGGTTCATAATATTTCAAGAATTTTTGTTCCAATTCTTTGATCCTTGATTTATTGGAGAACGGCATTTGGCTTCATATTTATGTTACTTGGATATCAGAACCCTTATGAAAGATATTTGTTAGATTTTTCCCCCTCAATCAAACATTTCTCTTCTTATCTTTGTTGAATTAATTTTATTTTTGCAAAAGTTTTTCAATTTCCTGTAATCAAAATGATCTACTTTTTTTTTTTTATTGTGACCACCTGTATCTCTGTTTAGTTCGAAATTCCCCATCTAGCCATAGCTGTGAAAATAATCTTGGTCACTTCTCATTTAAAAAAAAAATGATATGGCCTTTAAAGTTCTGCTCACATTTCTATTATAGTAAATGGCCTAAGATGTTGGTCCAGAACTAACTTTTGCCGCAATACTTTTCAGTTTTCTCAGCAATTTTTGTCAGATACAGAGTTCTTCCCTAACTAAAATTTTTGTCTATATTGAACAATGGATGTTGTTTCTGATTCTTTTTTGCCTCACCTTTTCTAATGCTCTCCTTTTCAATTTCTTTTTGACCATTAACAAAGAGTTTTTGACATTACTTTATGATGTAATTTGAGGCCTGGAAATATTACAAATTTGCTCCCCTTGATGTTGTAAGTCAATTGTTCCTCTTGGTGAATATCTTCTTGACACTTAGGTGTAGCATTAAATCTATACACTACATTAGGTCGTATTGTCCTTTTTATTGTCATGAGCCAGGCCTGAGTACTGCTTCATTTCTTTAAGTCTTTTTTAAAAATTTCTTTAAGCATTCTTTTAGATTGTATCTATGTAGGTCATCAATGTGCCCCAGTATTTGACCCTCAGATATCTATGCCTTTTAAAAGTGATTTTGAATAAGATTTCCCTTTTTATTATTTTCTCCTAGAATTTTTTTTGTTATATAGTTTTAAAAATTATTTTAAAAAATTTGTTCTGTTTTTATACTGCTACTTTACTGAATCTAATAATGGTCTCAACTGATTTCTTTGATGATTCTCTAGGATTTTCTAAGTAGGCCATTAGGTCACCGACAAATTAGTGACAATTTTGTCTTCTGTTTGCTTATCTTTACAACTTTAAATTTCTTTCTCTTTTCATATTAATATTGCTAGCATTTCTAGGAGTATGGCAAATAATAGTAGGTTAAAAGGTCATCCTTTACTCCTGATTTCTTTTAGGAATGTTAGTGGTTTGGGAAAAGTATCTTGTAAATCTTTTCATTAAATAGAAATGTGAAATTTCTACCTAACTCATCATCAGCAAGGCAAGGTCAAATGGTAAATGGATATGTTGATCATCATAGTTTCAAGATGGTTTGTTTAATTGAATGACAGCATGGAGGTCTAGAGTCAATGGACTTAGGTTCACATACCAGCACTTCTATGTACTAACTATGTGATGTTGGGCATGTCCTTCATCTCTTTTCACCTTGATTTATTCTTCTGTAAAATGAGGGAATTGCACAAGATGAATCCTAAGATTCCATTTATTTCTAAATCCTAAAACCCACATTTTTTTGGTAATACAGATTTTATTAGGGGAATTGGAAATAAAAGCAAACTGGAAGTCTTTGTTTGAAGCCAGATCCAGTCATTTCTGTAGAATATTTTCCTAAAATATATCTTTAAATGAATTCGTTTACATGTCACAAAGCTTTACATCATCATTGTGACATATAGTCAACCAGCCTCGGAGGAACAAAGTTCAAATGCTGCCTCTAAGTCACTCTGATTATGTAAGCAGAAACAAATTATTCTACTACTCAGTGACTCATAATTATCTAGACTTATAAGTTAAAAATAAGTTTCCACCTTGCATGGGGTGGGTGGGGGATCCACACCAGTAAAATCACATGTCTCTCCCTCTCTGTCATCTCTCCCCACTTTTCTAAATACCTTTCATTGTATACTAGAAAAAAGAAAAAAAAAGCACCGAATGTGGAATCCAAAAACTTGGATTTGAGGTCAGGTTTCAAAATTTATTGTGTGATCACAAGCGAATTACTCAACCTCTCCAAAGCCCAGTTTCCTCAACTGAAAATGGCAAGAATGATGCTGTTATCTCCTATCTCACAGGCTTGTTAGGAAGAAAAAGTTTTTTGACCTTATATTGCTATAAAAATGAGAACTGGGATTATTATTACTGTATTTCCCTCCTTACTCTGTATCTAACTTTATGGACTTCATAATGATACCTCAGCTCCTGTGTCCTCTTGGAACTTCCCTTAGTTTCTGGGGCCATTCTTGTTCTGGAAAATCCAACTATACCTGCGGCCTTTTTGTTCCAGGATACTCCTCTACCAGGATAGTCTTGTTTTCCCATTGGTGAGTTCCTCCAAGAGCCTTCATTTTGGAGAGCTAGTCAACTTTCGTTTCCCTCCTAATTCTCCTCCTGACTTTTTAGACTTCAAAAGCATTCACCTGCTACCTTCGTTTCTTTCCCCATCCCACTTCTCCACTTCCCCCTCACTCCAGCTTTTTAGTTCCCTTTTTTGCATGAGATCTCCTACTAGAATGTAAACTCTTTGTAGGCAGTTGTATTTATATCCACAGCAACTGGCAAATAGTAAGTGCTCAACAAGTGCTTGTTGTCTCCTCATTCTCCTCTCTTTTGATGATGATCATATAGAAAATCGTCCATAGAAATACCTCTATCATCCATTTTTGTTTTGCACTCAATGTTCTGTAGACTATTATGCATGTGAATTAAATGGCTGCTTTTTTCAATTGAATAAAAGTTTTGGGTTGTAAATATATTTTTTGTAGGTTTACTGAAAGCACCCTTGGTACATTTCCAGTAACAGCCAGTCTGATGGGTATATATTCTTTGTCCTCTTTTCTATATAGTTTTGATTTCTTCTAATAGGTCTCTATATTTTGAAGGCTTTTTATTCCATATATTTTGAGTAGCAAGAGTATTTGGTATAGCAATACATAAAGACCATTTTACTTTAATGTTTATGGATCAATGTTATATCGAGGTGATTATGGGCAGTAGTTTTATTTCTGATGATGCTCTGGTTATAGTATAGTTTATTTTTTGCATTCTCAAGGATATTTTGTGCTTCATATTTGTAATATGGGAATTTCTTGCCTATTAGTTTATATAGGATAATTAATTTCTGGTATACATCATTATTTTTGTTATTATTAGTGATAGCATTTCACCAGATCAACCTTTTTAGAATTCTCAATAGTAATAATAGCTAACACTTGTATAACGCTTCAAGATTTACTATGCACATAGTGAATATCTCATTGTATCCTCATAACAACCCTAGGAGGTAGGTTCTCTTCTTATCCTAATTATACAGTCCAGGATCACACACCTAGTTAGTGTCTAGGCAGGATTTATTGTTATATAGTTTATATAACTGCCTTAACTCTATGTCCAGCAATGCTATCCACTGTGCGACCTCTACAGCTAGCTCCATATATTTAAACTATGAAATTATTTCCTTTCCTCTAGTAATTTTCACCAAACAGGCCTTACATATAGTATATCCAAGTTCCAACTAGAGAATCACTTATCCCCAGTTTAATTTCCACTTACCCTTTACAAATGAAATCCTTATCAGTCTTCCTTTTAGACTTACCAAAACTTTTTTTAAAGCAAAAGTCTAGTTTAATGAAGCCAGTTTCATTATACCATATTTAATTACAAGCTCCACAATAAATGCCATTCCTGATCCTCTGTGGGAAATGTATAGCGTTTTGTCTTACATTTTCATGTAATATGTGATGTTCTTTTTCACCTTCTAGCCAGCCCCCTTTTGGCTGGAACAGAATGTTCCAAAGCAGGTGTGTCCTGATCCAGAAGGTTGGGTTTTAAGGATGCTTTTGTAAAAACAAATGAGCATATTCAAAAGCTATAAAATCATGTCTCAAAATAGCAACCCTGGCTTTTGAAAATAAAAGAGATACTGCGTAGATGAAGGTGACAGGATTCCAGAAACACCTACAGTACAGTATTGCCGTGTTTCTCAATTAGTCAGAAAATGGATCAGATTGAAGAAGTGCTGGCAACGCATATCCAGGAGGGTGAGGAAAGGAGGGTAATTTAGAAAAAGAGGTAATTCACGTACAGAAGGAAATTGGCTAGAAGACTAAAAGTAGTGAAAAATGATAGGATCCCATTTTTTTCTTCTCCAAAAATATAGCCCAGAGAATGGTGGGAAACATTTTTTTTTATCTTTGAATAACAGTTTAATTCAACTAAACGAACCAATAGCAGTTTAGCTTGGTCCCTTTAAGAGAACAAGGCAACGACCTTTGGTAGGAAACATTTTGTACAGGTAGGAAATAGAGTTTCCAGAAGGATTTAAATAATAAAGAGTTGAATCTTCACAAATTTTAAAGGGGAAGACAAACAACACTGAGGTGATTGTCCCAAATGTTTTCAAGTCAGGACAGAAAGCTACCACAGAGAACATGTGCTCTCCCACCAATATTCTCTTGGTTCTCCTCAAGGCAACAGAATTGTGAAGTGTTTGATCCATGTACTGACCCACTATGTGATTTTTATGTGTCTATTTTATCTTGCTGATATTTTGCAGATCTTTATTCAAACAATATGTCATGGAATTTCATAAATGAATGTGTTGGTTAGTTTTGTTGAATTGTTTTCCTCTCTTTTAAATCAGATGACTCTCTGAAGGTGGAGGAGGGAGGAATGTCTTGGAAAATGGAGATAACATAAAAGCAAAAGATATCAATAAAATAATAAGTGTTTAGAAAATATAGTAGTAGACTGTGAAGAAGAAATGGTATTGCATTGTGGATAGGATGCTGGCTTGATGTCAGGAACATCAGGGCACAGATTGTGCCTCTGATACTTGTTAGCTGTGTGCCTCTGAGCACAACCTTAATCTCAGTGTGTCTCAGACAACACCCTAGGATTTATTTACCTCGTAGGTCATAGATCACATTTTGAGTTGTTTAGTGAGGGATGCTCCCTATGCTGATGAAATCACCTATAATTCTCAGAAGCCTGCTACCATGAAAGAGGAGGAGAATTGGGAATCAGAATACCAGTTGCTACTTACTACCTTTGTGACCTCTCCTTTCTGGTCTTTATAGTCCTTATCTATTAAAATAGACTAGTTTTCCTGCCTGGCATAGTGAATAGAAGACTGAATTTAGGGTTATTATGACCTTGGTTCAAATTGTGCCTCAGACACTTCCTAGCTATGTGACCCTGGAGAGTTACTTCATGTCTATCTCCCTCAGTTCCTCATTTGTAAAATGAAAGGATGTACAATATGGCATCTAGGGTTCCTTCCAACTCTAAATCTGTGCCCACATGATCTTTTTAAATCCTATGTAATCCTAAATTCTGTGATCTGGAGTTAGAGGGTGGGCAGAGAGGAAGATGGTATGAGGAGAAGAGGTAAATGAGAGAATTTTTTTTAACTATTGTGTTTAACTTTTGTTAAAATGATATTTGTAAGATAATGCTACAGGCAATATGAAGAATATACAAGATACGAAGTTGAATGAAGATTTTTTTTTTGAAGACGTGGGATTCGTGGAATAGAATTGAAAATCTAGAAGTTTGTGGAATGTGACTAAAAGTGATGGAACAAAATTTAGCAAGCTCCCACAGCTTGGGAGGAAATCAGCAAACTGAAGACTACAGAGGGAGAATGGGGAAATCAATCATTCAATAGGCATTTATTAAGCAGATATTATGTTACAGACTGGAGCTGGAAGGGACCTTGGGGGTTACCTAGTTCAGCCTCCTGATTTTATAGATCTGGAAGCTGAGTTCCAGGGAGGTGATATGATTTGCCCAAGGTCACACAAGTCATAAGTGACAGAGCTGGGATTGGAAATAACATTCCAAGACTCCTTTTATTGCACTGTGCTGCCTCATGCCGGGGATACAATGGGGAAAAAAATAGCCCCCCCCCCCACCAAGGAGCTTACATTATATTGGGGGAAAAAAAGGGTATACATGCATGTAGATACAAAACATTCCAGGTATGAAGAAGGGAGACATAGTATGTCTTACTGAATGGGCCAGATGAGAATACTAAAAGTTAAGAGCAACAGAAAATTAGATTCAGAGATAGCTAAGAACATGGAAGCAAATGAAGTTGCTTGAACTTTGACCTTTGTATAAGGTATCACTGAAGTTAAGCAAGGAGAAGGTATTGATCTTTCCATTCAATGGCAGAGAGATTATCTGGAGAATATAATGTTCCATTCCTGGCCCAGTGTTAATAGGGAGAAAAAAAGATAAGACTTGAGAGAATTTAGAGAAAGGTGAATGTGAAAAATAAAATTGCTGGAAGAACTGATTTGTGAGGAACGATTAAGGAAACTAGGTATAATTTGGTTAAATAAAGACTAATAGATTAGACTGCAACTGGCTTTTAAAAAATTTCTGAATGGCATATCTTTTGGAGGAGATGGATAGTTTAATGTGATCTGAGGAAGCAAAGCATAAATATGGGAGGAAAATCTTAGGCTAACCACTGCAAAATCTTCCTTCTATTAAGTATTTGGGGATGATAGCATTTTCTAGGGAAGTGATGACTACCCTGGATCTTCAAATCTTTAAATCTCTGCTCAAAAATGGAATTTCTACATAGTGTCAGGCACTGATCCTGTTCCTTATTGTTTTTTGATTTTCCATAATAAGCTCATGGAATTTCGATTTGGAAGGGATGTTAGAATACTAGTTTCCTTTAAGACAATTCAAAGACTACCTTCTGCTTCTACATGAATCATTTCCTGATTTTCCCATGTGCCTCCCCATAAACACTTTTTATTTACTGCTCACATTACTTACGTATGTATATACTTTCTCCCTAATTACAATGTAGACTTCTTAAGAGCAAGGACTGAATCACTTTTGCCTCTGTCTATTCAGTGCCTAGCACAGTGCCTTGCACATAGTTAGTAGTAATAAATGCTGATAGATTAACTGATTTGCTGTTGTCATTGGTCAGGTATTCAGTTATGTCCAAGTCTTCATGACCCCATGGACCATACTGTCCGTGAGGTTTTCTTGGTAAATATACTGGAACGGTTTTCCATTTCCTTTTCTAGTAGATTAAGGCTGACAGAGGTTAAGTGACTTGCCCAGGGTCATGCAACTAGTGAGTATCTGAGGCTGGATTTGAATGCAGGTCTATCCTGACTCCAGGCCTAGGACTCTATCCACTGAGCCATCTAGCTGCCTTATTGACTGATTTAGAGATCTTCCAATCCAGAGTGCTTAACCTTTTTGTGTGTGTCATAGACCTCTTTGGCAGTTGCTTGAAACCTATGGACCTCTTTTCAGAATCATATTTTTTAAAAACATCAAATTCATGGATACCAGGTTAAAAATCCCTTATTCTAAACCAAGCCCATTGTATACAGGTAAGGAAACTGAGGCCCATAACATGAAGCGATTTGCCCAGAATCACTTAAGTAATTAATAGAGCCACAATTTGAATCCAGGTCATCTGGCTCCAAATCTAGTGCTATTTTGATGATATCCCAAAATACTGTAATTTCCTTAGTGCCTAGCAAAATGCTTTATTCACACTTTATTATTCAAGCTTCCATGTGGTCACTAGGAATGATGGCTAGGCATGCACTTGTTGAGTAAGGGACGCTATCCACGATATCAGAGTGCATTAGAATTAGATTTACAAAATCACAGAGTTGGAAGAGACCACAGAGGTCATAGAATCAGTAACTGAAGGGGAAATCTATTCTGCAATATGAGCTTATTTAGTAGATATGTTGCACAGGTAATTCTTGACCTTGTGATCATCAGCAACTCCCAAATCTTTTGCTAACAAAACCAGATTTCCCCATAACGTATTCTTTTACAATTATGTTCTTAAATTCAAATGTAGCACTTTATATTTATCTTTGTTAGACTCCTCCTTATTGACTTTGGCCCATTCTTCAAATGTGTCGTGATCGTTTGGAGTATTCATTTTTCTATCTATCATATTAGTTATCCCTTTCGGCTTTGTGTTTACATCTGCAAATTTGATAAGTGTGTTTTATATCTTTATCCAAGTGATGTATAAAAATATTGGAAAGGATAGGGCCAAAGAAAGAACTCTGTGGAATGTAATTTGGGATTTCACTCTAAGCAAATCAACAATTTTAAAGGTATGGTTGTTCAGTCAGTTCAAAATTCAGCCTGAATCTTGCTCACAATAAATATCATGAGAGACTTCTTTAAATGACTCGCTGAAATCCTGTTCCACTCCGTTTGTGATCTTTTTATGATCTATCAAGTCTAAAAACACTGACATAAAAGGAAATGTGCTTAGTTTGGCAATGTCTTTGTCCTAGTGAACCTATATTGGGTGTTAATGATCACTGCATGTTTTTTTCCTGCACCATCAAGTAATTGATTTAACATTTCACTCTAGAATTTAGACAAAGATTCTAGTCTGGCCACTCAATAGTTGTAATATGGTGCAGTGAATAGAGTGTTGGTCCTAGAATCAGGAAGACTTGAATTCAGATCCAGACTTGTATTCTTACTATGTGACTTAAATTCTGTTTGCTTCCATTTCGTTATCTGTAAAAAGGGAGTAATAGTAACACATACCTCCCAGGATTGTTGTGAAGACCAAATGGGATAATCTTTGTAAAGTGCTTATCTCAGTGCCTAGCACACAGTAAATGCTAAATACACATGCACTATTAGCAGTATTTACAGTCTCTGGAATCTCCTCAAGTATCCCATCTCTGCTTTGCCCATATAGTGGCTCAACAAGTTCTTTTTAGCACCCTACACTATAATTAGCCTGCACCTAGAGACTTAAATTCATTTATTAATACTACTACTACTAACCCAAGAGGACATTTATATTGTACTTTATATAAGTCATCTTGTTATATCCTTATGACAGAACTATAAGAGTGACAGTTATGAATGTCCCCATTTTATAAATGAAGAAACTGAGCCTGAACAAGTTAAAATGACATAAGATAATTGATTGTGAGGCAAAAGGAACCTCAGAGGCTGTGCAATATAACATCTACATTTTATAGCTGAAAAAAAAATCAAGGTTCAAGGGGGTGTCTAAGTCCACACATTATTAAATATATTTGCATTGGGAGCCAAGATGGCAGCTGAAAAGCAGGGACTCGCGTGAGCTCCCTACCAGGTCCCTCCAAAAACCTGTAAAAAATGGCTCTGAACAAATTTTAAAACTGCAGAACCCACAAAATAGCAGAGAGAGGCAGGGCTTCAGCCCAGGACAACCTGGATGGTCACTGGGTGAGGTCTATCGCACATGGAGCTGGGAGCAGAGCAGAGCCCAGCATGGGCTGCAGCAGGACCAACCAGACTAGAAGCCAGGCAGAACAAGCCCTAGCACCCTGAATCAATGAGTTGTGGCAGTTACCAGACTTCTCAACCCACAAACACCAAAGACAACAGAGAAGTTTAGTGGGAAAAGCTCTGGGGACAGAGTGGAAGGAGTTCATGGTTCAGCCACTGCCCCAGGGGCGGCAGAGGTGGTGCAGCTACAGAACTACAGATGCAGTTGCTTTCCGGCCCTAGGCCCACCTGGTGGGAGGAATTAAGTGGTGGATCAGAGCAGGAGTGCAGAACCTGCTTCAGATTTTTGTCAGGTCTGGGTTGGTGGTTCTTGGGGAAGGAGGAGCACTGGTATGGCAGAGCTGGCTGTATAGAAATAGCTCTGAAAACAACAGCGCATCCCCTCAAGCTTGGAACTAAGTACTCTCTACTTTTCAAGCAGTCATACCCTGACGAAAAATGCAAGAGTCAAGTAAGTTGGCTGGGAACATGACCAGGCAGCGAAAACACACTCATATTCAGTCTCAGACTTTGGAATCTTTCTTTGGTGACAAAGAAGACCAGGACATGCAGCCAGAAGAAGTCAATGGGGTTGAGGAGCCTACACCAAAAGGCTCCAGGAAAAACATGAACTGGTCTTGGGCCACGGAAGAGCTCAAAAAGGGCAAGTTAGAGAAGTGGAGGAAAAATTGGGTGGAGAAATGAGAGCGATGCGAGAAAACCATGAAAGGCTGTTCAATGACTTGCTAAAGGAGAACCAAAAAAATACTGAAAAAAAATATTGAAGAAAACAACACCTTAGAGAGTGGACTGACTCAAATGGCAAAGGAGCTCCAAAGAGCCAATGAGGAAAAGAATGCCTTGAAGGGCAGAGTTACCCAGATGGAAAGGGAGTTCCAGGGGACCACTGAGGAAAAGACTGCCTTAGGAATTGGATTGGAGCAGGTGGAAGCTGGTGACTTTGTGAGAAATCAGAATATTGTAGAACAGAACCAAAGGAATGAAAAAGTGGAACGATGTGAAGTATCTCATTGGAAGGGCCTCTGACCTGGAGAATAGATCCAGGAGAGATAATTTAAAAATTATTGGACTACCCAAAGGCCACAATCAAGGAAGGAGCCTGGATATCATCTTTCAAGAGATTGTTGGGGACAGCTGCCCTGGTATTCTAGAGCCAGAGGGTGGAATGGAGGTTGAAAGAATCCACGGATTGCCTCCTCAAAAGATTCCAAAAAGAAAACTCCTAGGAATATTGTTGCCAAATTCCAGAGCTCCCAGATCAAGGAGAAAATACTGCAAGCAGCCAGAAAGAAACAATTTGAGTATTGTGGAAACATAATCATAATAACACATGATCTAGCAGCTTCTACCTTAAGGGATCGAAGAGCATGGAATATGATATTCTGGAGGTCAATGGAGCTAAGATTAAAACCAAGAATCACCTACCCAGCAAAGCTGAGTATCATGCTCCAAGGCAAAATATGAATTTTCAGCAAAATAGAGGACTTTCAATCTTTCTCAGTGAAAAGACCAGAGCTAAACAGAAAATTTGACTTTCAAACACAAGAATCAAGAGAAGCATGAAAAGGTAAACAAGAAAGAGAAATCCCAAGGAGCTTACTAAAATTGAACTGTTTTGTTTATATTCCTACTTGGAAAGATGATGTGTATGATTCATGAGACCTCAGTATTAGGG
The DNA here is from genome assembly GCA_028646595.1 of Phalanger gymnotis. NCBI lineage: Eukaryota > Metazoa > Chordata > Mammalia > Diprotodontia > Phalangeridae > Phalanger > Phalanger gymnotis. The sequence continues at coordinate 183,048,096 of CM053625.1, forward strand.
TAGCTGAAGGGAATATGCATATATATATGTGTATATATGTATATGTGTGTGTGTGTATATATGTATATATATATATATGTGGATATGTATATGCGTATGTATGCATGTATATATGTATGTGTATTATATGTATGTATGTGTATATGTGTATATGTATATATATATACATATATGTGTATATATATATATATATATATATATATAGAGAGAGAGAGAGAGAGAGAGAGAGAGAGGAGAGAGAGAGAGAGAGAGAGAGAGAGAGAGAGAGAGAGAGAGAGAGAG
>CM053625.1:183048877-183102405 GCA_028646595.1 Phalanger gymnotis
AATAAAAAAAAAAAAAAAAAAAAAAAAAAAAAGATTAGTGCTTCTTAAACTGTGGGTTGAGACCCCATAGTAGGTCAGGAAAAAATTTGGCAGCAATAAAAGGTTTCTGAACATGCAACAACCAAAATTGATTAAAAATCAAACATGTAATGAATCCAGGTGTTTCTGGCAGCACTTGCCTGTGTGGCATCTCACAACTTCACTGCAGTTGGTTCACTTGGTTCTGAACACAAAGCATGCCCACTTTGCACTGCGTATGCCCTCAGGCCATATAATGCCAACAAAAATGCGAAAAGGGGTCACTAGTGGAAAAAGTTTAGGAAGGCCTGGACTACATGATATTTAATGTCTCTTCACATTACAGATCCATAATCGTAAGTTTTCTAGTGAATTACAAAAGCAGTGCTACTAATTTGTTATGTAATGCTAGACAAATCATTTAGCCTCTCATGTGCCTTGATATTTTTCTTATAGGAAATATGATATTATATCCCATACCTCGACAAGCAATACAGCATCCAGAGTAGAATACTGTAGCTGAACCCAAGAAGACCTCTCTCTGATAGTTATTATCTGTGTGAAGTTTCTGGTCCTCAGTTTCCTACCCTATAAGATGAGGGATTTGGGATATATGCTCTGTAAAGTTCCAGCTCTAAATTTATGATCCCATGTCCTTGGTAACATTACTTATACACACTATGTTTATGCTGAAAAAAATGCTGGTTGATTTTTTTTATAAAAGATTTAAGCTAAGGAGTGGAAACATAAGCCTTGACCACATTTCCTGAAGGACACCTTTCCTTGTCCTCCCAGCTGCTGGAGCTTTCCTTACTAAAGTGACCATTCATCTGTTCTGAACATTTCTTGCAGGTTTCAATTTATTGACGTATTTCCTTTAGTAGAAGGTGTGCCTTGTACATAGGGCTGCTTTTTGCCTTTCTTTCTTTCTTAGCATAGTGCTGTGGCATATAGTAATCCCTTAAGGAATGCTTATTGATTGATTGCTTTGCTTGTATTTGGGGCTACCTTTAAGTAAGTTGGATTATGTTAATTTACTCTGAAGAGAGCTAATAACGTAAATTTTATAAGTTTCTGAGAAATTCCATAGGTTCTTTTGGTAACACATCTCAAACTTAAACAGCCTCTATTCCCAAGGCTTCATCTTTTGACCCCTATGACATATGTTGCTTTGAGTGGAATTTTGAGACTGGTTAATGGGGAGACTTATATGTATGTAAAAATTTTATGTAGTAGTTTAATAAGTATTTTTATTTTTCTTTATTTATTGCAGCTCCCTTCAGTTAATATGGACTAGAAAAGCTTTTTGTCTAGGTGTTACATAGAATTCTTCTTAGTATTTTGATTGTTAGTGAGAACTCATGTTATTTATTTTTCTTGCAAGTGAACCAGAAAAAGCCATCAAATTGCATAAAAGGGAGAACTATGGTATTGGTTGGGACATTGTTATTTGTCACTGGAATGCTTCCTATTTATACTTGCTGTTCCCCCACCCCCCCAACCCTTTCTCTCTCGTGGCATTTTTTCCTTTGATGCAAAGAAAGCATTTACTTGAAAATGTAAAATGTAAAAAAAAAAGACCCAAAACAAAAACATTGAGCATTAGATTGAGGAGAAGGGAGGTATAGGAGAAACCAGCGAAAGAGTCTGTGGGGGGAATTATGGGGAAGGAGAAGAGATGTTTAGCATCTACTGGTTGTTACTCCTTTGGAATTGCAGCAAAGAGTGGCTGCTGCTATATCTTCGTATCTGTTTAATCTCCAGCTGTGACTATGTGATCAATCATTCCACGGACAACAAAAGACTCTCCCATAACCACCAATGACTTCCATGTGCTCACATGGAGGGCCTTGATTTTTCTGTGTACATGGTTCTGACAGGAGGTCAGCTTGGAACAATGTAATCTCTGTACTAGGCATGACTTACAGCAAGCATGATTTAGAGGTTAGAGGACTCAAGGCTTACAAGTCAGGTGACTGCACAAACTTAAGTGAGTCATTTTGTCTCAGTTTCTCCCATAGGAAGGGAAAAAAAGAGATGGAATTTTTAGATTTGCGAAGTGCTTTGTTTGAAATCTACGGTTGAAAGACAGGCACTTCGGTTAAAATTATTGCAGTTAGTTACTACCTTCTGTTTATAAACAGATGAATTTCGGTCTCCCGGTTCTAGAAGATACATAGAAATGAGATCAAATTTAGCCTCAATATTTTATGGAGAAAATCAATGACCAAAAATGACAATTAAGATTTCAATAGTTAATGAGAAAAATCAATGCTGTGCCTATTGCATGTATACATGGTATATATCTATATCTCTATACTTGTCTATATTGATATCTGTGTCACCTGTGTAGATATCTACATTCTTGCATCACCTAAAAGCTCCTTACTGTATTCCCTCTCCCTCAACTATCTCAACTGAAGCCCTCCCCTCATACTCCACTGAAAATATTGAAACTTCTCTAGGCGATCACTCTTCTCCCTCCTTCTTATCTCATATTATTCAGATATCTCTATCTACTATTTCCTCCTTCACTCCAATATCTGATAAAGAGGTAGCTCTTCTTGCCAAGGCAAGCCCCTCTACATGGGCTATTGATCCTATTCCCTCCAAGTGCTTTAGCAAATTGCCCACGCTATCATAACCACTCTCGATTATCTTTAATATCTTCCTATCTATTGGCTTCTTTCCTGATGCCTTCAAACATTCTCATGTCTCTCCATCCTTAAAAAAATAAACCTTTACTTGATCTGACCACTCCAACTTAGCTAGCTGTTACCCTGTATCTTCCTCCCTTTCTTGACTAACCTCCTTGACAAAGTCAAGGTTCCATCAATTGGTGCCTGTACTTCCTCTCCTCTCATAAACCCTCTGCTTCTTTGCCTTATTGTTCAACTGAAACAGTCCTCTTTAAATTTACCAGTGATCTATCAATAACCCAATCTAATGGCTTTTCTTCAATCTTCATCCTTCTTGACTTTTCTCAAGCATTTAGCACTGTTGAACACCTTATTCCTCTTCTGCATATTCTCTCCTCTCTCGGTTTTTAGGACACTACTTCTCCTTTGCTGGTCGTGTCAAGCTCACTAGACAGGAGTCTTCCTTGAGGCTTTGTCCTGGGCCCCAATCTCTTTTTGATGATGATACTGTATGATGATAAAGCACCACATGATACTGTACCCCTTGGTGATCTCATCAGCTCCCACTGATTTAATTATCATCTCTAGGCAAATGATTCCCAGAGCTGTGTAGCTAGGCCTAATCTCTCTCTTGAGCTACAGTCATACATGTCCAACTCCCTCGTGGACTTGTAGCTATCCTGTAGGAATCTCAAACTTAACATGTTCAGAACAGAACTCATCGCATTTCCTTTCTACATCCTTCCTATTTCTCAACTTCCTCATAATTGTTGTTCTTTGTAATACAACCATCCTCCCAGGTACCTAGGTTTGCAGTCTTGTTATCCTTACCTCCTCATTCCCATTCACCGAACTTATTTAATCTAATCTATTGCCAAATATTAGTGTTTCTGTCTTGACATAATTTTTGACGCATGTCCCCTTCTCTCCAATCATACAGCCGCCAGCTTCTCTCAGGCCCTCGTCACCAGTCATCTGAACCACAGCAATAGTCTTCTGATATTCTTTCTCAGGTCTTTATTCTAGTCCATCCTTCACTTAGCTGCTAAGGTGATTTTTCTGAACAGTAAGTCTTACTGTTCCACTTAATGAGTTCTAGGGGCTCTCTGTTACGACTAGAATTAAATATAAGTTCATCTTGTCATTTAGAGCTCCTGATAACTAAGCTTCTGTCTTTCCAGTCTTCTTCACTCCCCTGCCCCCACCATACACTTCATGATCCAACATAGACCTGCTCGTCATTCCTTGAACAAAACATCCTATCTTCCATCTCCCTATCTTTCTTTTCACGGCCTAGCTCTCATGCCCAGAATGCCTTTCTCCCTCATTTCAGCCTACTAGTTTCCCTGGCTTCCTTCACGACTCAAATCAAATCTCATGTTTCTCAGGAGGACTTTCACGATCCCACCCCTCCCTGCCAGACGCTAACACCTTTCCCTTTCATCTTCATCTAACTTCATATGTTGCATATATATCTATATCTTGTATGTATATATCTTATTTATATATTATCTCCTTTATTAGAATGTACTCTGAGGCTGTTTTTCCTTTTTTGCATAGTACTTTGCATATAGTAAGTAATTAATTAATACTTTTTGAAGAGTTCATTATACATATCTCTATCATCTCTCTAAGTTTCTCTCTTATCTGTCTATCATCTCTCTATCATATGTCTATATCTCTCTGTCCATGTCTCTCTCTCTTCTCTGTCTCTCTTCCTCCCTCTCTCTTTTTCCCTCTTTCCCTGCTTCTCCCCCTCCTCTTTCCATGCAGACAGTTAGTCTCAGAGCCATAAAAGATCCAAGTTCTAGTCCTGCCCCTGACACAGATTGACTGTCTAATCCTCCCCAAGTCACTTAACTTCTCAGGCATCTCTCCAAGATTATAAATTTCAGAGAGGACGGCTTAAGGGTATTTTCTCGCTTGTTATAAGCCCAGTTCCTATTTCAATGGAAGAGGTGGAGTTGGAAGGATGAGTGAATTGCTTCATTTACATAGGGTAATATAGTGGATCAAGTATTAGACTTCAAATCAGGAAGACCTGGGTTTGAATTCTGTCTCAGACATTAGTTTGTCAGTTATCTCCTTTAACCTGTTTCCTCATCTGCCAAATTGCTGTATTAAAACATGCATATTCCTTGCTTGTAGAATGGAACAAATTCTGATATATACATGAAAAATTACTGTACTGGAAGAAGTTAGGGCTATAATGAATATGGAAGAACATGGAATTATCTACATAAACAGAGAAAGCAAACTAGGAAACTAGGAAAGCAATATACACAAGGACAACAACACTGTAAATGGAAGGAACAGCAAAGTAATTAAAACTGAATGTTGTAAAATTACAATGACTAATCCCAGTCCCAAAGAAAAGATATGAGAAGTCACCTCCATCCTTCCTTTGTAGTGGCATAGGACTATGGATATAGATGACTTCTTATGATGTCAGACTTGGTCGGTAGGTGTTTGTTGTTGTCACCAGTGAACTTTTTTCCTCCTTTATTTTTATTCTCTGTTATAAGGAACGCCTCTTTGGAATGGGCTGGGGAAAGCATATATTGGGAAATGTGAGTGATATAAAAAGAAGTGATAACAGAATTTTAAAAATATAGAACCTTATTCATAGGACTGTATTAAAGCTCAAATGACATTATATATGTAAAGCATTTGGCAAAGCTGAAAAGTGTATAAATATCATTTCTTATTGCTACCACCATCGCTATCATCATCACCATCATTATATTTCCATTGTGGAAAGTCTCTTCACTCATGCAGATCAACAACCTGTCTGCAACTTATGGTTATACCAACAGATTCTAATTGGCGCGCAGTTAAATACTATGTATCAGAAACTGGCCTTCTGTCTACCACAGCAGAATGGTTTGTTGCCAAAGTTAAGGTTTAATTAACTGAATGACTTCCTTCCAATGGAGACTTGGAGTTATCATGGAATGTTAGTGGTAAAGGATTTTGGAGGTCATATTGTCCAACCCCCTCATTTGACAGGTGATGTCAATGAGGTCCGGATTAGACAACATGATTTACTTAAGGCCACAGTACTAATAAGTGGTAGACCTAGAACCCAAAGCTAAGTTTCCTTGGAACCTGACATGCAAATGCATTGATGATTATCATAAAAAGGTCTCTCATTTCCATGCTTTGATGGTTTCACTATTTCATCGATACAGGGATTGCTTCCATGGAACCCATTTAATTCAAATCACTTCACTAAACATTCACTAAATTCCAAATAAGCATGAGGGCCTATGTTTATAGGGTTCTGGGGAAATAAAGGAAAAAAAAATACAAAGGAAAACAAATACTTCCCTAATGGAGCTTATATTCTATCGTGGGTGTGGTGGTTGGGGAACCCACTATGTATACACACATACAATAATATGAGTTATATAGAATAAGGAAAGAGCACTGACCTCAGAGGAAGAGGATCAGGGAAGCTTTTGGAAGGGAGTGGTACCTGAGCTGAGCCTTTGAAGATTAAAAAAAAAAGATTCTGAAGGACAGAAATGAAAAGGGAGTTAGTTCCAAGCATTAATTCCAAGTATTTTTTTAACAGAGAGAAAATTTATTTAAGAAATTTTTACTAATGAATTAATATTTGGGCAAAGTTACTGTAGTGGATATGAAAAGCAGACAGACATACTGTTATAGGCATAGAAAAGCAAAAAGTGTTTTATACAATTAAAATTTTAAACGAGCCTCTGGGATTTAAGTGAATGACTAACAAATCCATAACAGAAATTAAATCTGGAAGATTAGATGCAATATTAGCACCTTCAATGTCACTGGGAGAGGCCCTATATAGAGGTGAGAGATAGAGTGCTGAATTTGGTTAGAAGCTAGTAGTTGAAAGTTTATGAATGGGCATTATAAAGATGGGGAAGTCATATTATGAAGGGCCTTCAATGCCAGGCTGAGGAATTTTTAGTTCATTTTTTTTATTTATCTAGAGGCAGTAGGGATCCACTGAAGATTTTAGAGAAGGAGAGGAATGTTGTTCAGAGATGTGCCTCAGGAAAATTATTTTAGCAGATATATAGGAAGAATTAGAGAAGGGATAGACTGGGAAAACAAGTCCATGATTGCTCTAATAGTCCAGGTGAGAGATGATGAGGATCTGAACTAGAATAGTCATGCCTGAGTGAAGAGGAGGGCTTGAAAGGATTTTTTGAGTATTGAAGACAAAACATGGCAGATCAATAGGTAAGGAAGAGAAGAAAGTTATGCAAGAGTCAAGGATATCTCTGAAGTTGTCAACCTGGCTCTCTGGGAGGACAATGGGGCTCTCAACAGAAAGAGGAAAGTTTATAAGAGAATTGGGTTAGGGGCAGGATAGGGAAGGAAGGGAAGCAATTCCTTTAAGGACATGTGGAGTTTGCTATGCTCAACAGTGTAGGAATAGAGTTCATGGAAAGTATTAGAACCACATATGTAGAGCTGGGAGTCATTCGTATGGAGGTGATATTTGAAACCATAGCCACTGATAAGATCACCAGGGAAGAGAGAAGAAGGCCTAAGACAGAATCCCAGGGAACATCCATACTTAACAGGTTGGGAAAGAAATGATGATCCAGCAAATACAACTGAAATAAAATGGTCAGATGAGTAGGAGAAGACGCAAATAGTAATCCATGCATATCTTCCCATCCTGTGCAATTTTTTGTTATGTCATTCTGTAAGTCCTCCATGGAGGCTCTATCTCCATCATGATCTAGAGTCTTTCCACTGGTTCTCTGGATATTCCCTGGATATTACTGTAACATCCTTCCAGCTATTTTTGTCCTTGATGTTATCTTTTATTCCATATTTTGAATGAAAGTGTGACTGGAGATATGCTACATACATCCTACTTACGTTGGCCATATGTCCCTTCATTTGCCTTGGGTCATTTGTAATTTGGGTTCTGAGTTCATGGACTGAAAGATTCATGGTCGTACGACACCATTGGGAGACTGAAAGACCTGATACTAAATAAATCGAACCCATCATTGGAATCCTTCTTTACAACATTTCTACAAGTAAAACAGTCAAGTTTGGAGGATTTTTGTAGGGGTTTTCTATGTAGCTTACTGTTGCATACCTTGTAAAATATAGGGAAACATATGGAGAATTGGTGATTCATTTTGATCTCAGATTTTCTGAGGAAAGCTCATATGCACAGAGTCTGCCGATTATTAAATTCTTAGCTACTGAGGCTTCTTCCTCAAAGCAAAACTGCTTGCTAGATTTGAGCAAGAATTAGACAGAATGATCTCAGAGTTGTTTTTGAAACTCACATTTTCTCTGAATTTATTTTGTTCTATTTTTTCCCCTCCACCTGTGTTGCTTCCTTATTCTTCACTACTACCCTACATCAAGATAACAAGGGAGAAAACGAGAATGATATTTTTGTAATAATGTTGATTGGATTCTAGGAAGCCTTGTTGGAACAGGTTACATGCCACAGAAAATTAATGAATGCAGTTTAGATGACCCAGAGTGGGAGGGAGAACAGATAGCCTTATGTATTAAGTGGGAATGTTTTGGCACATGAACTAAGGAATTAAATTCTGTGATGATGCAAAGTAAAAAATAAATGTTGGATGCAAAGACTGATTTTTTGAATTATCAGTATCCAAGGACTTACTGCCAGAATCTACATTTGAGGGCCACTTCTGGATGCTGAGCTTAATTTAGAAATTGATATGGCTCAAATGATAAGTACTCCCTTTGGAGAGGCCTCAGTTTTCTTATCTGTGATATAGGGAAGATATTTGAAATAGGTGCTCATCTCCAAAGTCCTTTTGGGTTCTAAATCCCATGAAGCTCAAAATATAGATGAACTCACTGAAGTTTCCTGAGCTTTTATATAAATGGATTCAATGGCAAGTGATAGTTAATCTCCTTGGTTTTTATGAAGAAATCCAAAGGTTTTGATTGCCAAGATGCTTTGAAAATTGTAAGAATTTAGAGCAAATACTAGAATTCCCTTTGGGTAGCTGTTGTGAAAATGAATCCTGAAAGCATGTTTATTTCCTCTAGATCACTATAGGAATCAGTCTACACTGGAAAAAGGATGTGGCTGGTTTCTGAGTGAGTCCATGCATTTTTAATTTAAAAAAAACAACTTATGAGTAATAAAAACCGTCATTAAATAAAATGCCCTGTATATGCCATCTGAGATTGTAAAAGGCTTTACTGGTCTAGTAACTGCTGTAGTGACTGGGAATCAGAAAGCTGGGGTTTGGGCCTGGCTTTTACAGTGTCCAGCTACATGACCTTGGGCATGTCCGTGGGTCTGTTTCTTCCTTTGTAAAATGAGGGTTAAAGCCAGGAAAGATATTGATTAACTGGAATCACTTTCCTCTTCTATAAAATGAGAAGTAAAATTGCCAAGGCATTGAAAAACCAGGAGGCTTATTGAGCAGACTCAGGCAGTTGAGGGCCTCACGACCATTCCTTTTTCGAATCATTTGGGGTATCTGGGATGTTTTCTTGGAAATGAAGAGCCTTGGGGTAGGGTAAGTGAATGTCGGTGCTTCTAAAATTTTTGATGGACTGTTACTAGAAAAAAGAGATTAGACTTTTTCAGTTTAGTTCCAAAAGGTAAAACTAGGAGTGAAGGATGAGGGAAATAAGAGGCAAAATTCAATTTTATGTAAGGAAAACTTCCTAACAGATCTATCCAAAATTGTAATGGATTGCAATGAGAAGTAAAAGGGTCTCCTCACTAGAGCTCATCAAGAGAAGAACGCCGCCACCCCCTGTTCTCTTCCTGCCTATCAGACTGCCCCTTCTCAACCTCCTTTGCTGGATGCTTATCCAAATCCCACTCTGTAACCGTAGGTGTCCCACAGGGTTCTGTCCTGGTCTCTCTTCTCTTTTCCCTCTACACTACTTCACTTGATGATCTCACTATTTCACATTGACTTAAATACCCTTTCTCTCTCAATAATTCTCATGACTATCTATGCTGTCCTAAACCCTCTGCTGACTTCCAATTTCACATCTCCAACTGCCTGTCAGACATCCTGAACTGTATATCCAGGGGATATCTTAAACTCAATACACCTCAAACAGAACTTATTATGTTTTCCCCTCTCTTCTGACTTTCCTAGAACAAGAAGGGAATACTGTACTCCCAGCCCCTTAGACTTTCAACCTACGTGTCATCTTTGACTCCTGGCTATGTCTCACCTTTTCCGCACCCATGTCAAATTTGTTGCCAAGATCTGTTGATTTCACCTTTGTAACATCTCTCAAACATCCCTCTTTGTCTCTTCTGACATTGCTACCACTTTGGTATAGGCACTCTTCTTCTCACCCCTGGACTATTGCAATCACTTGCTGGTGCATCTGCCTGCCTCAAGTTTCTCCCCACTCCAATACATCTTCTATTCAGCCACTAAAATGAATTTTCTAAAGTACAAATCTGACCGTGTCACTCCTCTGCTCAAAACTCCAGTGGCTTTCTAGCATTTCTAAGATTAAATACAAAAGACTTTGAGATTCAAAGCCCTTCATAGGCCCTTCCTACCATTCCAATCTTATATTTTATTCCCAACCATGTATTCTTTGATCCAGTGGCACTTGCCTCCAGTGGCACTCGCCTCCTTATTGTTCCATGAACTAGACACTACATCTTTTGGCTCTGGGATTTTTTTGCCTGTCTGCCTTGCCTAGAATACTCTCCTTCCTCATCCCCATCTACTGGTTTCCCTGGCTTCCTTTATATCCCGTTAAAATCCCATCTTTTACAGGAATCCTTTCCCAAACCTTCTTAATTCTAGTGCTTTCCCCCTTTTTTCATTATTTTCTAATTATTTTGTGTATAGCTTGTTTGTATTTGTTTGCTTGTTTTTTTCCCATAATATTGTGAGCTCCCTGAGATGAGTGACTCTCTTTTGCCTGTTTTTATATGTACAATATTTAGCATAGTGCCTGACACATAACAGGCATTTAATAAATGCTTATTAACTGACTTACTGAGGTCCACTTTGGACTATGGAGCTCTACTTCTGAGAGTTTGTAATTTTTTGATTCTATGATCTCTAATCTTCCTTTTAATTTTAACAATCTTGGATTCTATGGCTGAAGGAAACAAGGAAGAAAGTGAGGGAGGAAAGTAGAAACAAAGAGAAAGAAAGATAAAGAGGAAAGAAGAAAAGGTGGAAGGGGGAGGAAGGAAGAAAAGAAAGAGGGAGAGAAGGAAAGAAAAGGAAAGAAGGAAGAAGGGAGGGAAAGAAGGAAGGAAAAAATTCTCAAACAAGGGAAATTTCCATCCTTTTTATAAACAGTTAAATATACCCAAGATGGCAGGTATTGATCATTTACCAGCTGAATTGATCAGTGGGGTATAATTTTCACCCTGTGATTATCTCTAAGTGACTCATGCCAGTTTAGATGGGTCTAAAGTCTGGTAGGAACTCATGTCCTGAAATTAAGTTGAATAACCTAATTCCTACCTTCTACTCTATCTCTCCTTGCACACTGTGAAAAGGGCAAAACAGAAGAGAAACAAGAAAGATTAACAAGGGTTATGCCAAGGAGTGGGGAGAAAGTCATTGTTTGCCTGCATTTGAGGAGAAAAGGACACCATTTGGAAGCATGGGGTGCCACTGTGCTGGCTGGGGCTAATGATCACCGTGTGAATTGAGCTGTAAGGACGGCTGCCGATTGACCAGCATTGACTGCATTCACTGACAGGTGCTGATGGGAAGGAGGGCAGGACACAGCTGCCTGAACAGGGATCCCATTATCCTTTGCTGGGTATTGATTCACCCTGTGGGATGTTTCCTTTCTAGCTGTGTTAATTTTCAGAGTGCACATTTGCATTGCTCTTTGCCGAGAGGGAGAGTCAGAAGGTGCTCTGGCTAAATGTAATGGGGCTCTTCTTTCCAGTCTACAGAGGCTTTGTCTGTTGGGACGTAGGCTTCCTCTAATTATAGAGCTTGCAAAGGGACAAGTTCTGGGAAGAATAGCATTGCTGCTAATATAATTGCCTGAGGTGCAGAGAAAATTAATCAAATGACATGAAATGGATTTTTTAAAGTTATTTCTTCACCCATAAACACTAGGTCTCGCTTTAGGACGTGATGTTTTTGTACAGGAAATTCAGAGCATCCAACAGCTGGAATCTTAACCATCTATAATCACCTAAAGAATATCAGACCCCTCTTTGTGTGCAATTGGGGCCTCCTGAAATCTCCAAAGAAGGAGCCGAGGCCCCCTTTGTACTTGAACAATATTACATAATTTGGAGCTTCTCTGTCTAAGGGAAAGGTATTGGTTAGTGTATTTTTTCTTTTAAAAGATTTTATTTGGAGTTAGAGTCATTAGTAAAGGCAATTCTAAAAATCAATGTACTTCAAGTTGTTAATTCTTTAAAAAACCTTGTGTTGTGATTTGTGGATTGTGTTTGAAGCAGCTTTAATTTTTTTTAAATCTATGCTCCTAAATTGTCAATGTGACTGAGGAAACCTTATTTTTTGTTCTTGTCCAGTTGTTTCAGTCATGTGTAACTCTTCTTGAGACCATTTGGGGTTTTCTTGGCAAAGATATTGGAGTGGTTTGCCATTTCCTTCTCCAGCTCAGCTTATAGATGAGAAAACTAAGACAAACAGGGTTAAGTGACTCGCCCAGAGTCACCCAGCTGCTAAGTGTCTGAGGCCAAATTTGAACTCAGGAAGATGAATCTCTTCCTGACTTCAGGCCCAGCACTCTATACACTGAAAAAAAAGTAAAATAAGTAAAGTTTGGACCCTCATTCATAACAAACAAACAAACAAACAAACAAAAGGATTCTCAAATAGAGCAGTGATCTGAGAGATTCAGAAAAAGTCAATCAGTTAGTTAACAAATATTTGTTATGTTTTTACTAAATACTAGGTCAGGGCTGTCCAACCTTAGGTATTTATTGAAATAATAGACAACATGTTTTGATTTACCATTTTAGTGAGAGCTCTGCAGTAGCTTGGCTTCCTTTATTAAAGCATTTATGTAAATTTCTATTCTTGTAGGCAGGCCGCATAAATCTCACTGAAGGGCTTCATGTTGCACAGCCCTGTACTAGGGGAGCTGGGCTGAGTATTGTGGTTTCAAAGAAAAAGGAGTCACTCTGTATGCAAATGGCTGTTTGTGAGTTCTGTTATCGGGAAATTCTCTGGTACTTATGTTTGATAAAGAGGCAGTAGGAAGCAGTGGATAGAGGGCTAACTTGGGAGCCAGGATGACCTTTGTTCCAGTCCTGCCTGTCATATATATAAACATACATACTGGCTTGTGACCCTGGTAAAGGCAACCTCTGAGTGCCCTAGGCAGTTTACTGGGAGTAATTGCTTGTCTGGTTTGGGAGACAGAGTTTCCTTACTGAGTATTCCTAAAACTACTGAACTCATAAGTTCAGACTTCCCTTGCTCACCTCCACTTAGCATTTGCTAAGTAAGGGAAATATCATTTAAACTACTTTAGGTTTTTTTTTATCATCTTCAAATATGGGACAGAGACTGAATAGAAAACATTGATAAACTAGAAGACATTGAGAATGGCAATTAGAATAATGGAAGGTGTCAAGTCTATGCCACATGGGGATCAGTTAATATCAGAAGATGTTAAGTCTGTGAAAGAGAAGCTTTAGGGATTGGGGGAATTGGGAGGGGAGGGTGGATGACATGTGTCTTCAAGTACTTGAAGGGTTGTCATGTAGAACTGAGAGTACATTTATTCATGGCCCTGGGCAAGTCACTTAACCCTGATTGCTTCCAAAAAAAACAACATCTCCAAAAGAACAATAAAATAAAACACCTGGAGGCAGCTAGGTGGCATAGTAGATAAAGCACTAGCCTTAGAGTCAGGAGGACCTAAGTTCAAATCCAGCTTCAGACAGTTACTAGCTGTGCGACTTGGGGCAAAGGGAGAGGGAGAGAGAGAGATTTTCCTCCTTGACCCTGAGAGTATAAGGAGCAATGGAAAACTGAGTGTGGCTTAGACTAGATGGCTGCTAAGGTTCTTTTCAGCTCTGAAATTTTGTCATTCTTTGAGCTTTTGAATGATTTCTGGGTCCTCTAGTCCTAATCTCCAGTCCTCAAGTTTGATTTTGTCCTCAGCCAGAAACACCTCATGGATGAAGAATCAGGCCTAGATTTCTAGCTCCATCAAGTTTCAGATAATCTATAAGGGTTGAAAAGCTTACTCTGGAGGTGTAACCTCATTGACCAAACCAGTAAGCACAGATAATAAGCCTGATCTATGTTTTCCTTCATGTCAGTATGGAACAGTGGTTACCTGGTGGGTGGTCTCAGGCAAAGAATGCCTGGAGGTACAAGTCAGAGAATGTGAGAGAATTACCAGGCTGATTTAAATCTCTGAATATTGGAAGAAGGAAATGATTACAAATTCACTTTTAAGATGTTATGTGTAGGTGTTGTAGCATTTCATCCCCTGGACGGGTTGGGAGAGAATATTCAAGCTATATAAAAAAGCAACTAAGGTGTGGAGTCAGGCCTCCTAGGAATAATCAGGGAGGTGTTAATGTAATTCAAATAAAAAAAAAAAACAACAGCAACGAAATTGTTTTAGCACCTACTGTACTATGTGCATAGCACTAAATTGATTCCCTCTAGAGCATTACAGACATGAAAAAGTAACCGTTATTAGTAAAAGTAAATATACACACATACATACATACATACATACATACATACACACATATATATATATATATATATATATATATACTAGGATAACAGAGAATTCTTGTGTAAGTTCTCATTGATTTCCACAGTTGGATAACTATGTTTTATTGTATAGCATGAATAGTGAAAAGAGTATTGGACCTAAGGACAGAAGACCTAGGTTCAAGTCCTGCCTCTGACATTTGCCAGCTCGGTCACCATGGGTGACTTACCTCCTTGACCTCACTGATTAATAAAAAGGGGATTCTCACAATGCGGTGGAGAGCATCCATTGAGATCATACATGTTCGGTGCTCTATATCCTGGAGAGTGCTATATAAAAGTCAGCTGTCATCCTGCTTTCGATTCTTAGTAGTAATTCTGTCATACCAGGCAAATCACTTAACCTCTGTCAACCGCAGTTTCCTCATCATTAAAGTGAGGATATTAAGAGCACCCATCTCATAAGGTATTTGTGATCAGTCAATAAATGTTTATTAAGTATCTACTCTGTGCTAGGCACTGTGCAGATGAAATAACTCATGCAAAGTATTTTGCAAGCAAAGTGCCATATAAATGTTAACTAGTAGTATTGCTATTAATTATTTTTGATATCAATATAGATATATTAATCAAGATTGCCTTTGTAATATATGGAAATTGGATTCTTCTGTGTTTTGTAGTATAATAAAATACTTCAAATAACAGTTTGGTGCAATGTAAAATGTCCTAGATTTGGAGTCAGAAGACATTTGCAGAATTTATTGAACCTTTCTGGGCTGTAGGCCTCTTACCTGTAAAATGAGTCAGTTTGATTAGGTATCTCTTCTAGCTCCATTCTATAAAACATCTATGGAAAAAATTCTAAAGGTAGGTAAAATTTTTAAAGCTTAGCAGATTTGAATTCAAAGACCTACTTTAAACCTTTTCTCTGCTTCTTTCTAGATCTGTGATCTTGTCCAAATCACTTTACTATGCTTGGCCTCAGTTTCTCCACTTGGAGAATGGGGGACTAGCTTAGATCACTGGTGTCAAATTCAGGTAGAAACGAATCCCTGCAGAACCATATTGACTTAGAAATCAACACATCCAGATTGTATTGTACTTTTATTTATTTTATCAAACATTTCTCCAATACATTTTAGTCTAGTTCTAGCAGTACAGTGAGAGCGTTGTGGGTTACAGGTGGCTTGCTGGCTTTGTGTTTCACACCCTTGGCTTAGATGAACTCTAAGATATTTTTCTAGCTCTAATTTGTCTAGATCGTGAATTCATCAATACATAAATCTTGGGACAGGCATTGATGATGACCAACGAGCTGGGCCCAGAATCGAATAAGAAATCATCATGCCTGACTATAGTTGTGAAACTATGCATTTCTTTCACAAGTCCTAAACTCCTCCTTGACCCCAAAACCTCATTCTTTTGACAGAGGTATCCACCCAATGATACTGTAAAATTACTGGAGATCACAATCTCAGATGCATCTAAATTGTAGATGATCCAAAAGTCAATGATGGAAACATGCACAGTTAATGGTCAGGTAAGTCAACAAGCATTTGGTATCTCCTATCTGCCAGGCACTGCACCAAGCATTGGGGATACAAAGAATAGAAAATAAATAAATAAAACAGTACCTGTTCTCAAGGAGTTCCTTGTCTAATGGAGAGAGAACATCAAAACAAGTATATTGAAATTATATATGTATATATAATTCAATAATAAAAGTACATATATGAAATTGAAAATAATCTTATAGGGAAGAAACTAGCATTCAAGACAATTGAGAAAGGTTTCTTGCAGAAGGTAGAAATTTAGCTGGTGCATGAAGGCAAGCAGGCAAGCCAGAAAGCAGAGATGAGGAAGGAGAGAGGTCCAGAAAGGAGTGACAGCCAGAGGAAAGCACAGACTTGGGAGATGAAGTATCTTGTGTGAAGGACCTCAAGTAGGACAGTTGTTACTAGATCCCAGAATCAGGGAGGGGAGTATATAGTGTTAAAAAGATTGGAAAGGTAGGAAGGTAACAAAAGATTTTAAAAACCAAACTTGCAATTTTATATTTGATCCCAGAGATAATAGGAAGCCATTGGAGTTTACTGAAAATGGGGTGAAGTAGGCTGTAGGGTAATTGACCTGTCCATGGTCACAGAGATAGAAGAAAAGAAAACTGGGGAGTGCAGTGAAGAATACAGTATTCAATGCAGACTTACCAGAAGCACTAGCCTGGAATTTAAGCAGTTAAAGAATTTCCTGAAAAGAAATAATTCCCATATTGACTCTGAACAAGAAGCAAAGGAAAGTAAAAGAGGAAACATGAAAGAGAAGTTGGAAGAAGTAGAAAAAAATAATTAAATTCAAATAGAATTACCATTGGAAAGCAAAGCAAGAAAAAGTTATAGCAAAAAGTTAAAACTCAAACCAAATCTGAAAGAAATTATGTTTTTTGTAAAAGTTGGAGGGGTGAGATCAATATTCTGACCTAGAGTAATGATTGAAAAGATTTTCTTTTTAAAAATTCCCTAAATTTTATTTGAAGAAGACCCTACAGGATCTCCAAAGTTGATTCACATCAAATATACTTAATAAATAAGGACACAGTGTGAATGATAATGTGATATAGTGGATAGAGTCCTGGCCTTGGACTAAAGTAGACTTGGATTCATGTCCTGCCTTGGACACACACTAATCATGTGATCATGGGCATGTTACGTAATGCTTCGGGCAACTCTTTCAGACTATGTCACTGAGGAGTGACTGATCTGCCTCAACATATGGTATTTCCACACTAGGAGTTATCAACACTAATAAAGTCACTTCTCTGAACCTTCAGATACTTAGGGACAGTTATTTTTTATTCCTTGAACCTATGGAAGTGACTTCTCCTCATATACTTGAAGACAGTTATCTGCTCCCATCCCATCCTCTCTTCTCCAGGCAAAACAACTTTGATTTCTTCAGTTGATCTTCAAATGACAGGACTTTGAGATCCCTCACCATTCTGCTTGCCCTCCTCTATATACTCGCTGTCTTCTCAATGGTCACTCCAAAATGTGGTCACAAGAATTGAGCACATTACTTCATATCTTTTTGGATCAGGGCAGTACCAAGAGAGGCTCACCACCTATTTCTGGACTCTGTTTGTCTTGTAGTACCTCTTTGTGGCCATGAGTGTAACTCACATTTGTATTTAAAGACTGGGGTCCAGAGAGTAGTTAACTACACTTTTGTCATATTTCTGGAGTCACAGCAGGGATTTTGTTCTAGGATTGTTGATTATGAGCCCCAACTGGTGTGCTTTCTATTAACAATTAGCCAGACTCAATTATCTTTGAGCAAAGGTATTTGCTAAGGTGGTATGATAAGAACAGTTGGAACAAAACATTCCCTTGAAGCTCTAGACCATACTCCCGCTACAGATACACACAGACACATGAGAAGAGCAGATGCAATGATAGTATGTAGACACCTATGTAGTCAAATGGTAACTGGTTACTTTTGGTCCTTTATGGCCTAGAGGTCCTTTCTTATGTTCATATCTGGCTTTCATCTTTGGCGCAAAAGGTCATGCTCCTTCAAGTGGCCTTCTCTCCTATTGATGCTTGTGTACCTATGTTTGTCCGTATTCGTTTTCTTTCTGTTTTGCTCCAGGTGGGTTGTTTTTTTCTGGCCTAGGCTTTCTAATGGGCAAGGAAAAGATGGAGGGTGGAAATAAAGAAAATCCATTTTCTTACATACTTGGCTCCAACTCTGGAACAAATATTTTCAACTTCCAAACATTGATTCATCTACCGCTTGACTGGTCTAGAATTTGACTGCTCAATTCCTGAAATTCCTATAGCTATTTAAAGATCTCACAGTCATGATAAGCTCATTTGGATGGCCAAAGAGCAGTTCTGTCTCGAACCAACAAGAATGGTTCACTCCTCATAAAGTGGGCATTGACTATATAGATAGAGAGATAGGGCACATTTAGAATTGCCTTGTGCTTATATTTATCAGTTGATGGTGGAGTTTGTTGGGTGGTGTGGTACAACATAATTCAATATGACTGTACTAGTTTTTATGACTATCATATTATGCTATCGAGTCACTTAATTCATTTAAATTCAAAGTAACGTATTATGTACTATGTGCAGGATCCCAATATGAGTTGAGTAGGAGTTGTAATGGATGGGGAGCTGGACTTTAAATCAGGAGGACCTGAGTTCAAATTCTGCTTCAGACACAAGCTATGTGAGAGTAAACGAGTCACTTAACTTCTCTCACCTTCAGCTTCCTTATCTGTAAAACTGGCATAACTATTGCACCTATCGATAGGGTCAACTAAGATAACATTTATTAAGTGCTTTGTGAAAGGGATGATGATGATGATGATGGTGATAGTGACAGTGATGATGCTGTTGCTATCCTAGGCATTATATATGCAAAGACAGGAATTCTAATAGTCCCCCCAGTTAAGGAGCTTTTATTCTATTAGAAGGATACAACATGTGTACAAGTGAATAAATACAAAGCACATATACATAATATATATATATATAGATATAGATATATAACGTCTCACTTGGAAAGTAGCATGTCAGCTGTGCTTTGAGGAAAATTAGTGATTTTCTTTGGACGAGGTAAAAATGGTAAGTGTTTCAGACATGGAGAACCATTTGTGTAAAGGCATGGAAGATGGAGATGAGGTGACTGAGAAACACTTCAAATTCAGTAGGAATGATTAATCAAACAAAGGATAGAGGAGCTCAGAAAACATAAAACAGATAATTGGTATTACTTGAAATTGAGCCACATTTCCACATACATGCACAACTTGTTGCCACTATGATAAGAAGGGAGCTGTCAATTAAGAAAAATGAAAAATCCTTTATATCAGATATCTCATATAATGGTTTCATATTTCATATATTTCGGAAACTAAAAAAGATATATCAGGTCATGATGGTAAATGTTTTAACAATTGGGCTCTTTGGAAAAAGTGTATGCACTCACACTTTTAAGTTTGATTTTCATTATAACACTTTCTTGTCTAGACAATCAAGAAAACAATAAATCAAGCTCTGTTTCATGGCATTTGTCAGTTTCTGAAGTGTAAATGCTCACACTGGAAATTTAACAATTAGGGTCCCACAAATTATTATGGCTTGCTCCAGCACAACGTTGAATATATATGATCAAGAGACAATAAATAAGTGCCTAAGAGGTATGAATAACCTGCTATCAAAGAATTGCAAACTTTTAGCACCTATGTGAAAGACTAATACAAGTCACCAATGATGAGAGAAATGTCGATCAAAACAACTGTGAGATTTCATCTCATACCTGGAACATTGATATTGATGATAAAAATATGAATAAACAATCCTAGAAGGTATGTGGAAAGATGCCCACACTAATACACTGTTGATAAAGCTGTGAATATAGGGTATAAATATGGGGCAGCTAGATGATGCAATCGATATAGTGGTAGGCTTAGAATTAGGAAGACTCTTCTTCATTAGTTTGAAGCCAGCCTCATACAATGCTGTGGTCACATAGGCAAGTCACTTAACCCTGTTTGCCTCAGTTCCTCATGGAGGTGATGGAATTCTAACTGAGCTATTTAAAACCCTGAAAATGATGCTGTTAAAGTGCTGACCTCAATATGCCAGCAAATTTGGAAAATACAACAATGACTATGAGATTGGAAAAGTTCAGTTTATGTCCCAATCCTAAAGAAGGGCAATGCCAAGTGATGTTCAAATTAGCAAACAATTGTGCCCATTTCACATTTCAGTAAGGCTAATGTTTAAGATTCTGCAAGTTAGGCTTTAGCAATATGTGAACTGAGAACTACCAGAAGATCAGGCTGGCTTTTCAAGGAGCAGAGGAACTAGAGACCGAATTGCCAACATTCTCTGTATTATGGAGAAAGCAAGGGCGTTCCAGGAAAACAAAACAAAATAAAACAAAACCCCCCCACAAACATCTATATTTGCTTCACTGACTACACTAAAGCTTTTTCCTGTGTGGACCACAACAAAATGTGGCAAATCCTCAAAGAAATGGCAGTACAAGATCATCTTGTCTCTGAGGAGCCTGTATGCCGTCCAAGAAAGAAAAATTAGAACTGTACATGGAACAACTAATTGGTTTAAGACTGTAAAAGGAGTACAGGAAGGCTATGTATTGTCACCTTACTGATTTAACTTATTTGCAGAGTATAACATGCAGAATGCCAGGCTGGATGAATCAAAAGCCAGAATTAAGGTTGCTGGAGAGATATCAACAGTCTCAGACATGCAGAGGACACTGCTTGATGGCAGAAAGTGAAGAGGAATCAAGAAGCTTCTTGATGAGAGTGAAAAAGGAAGGTGTAAAAGCTGGCTTGAAGCTTAACATCCAAAAACCTAAGATCTTGGCAACTGCTCCCATCACTTCCTGGCAAATAGAGGGAGAATAAGTGGAACTAGTATAAGATTTTTTTTTATTCTTGGGCTCAAAGATCACTGTAACTGTGAAATTAAAAGATACTTTCTCCTCAGAAAGAAAGCTATGGCAAATCTGAATGATAGGCTATAAAGCAGAGACATCACCTTGCTGACGAAGGTCCACATTGTCAAGGTTATAGCTTTTCCAGTAGCAATATATGGCTGTGAGAGTAGAACTACAAGGAAAGCCTAGCACTGAAGAATCAACACTTTCAAATTGTGGTGCTGGAGAAGAATTTTGAGAGGCTGTTGGACAGAAAGGAAATCAAATCAGTCGACACTTAAAGAAGTTAACTCAGGCTGTTCACTGGAAGGTCAAATATTGAAGCCGAAGCTTAAGTACTTTGGCCACATAATGAGTAGATGGGACTCATTGGAAAATACTGTAATGTTGGGAAAGATTGAAGGCAAAAGGAGAAGGGGATGACAGAGGATGTGATAGATCGATAGTAAGTATTATGGAAACAGGGAATATGAACTTGGCCTGCCATGCTATGGTGCATGAGATCATGAGGAGTCAAACACTAATGAATGATTGAACAGCAACAACAGAGCTGCGAATTGGCCCAACCATTCTGGAAAACAATTTGGAATTATGTTAAAAAAAGTAAAAACAAATGTCTATCACCTTTGGCTCAGAGATACCACTGTTAGACATATACCCAAAGGAAATCAAAGTCAGAAAGAAACATCCTGTACATGTCTAAGTACTCATAACGCCACCTTTTTACTTCAGTCCCTAGACTATTATAAAATTTTCCTAATTTGCTGAGGCTGTATTTGATCTCAGGTCTTCTTGACAATTAGATCCAACACTTTATCCACTGAGCCACTTAGCTGCTTAAAGTGCTATATAGCTAATAAGCTATTATTATTCTTATTGCCTTTCATCATCTTTATGGGTAACAGCATCTGGCAATATGCCTTTATATTTGTTGAAAGACGTCTTGTACATGGCATACATGCAATAACTATTCATTGACTGTGTATGTATATGTATATATGTATATACATGTGTATGTGATGTGTGTATGCATGTGTATGTGCATATACATAGCATATATATAGAAACTGTTACAAGTAAGCAGTATCCACCCTGTTTCCAGCTGTGAAGATTGTCTTAGCAAAGTACAACAGAACTATTGCCTCCGTTATTCTGTACGTGGTTATTATAGACAATAATCTAATTAACTTAAAATTGTTATCCATTGACTCCTAAGCAACTTATAGTTCTCAAAAAGTACTTTTTATCTGACACTTCTATTTGCCTTCCATATCCTGTACCTCAGACCACACAACTGGGCAGTAGGTAGGAGCCAAAATTAAAATATGCTAAACTTCTTTAGAAAGGATTTTAGCAGCTCACTTTCCAAGCAAAGGTATAATTAATAATTAAATTATTTCTCAAAAACACCTTTTTTTAAAAAAAAATTGGGACGTAATCCAGAAGCTGCAATTAGCAAACACTTCTTTATGAAGTCACCTTCAGTAAAAGACTTTCCAGCAGGAACAATTTCTTTAGAAATCTGAAACTAACCTTAGTAGCCACCTCATTTCCTGAGTGTACTTTCTTGAAAAACCATTGTTCCCTATTGAGATTTTTCAACAATTCGGATTCTTTTTCATTGGTGTCCAGTATGCTTAAGTCAGGATGTTTTGATTTGAAACGATAAGGAAGATTGTATTGCTTCAGAATGGCTATTACTTCTCAGCAAACAAGGCACAATACTTTGTCTCTCACATAAGTAAACAAATATCTATTTGTCCACTCTGGATTAAACACTCTATGTTCTGATTTGATCTTTCAATTTTTTAATCACCCATATTTACAAAGTCATCCCCAAAACTTTAATATTAGAACCAAAAACTCTCCACACCAACTGCTCACATACAAAGA
This sequence comes from Phalanger gymnotis, assembly GCA_028646595.1. Classification (NCBI taxonomy): domain Eukaryota; kingdom Metazoa; phylum Chordata; class Mammalia; order Diprotodontia; family Phalangeridae; genus Phalanger; species Phalanger gymnotis. The sequence goes on from CM053625.1 coordinate 183,071,577, forward strand.
AATATTGAGCTGAGTGTCTGACCTTGGAGGGAGCACCAAAAACTCATGTCACTTGGAGGGTGGCTATGTAGAGAGGGAGGTAAGGAGACCTCATGTTGTTGCCACTCATCGCATAGTGGGCAACAGCTGCATTCATGCCTGGAAGCAACTCACTTTGACCCTGTTCACTCTAGTAATGAGGGAAAACATAGTGAAAAGATGATTCTTGCTCCTCTCAGACTGGAGACAAACTGACGATGATTGGTTGCCATGAGTAAAATGGCAAACAGGAGAAAGTGCACAGTGGCAACTCACCTGCCAAGTTAACAATAGTGACTAGTGGAAGGCAGGTTAAGTGGGGTACGGAGAAAGCACTCATTACATCTTTATTTTACTTCCTCTACATTCTTTACTGGCTGCCTGAGATCCTTTGGTGGGCTGGAAGCAACTCAGGTGAATGCTGAACTCAAGTGTTTAATTTTGCCTCTGTGAATAGGAGCTTTTGGAGAAGCTGACAATTGATAGTGGATCATGATTTTGTTTGACCTTTAAGTAGACCATCTTTGACAGAAGTAAACTTTTTTTTTTGGTGAGCCTCTATTTCCCTACTTAGCACTTCACCTGATATCAGTACTGAAAAGATCACTGAATTAATTCCTATAATGAATTCTGTCATTGGATAATGTATAATTTTGTATATTTTGTATATATATAAAATATGTATGTGTATAAATGTGTATAAAAGAAATATGTATAAAATGTATAATTTTGACATATGTGTGTGAGATGCCTTGTTGGAGTGAAGCATATAGGGATATCTTTTCTTGTGTTAAGCCAGTTTTAAAAATTAATAATAATAAATACAGTGGCTTCATGTTCTTTAAACTTCTCAATTAGTTTATGTGACTCTAAGGTGTGATCTCCCTTTGGCAATCACATTGAAATTCCTGTCTCTTCCTGGTGTTTCATTAAATATACCTTCATGTTCATAATGTTCATAAACCATTGCTTTGTTTATACTACAATCATTTCCTAAAATAATTCTTTGCCATAGTACTATTGTCTACACACATCCATGCACATCCATGCACAAATCTGTCCAATACAGTGATTATGACTGACAGAGAAGGAAATAACATTCTGTATCCATAGTCTTTCAATTGAGAGGAAGGGAAATGTGTTCTGACATCCCTCCTCTGACACTGACCATTATCCTTGATTGAGATTCTATTGTTTTGAGTGTTGTCTTAACTTATATTATGATGTTCATTGTGTAAAATGCTCTTCTGAGTTTGTATTCTTCACTCTATATTAGTTCGTATGAGTCACCATATTTCTCTGAAGTCTTCATATTTATCATTTCTTATGGCTCCAAATACTCTACAACATTCATATGTCACAATTTTTTACCCACTTCCCAATCAGTGGGGCACCCCCTTTGCTTTTAGTTTATTTTTTTCCCATAAAAACAAATGCCACTGTGAATATTTTGGTATTTATGGGACATTTCCCTCATAAGGATTTGATGAAAATGAAAGCAGACATATGTTCTTGTAATTGCTATTTTTTTTGCTCTTCATTTTCCCCCACTTTGGTTAAAATCACCATCTTAGATTTTTTTCATTAATTTTTTTCTTTCTTCAAGCTATCTTGAAAAGAGTTTCCTAACTACTTTGAAAAGTGCATCATTTCCAGTGTAGATTTCTTATGTGTGTGGTCTGATCCAGCTGTTCCAAATTCATTTTCTTGGTATTGTTACAAATTCTTTGTATACTAGAGCAGATAGAAACACCATAGAGTCCAAATTTGCTGGTTTCATATTATTGACAATAGTCCAGGTCATATTGCATTTATCTGTAGTCTGCCTTCAGGTTTCATCTACAAACATTCTCTTGGGGATGATTTCACTTAGCTTCAGCTTATATAATTTTTCCTTAGTCTTGTTTTCTATTCAACTATTCTTCTCTGTTTTGTGAGTTCACATTGCTGGCATCCTTCCATTCTCCTCTTCTGTACATTCTGCAAATAAGCTTGTATTCTAAACCATTATCTCCCTGGGTTACCATGTGTCTCCACTTGGTGAGGAGATTAAGCATTTGCTGGCAAAGGTGTTTTCTATGTTCTTTTGGCTTACTTGTTGTAGCAACTGTTTTTTATTGGTTAAACTTTTCTAGGAAATGATAATAGTCAGAGTCAATGTCCTCACTTTTATCCATTTCCCATTTTTCAAAGTTGACAGGTTGTTTAAACAAGTCAGTTTGGAGCTGCTGCAATTGCATACAATGTCTTTTCTTCTTTTACCTTTCTTCTAGTTTTGTGTTTATTTTGGCTTTTGCTCTGGCCAGTCAATACTATGACTACACACAGACAGCTGATTCTGAAATGACTGTTACATCTGTAACCAGTAATTTCTTGTCTGTTAGGATTACAGTCAATTTCTTTTTATGTTATGTCATTTGGTATTTGCCAGATCCAGGGGCTTTTGACTCTCTTCTTGAAATAAAAAAGTTTTCATAATATAAAAAGTATTCATAATATAAAAGCATGGACTTTTAGTGTAGCTGACAAGCATTTGGCTTCTTTCATTCCTAGTGCCTGAGCAATATTTTCCAAATAGTTTTTCTACTCCCTACTGAACTCACTGAATATTTACGTATATGTTGATTTCATTCAATAGGATCACTTATCATTTGTTCAATTGTATATTACAATACTAGGTGCTTAATAAATGCGTATTGAATGAATAAGTGCTTGGCTTGATAAATCACTCCTTTTGAAAGCTTTATGTATGTGACATTCTGAAGTGATCATCCCCTACTTTTGTCAAGAAGAGAAAATAATATTTCTCATAATCTTCCATCTCAAACCATGACTTGTCATTGTACAGTGTTGAATTTGAGGTCAGAGGGCCTGGGTTCAAATCTTGGCTCTGTCATTTAGTGCTTTTGACAAATTCTGGAAATTCCATGGTTCTCAGTTTTTCCAAAGATAAAATGAAGGAATAGCACAAAACCTCATTCAGGGCTTTTTTTAGTTCTAAATCCATGAGGCAGATCTGACTTCAACTGCCTTTTTACTGTTGTTTTCATTTACTTTATTGAAGTCTCCATTATGGATATAGTTCTCCTGGTTTTCTGACAATTTAGTGGTGTAAGAGTTTACATATTACCCTAGCTCTCACCCTCACCCCCCAAAACAATCAGAAATGTGCCAAATACCATGATAAAATTTATAATGAATGAGAGAATTAGATTGCATTATCTGTAAGATCTCTTTCAGTTCTAAATCTTATGATCTGCATTTTACTGCCACCTGAAAGCCAATGTATTAATAGCTAAACTTGTTATTCTGTGAAACTTCCCTAATTTCCTCCTCACCACCAATGGTTCCATGATCTTATTGGTTCTTCATGCCCATGGAATTGTTCTCTGTTTTCTTTCCTTCCCTTCTGATGCCCAGGATCACTAGGTACAACTGATTTCCCCCCACCCCTCCCCCACCAAATATGCCTTGGATCTAGAACTCTTTTCATTTCCTTGGCTGCCCCCCATCACGACTATGACGTTCCATGAGCCACTTCTCAAGTTTCCTCCTGTTCCAAGCCCTTCTTCAATGCAAAGTATATATGAAATGAAACAAAATAATTTCCAAAAGAAAGTTTGTTAATAAAATATGGGGATCAGGGAAGACCTTCTTGAGGATATGACATTTGAACTACATCTTGAAGGAATTTAGGAATTCCAAAAGGCACAGCTAAGAAGGGAGTGCATTTTGCCAAAAATAGGACCATCTATGCCAAGGCACACAAGCAAGACTTGGAATGCTATGTATGGGGAATAACTATGAGGCCAATTTGACTAGTAGAGAGTGTAGGAAAGCTACTGATATGCAAAAAAATTAATGGTAGGCAGGAGCCAGCCTACAGAGTTTATATTTTATCCAAGAAGGGATAGAAAATTATTTAAGATTTTTTGAGTAAAGGTGTTATGTTTTTTGAGTAAAGGTAGTAGGTGGTGCAGTAGATAGACCACTAGACCTGGAGTCAAGAAGACCTGAGTTCAAATCTGGTCTCAGACACTTACTAGCTGAATGACCTTGAACAAGTCATATAACCCTGTGTGCATTTGTTTTCTCACCTGTAAAATGAGCTGGAGAAGAAAATGGCAAACCACTCCAGGATCTTTGTTGAGAAAATCCCAAACGAGGGTACCAAAATGACCGAACAACAAAAAAAGCATGTTGCGTAGGTGGCAGTATTAATGATATAGTCACACGTGTGATTTAGGAGTATCAGTGTGGCAGTTGTATGGAGAATAGGTTGGAAAGGGGAGAGATAGGGCAGAGAGAAACCGATTAGGAGGCTATTACAATAAAATAATGAGAGGAGATAAGGGCTCATACTATGGCAGAGGGAGAAGCAGAGATAGAATTGATATGCCTTGGCAACTGATCAGCTGTTTGGGGGGAATTGAGAAGAGGCAATGGTATCTCCAAGTTGCAAAGCCAGGTGACTGGAAGAATGATAGAAATAGGGAGTTTGAAGTAGGAATCAGTTTTTCTGTAAAATATAATAACTTCCAATTGGCAAATACTAAATATGAGCAGTGTAAAAGATATCTAGGTGAAGATGTCTAGTAAATCTAAGATTTGAAAGGAGGGAGATTGACATCATACAGATGAATAGACCTACTTATCTATTTACTTACCTATTCTCTCTATCTAATCTGTCTGTCTATCTGTCTCTCTGTCTATGCCTGTCTCTCTCTGTGTGTCTCTGTCTTTGTCTGTCTCTGTCTCTCCTGGTTTGTGAGTAGTTTTTGTGTAAAAAGATGATGAATAGTCTCATGAGAACTGGTGGAATGACCATGACAGAGAGCATAAGGAGATGAGAAGGGACTCCAGGACAGAGCCTTGGGGGACACCATATATTTAATTACCAGGAGAATGAGGATCTCCAGATAAAGAGAGTGAAGAAGCAAACAGAAAAGTAGATGAAAGAGAAAACAATGTCACAGAAACCAAGGGAATATTGACTATGCAGGAGAAGACCTGCTTTTTGAATCATGGTGCTGGAAGAAGCTATCTATGTAATCTTGAGCAAATAACCTCTCTGGGTCTCAGTTTCTTGCCATTGTGTGAACCCCCAACACCAGGTTCTAACTAGTGCCATGGTGAGAGTGCTGGATTTGGAATGAGAAGACTTGGCATTGAATCTTGCTTCTGTCACTTGGTAGATGTGTGACCTACCATTAAACAAATCATAAAAACTTTAGCCCTTAGTCTCCTCATCTATAAAATGAGAATGTTGACTATGTGACCTCTAAGATGCTTTCTCTAGATCTGTGTTCTTGTGAAGTTGTTTCAGAGTTGCCTGACCCTCAGAGAGGTTCGAGAACTTTGCCCATGGTCACGGCGCTAGTAAATATCAGTTATGGGATTTGAACCCAGTTGTGATATGCAATCCAGTATTCTCTACATTTTGTTACTCTTCTTTCAGCAAACGTCTTGATTAGTCGGAACAATGGCAGCCAATGTTTACTTAGCTTGTTCCTTTGAGATGTAGTTGAATCAATTAATGTGGATGATGGTGACTTTTTATGGATGCTTTAAAATGGGAACTCAAATGGAATGGTCCCTTCAGTTTTGTGGCTGTCTTTAGATGATCAACTGCAAGGAAGCGTAAAGAAAAATTGCCACATACAGCTTTAAATTTTTTTGATTAATAGGATCTGATGTCTCTGTAATGGTATTTAGTAAATTATAATGCTCTGATTAAATTATAGTCCTGTAGCAAAGAGTTGTGAATTCAATTATGCAACTTAGCTCCCAGCTATCCTGCATATTTCATCAAAAGCTCCCAATGGTGGCAATAGTCCTGATTTTTAACAAGGAAAAATAAATATTAGGTACAATCTAGGTGGAAAGTCCCGCAGTGTGTGAGAACCTCATAGAGATGGCCTGTAATCACACCGCTGTTGCCACAATCATCCCAATCTTAAATCTCCCCATTTAAAATAACATTATTCTGGGGATTTATGCCATGCCGTATTTCATTACTGTCCGTGTTATTTCTGTCAGGGTGCCACCATCTGGAAATCCACAGAGAGAAATCAATAGAAGCCGCATGTGTTTCATATTGGCTCCCATGTGGAAAACATTTCCAGAGGTGTCAGTGCTTGGGAAACCTGGGGGCTCATTGAGCACTGGGTTCAAGCTCAGAAGGCAAACCCTCAAGGACAGATTAACACTTAGAGAGCATAAAATTCAGATAGTAATGAGAATACAGGTGTTTGCTTTCAGGGATTCTAAGTTCTCCTAATTAGGAATCTCTGAATTAATGGCCTCCCCTGAGGTGAGGCAATAATCCACTGTTGTGGACAAACATTCCTAAAAATCTGGTAAAATGTAGCAAATAACATGTACGTTGTCCAAAAACCTGACTTTGGACTCATATTGAAAGGCTGAAAGAAATAAAATGAGATATAAAGAAAGGAGGAAAGGAAGTCACTTGTCGATCATCCAACTGACAATGTTAGGGAGCTGTAACACTCAGATATTTGGAGAAAATAACCCCTAGATTATAACTTAACATGTTTTCCATCTACCCATCCATCCATTCATCTTTTCATTTTTATCAGAATTAGAAGAGCAACTTGAAATAGTATGTTGATTCTAATTTTTAGTGTAGGTGACACCTTTCTTACCTCTTAGACTCAGTTTATACTGAGAGTATGAACTCTGGGGGAAAAATGGAAGGAAAGGATAATGGGAAGTGATTATTAAGTTGCTTCATTCACAAAGCAGTTTTTATTCTGAAAGTTCCATGGGGAAATGTATCAAGAAGGGGCCAAATGAAGCTTTCCATGCCATATTGACATTCAAGGGCACCTTTCCTATGCAGTTTGGTGTATTTCCAACCTATTATGACCACTCTCCCCATGTTTTACTTTGTGGTCCTCCACTGCCTAACGCTGCCATGACCATCTCAGGGTCATATATCTGTACAGTTCTTCTTTGGGGCCCACTTTGCCCCTTAAGTCCCTGTGGCGGCAAAGGGCTAGCGTCTAGCTGCTCGACCACCTTACCTAGTATGACTGCATCTGTGGTCAGAGTATTCTCTGTGCAAATACTACTCTGTTCTCCTCTTCCCTTTGCCCAAATTCCTCCAATAAAAATGTTTTGCCTTTGGTAAAAATATTTCTAGCTGTGTATCTGTGGGACAAGAGGAGGAATGTCTCATAACATCCACAAGAGTATATTTTAAATATTAAGTTCACTTTTCACTGAAAATTTTGCTGCTAATAGCTTATATAAGAAAAGAGTAGTCAGCTTTCTATTGCTTACATTATTGGAGAACAGTGGTGGCAAGAGAAAATATATAACTTCCACTTGGTTTTAGAAAAATTTATGTCTGTATGACATCAACACATATAGTAGATGTAGCCATAAATAATATGAATGAAAACACAATTGCAGTGCTTATCAAATTCATGTATACCAGAAACCTAGGAGGGATATAAAATATATTAGATAACAGATTTTGAATCCAAAAGGATTTTAGTGGATTATGATTATGGGGAAAATTTCACACCATTACATTTGATAGAAATAAATGTAAGTTCTAAAATTGGGTTGGAAAGGTCAATTGTGCATGGACATTTCCAGGATGAAGAAGTGAAACAGATTCTGAGAAAACAGACCTAGGGATTTTAGTGGATAGCAAGCTAAATATGTGGTGTGGGTAAATGTTTAAAAACTCGGGTTTTTTGCGGGGGGTGGGGAAGATGCACAACACACATTTTAAAGTTTAATCTGCATTTTTAGCATTTTCTCAATCATTTTCTTAAATCTATACAATCGACAAAACAATTAATCAAGCTGGGATTTATAGTGTTTACCAATACCTGAAATGCAAATGCTCACATTGAAAATTTGACATCATCTCTAAGCTGGGATAAGCTGGCTTTGCCACACTTAAAAGTCTAAAAGACTCATCAAATCTTAAAATGTACTGACAAAATTAATAATTAGGAGGAAGGAAAGAAAATAAACATTTATGAAGTACCTACTATGGGCCAGGAACTGTGCTGAGCACTTTTTACAAACATCTCATTTGATCCTCATAACCACCCTGGGAGGTAGGTAGTGTTATTATCCCCATTTCACAGTTGACGAAACTGAGGCAAATTGTGGTTGCGTGACTTGCTTGTTTTTAAAGGTGGATTTGAACTCAGGTCTTCCTGACTTCAGACTGAGTGCTCTATCCACTGTGCCACCCAAGTGTCTACCCTATTGAACTCTTCCCTGAGAAAGCCTGTCTCTAGTATTGGGTTCTATTCTAAGCATCACATTTTAGGCAGAATAATAATAAACTGGAGAGCATTTACAGAAGGATGACTAGGATAGTTAGGGCATTGATAAGCCAGGATTGGCTGAAAAAAAAAACCTAAGGACATTTAAAGAGACAATATAGTGGAGATGTAATTGATGCCTTCGACAGTTTGAAGGCTTATCATGCAGAAGAAGGAAGAGATCTCAACAGAGAGAATTTGGACAGATGTATAAAATTTATAGAGAAATAGATTTTTAGTTCACTATAAGAAAGAAAATTCTAATAATTAGTTATCCATAAGTTGAATGGGCTACCTGAAGAGGCACTGAAGTGCCTTTTCTCTAGTGAACTTCAATCAGCAGGTCAATTACTAGTTATTCAGTCAGCAAGCATTTATTAGCCACTGACTTTGTGCCAGGCACTATGTTAAGTTTTGGGAATACCGTTGTTGTTCAGTAGGTTTTCAGTCACATCTGACTCTTTATGACCCCATTTGGGGTTTTCTCGGCAGGCATACTGGAGAGTTTTGCCATTCCTTCTCCAGCTCATTTTACAAATGAGGAACGGAAGCAAACAGGGTTAAGTGACTTGCCCAAGGTCACACAGCTAGTAAGTATCTGAAGCCAGATCTGAACTCAGGTTTTCCCAACTCGAGGCCCAGTGGTCTATCCGTTGAGCACTTAGCTGCCTTTGGTGATGTAAAGAAAGGCAAAAACAGTCTCCACACAGCGAGGTTACACTTTACTGCAAGAGATTATATGTAAATAAGTAGGGATGTATAAAGATATTAGCAGCTGAAGACTGGGCAGAGAAAGACTTCCTACCCAACAGATGATTTGAGATGAGTCTTAAAGGAAGCCATGGAAACTACTTGACAAAGATTAAGGGGAAAAGCATTACAGGCATGGGGGACAATCAGTGTAAAAGCAAGGTGATAGAAGATGGAGAGTCCTATTAAGGAGCTTTAAATAGGAGAGTGTAGCTGAATTGTTCTTAGAGGTAGGAAAACAGGAGGGAACAGTACTAAGAATTCAGATTGATGCCTGACCCTTTCTTAATTCCGAAGGACTGATTACGAATTATATTTATCTACCCTCAATAAAAAGTTGAAGGTCTATGGAGGTGGAATGCTGCATATGCTGTCAGGAATGGTTGGTGTGAGGGTTCCATTTGTTTGACCACTTATCTTTGATACAAAGCAGTGTTTTAGTGGGGCAGTTCCTGGGAAGTGAGAGTCATATAAAAACGAAACATTTAAAAGAAGAAATATGGCTTAGAATCAAGGAATGAGAGAGGCCAAATGTTTGTTGACTAGACAGAAGTCTTTCACGTACATATGAACACTTCATCAAGAAGAAGGAAAAAGAGCTTCTGAACATGTATAGCAGTAGTGTCAAACTCAAAAAGAAATGTGGGCCACTAAATTATAAAGATCCCTGTGGGTTGATTGTTAATTTAGAAAACCACACATTAATATTATCTACAGTTTGTCATATTTTTTATCTTTTTAAATATTTTTCAATTAAATTTTATTCTGGTTCAGTCTATATGTGACCCATGAGATAAATGTTTAACACCTCTGGGCTACAGTACTCAGTAAAATCACCAAAATGTGATTAATGTAGTTAATCATCTTAAATGATATTGTTTATAAATAAGAAAGTAAATTGTCGAGTCAGTTGCAGATTACTGACTTTTTAAAACAAGAAGTCAACAGAAGCATCACATTAGAAGTTGGAGGACAAGTGAGAAAATATAGCATTCAGGTAAAACAGCTCAAGAACAACCTATTTGAATAACTGATTAATGCCAATAAATTGGAATTGGATAAAGAAACAGACATATTTTAGTTTCCTTTCTATATTTAACTGGTACGAAGCAAATACCACCAAGAGGAAGCCAATAGAGCCTAGAAACAAGCTAATGAGCACTTTATCACTTTTCCAGTCAAGGAGATAGAAAGGCTGAACAAATCAACAGTTTACAATTTAAAGTCATTTTCTAAATCTCATGGAGGAAGATGGTGGAAAATGTTGAGCACCTTTGCCTCATAAAACATAAGCAGTGGGTGAGAAAATTTGCCATGGGATCTGATTAATCTAGGTCTTTTTAGCAGGATTCAAATATAAAACTTGAAAGTAGAACAGAAAATGCAAACGATGGAAAAGATCCGTCAACATCTACAACAAATGATTTTCTTCATCGGTGACAGTGGAACAGCAAATTTAGACTCTAACATGGCATTTCTTGATGTATTTCATGAGGAAAAAGGAATGACACTACAGAAAATAAAAGCAGAGAGATGTTTGACTAAACTAAATCTCTAAAGAGAGCTGTAGGGGAGGTTACACCATTTTGAGACTATTAAAGGATTAATTCTTAGGATAGCTGAAATAGGATAAGATACCAAATTACTAGAAAAAGCACAGAAATTATTAATACTAAAAAGATAAAAAAGATCTTAATAATAATTCAGGCATATGCCTATTTTCTCATCACTACAAAATCTTTGTGCAAATAATTTACATGTGTATAGAACACATCACAGATGAAAATTTGAGAAGGGGACAGGCAGGCTTTCACAAATGCTATTCTAAAGCAGACAACTTCTTGACAGTCGTACAATTGACTGAAAGGTGTAGAGAATACAAGACCCCACTGTGCTTATTGTTTGCAATTATGAAAAAAAAGAATTTGATTTGGTAAAACAAAAGTAAGACTTAAAGACCTTTCTCCAACAAGGTATCTCCCATGCATCTTAAGCTCATAAAAGAATCCTTGAAAATGCACTGGAAGAGTTTTGTTCAGCCTTCCTTTGTTTTTTACTGTCAAGCAAAGCACAAAATGGGATATTTATGCTCACTGAAGGTGTTCTTCACTGTGGTGAAGAATATTCAAGAGTCCAAATAGGAGAAGGATTCCCTGGAGATTTTGATGTCTCCTAGATTTTCTTGTTTGTGGATGACATTGCTGCTTTTTAAAAATCAAGCCAAGGAGACTCTTAAATGAGAGCTATAATCATTCAAAAGAAGTCTGCTTAACTATTCACATAGGAAAAATCAAGTTAGGAAAGAATGCCCATTATTTATCCTGTGGTATGTACTTGAAATGACATCCCGCAAAACTAGCCCATCAGTATTTAGATCTTTGATATAAGCTACGTATTGATACTGAACTGGGGCTAGAGCTAAATAGGGGGAGAAGAAGGGGATGGATTGTATTCATGAGATTATGCAGTACTATGAATGACTTCAAGCTTTTTCTTGGTGTTGTGATTAGAGACCTTTCCAGTATCACTAGTCTTCTGGGGATATTATATTGCTGTGCTACCACAACCTTTAAGGAATGAAAATTGTAGGTAATTCAATGGACAATGGAAACATTCACATTGGGCACAAATAGGCTATGGCCAACAATGAATTTCCACCAAATGGAATTGTAAAAAATGAAGTTAAAGAATCATATGGTATAAAAAAAGAATGTAGGCTAGTCATGTAATGAACCTGTGGGCTCCATTGCTATTTCTGTTATATCAAGAGATCTAATGGGAATATGGTCCCTGCCACCCTCCTTATCCTCAGCACTTTAGGTAAAGTCCCTGTGGTCTTTATGGGAGGGTAATACAGGAGTCAGACTAGAAAGGAAGAGATGGATAGATTTTGATCTGTACCAGCAGAAGGAATACCTGCACCCAGGGAAGGACTGACACAATGCAAACTGATTCTGTAAGGCTCAAAGTGACTTATGATCGCTATGCTTTTCCATGGGCATAAAACTATTGCTTATCCTACCTGGACTGTTCTAGAAGACTATATGAAAATCAAGGAAATTATCTGATCTAGAACCATTATCCAGTTAAAAACCATCATCACCACCAACACCAGCACCAGCACCAGCACCACCACCACCACCATCATCATCATCGTCATCAATCATCACTACTGTCATCACAATAGCTATGGTTGCCAGTAGATTGTAAGATCCTTCAGGGTAGGAATTAACTTTCATTTTTGTCTTTTTTTCCAGTCCCTTTCCCTGTGACATTTAATGCCCTTAATAATTTGTGGCCTATTTTTTCTAGACCTATTTCACGGTACTCTTCCACATATATTTTAAATTCTAGAGGAACTGAACTATTTACTGTTCTCCATTTCTTGTTTCGGTGTTTTTGCAGAAATTTTCCTGCCTGACATTATCTTCTTCTTCTCTCTGCTTCTGGGAGCCTGCAGCTCCCTCCTAGACCAAGCTCTAAATGCATTTCCTACATGAGGCCCTCCCTGATTCCCATAGTCGGTAAGCCTCTTCCGATTTCCTCTAAATTTCTGTCCTTTTACACAACATATATTTTGTATTGAATCATTTATATCTATGTTGTTTCTCTTGAGAGCAGGGAATATATGTTGGACAGAAATTGTAGAGGAACATAGTCGGATATAAAGAAAAACTTCCTTGTAATTTCTCTACCTTACCTATGTAGCAACCATCTTTCTGTGTGTAAAAGGGATGGTGGTAGAGTCATGGTGGCTATTTGGTGCAGTAGATAGAGTACTGCCCATGGAGCTGAGTTCAAATACTGCTTCAGACACTTAGCTCTGTGACCTTGGATAAATCATCTAGCCTCTCTCCGCCTCACTTTCCCCACCAGTAAAAATGGAGAAAATAGGACATACCTCACAGGTTAGTTGTGAGGATCAAATGAAATACCTTGGGAAGCATTTTTTTTTCAAACTTCAGAGTGTTATATAAATACTAGATAAGCTGAATTAGCTAGTTAAGAGTAACTTCCCATATAGTAATAAATAGGAAAAAGAGAGCACAGGAGAAGAGTTTAGGATTCACACATCTTCTCCCACCTCCATCCCCCCCTTCAAAAGTTCTAAGAAGGAAACAAACAAAACAACTGCCTTGAATGTCCAGACTTCAACTTATAATAGTATTTCCAATCTAGGGGAACTTGACTTGCCTCATATTATCATGTTTTCTGGTTGCTTTCATTTCTCCTGTTTAGCACCTTGGCCTAATTTAGAAAGCAGTCACAGGCAGTCACATACACTTTGGGATTTCCCAGGAAGAACCCTCTGGTCAGCTGCCTTTTGATAACCAGGTGCCAGCATCGACAGCAGGTCCTGGATCCACCTACTGCCTCATTCAGGCTTTGACTTGTAGTTGTTAACTCTGACATAAGAACACACAAAAGTTAGTGGTCACCAATATGTTATATATAACACTGATTCAGTCAATATTTATTAAACACCTACTATGTGCAGGCACTGTGCTAAGCAGTGGAGATAAGAAAAAGAAGCAAAAGACAGTCCTTGCCTCTCTGTTGCAAGAACTGGAGATTCTTGCTTTAATTCCTCCCAACCACAAAAAAATTTGAGCAAAACTGGAGGAAAGTTACAATTAAGGGCAGTACCTTCTTCCCAGCTCATAGCCTAGGAGGAAGGATTTGCTTTTAAAAGTAGCAGGTGCCATCTTCCCCAACCTACTAAACTAGTCTCAGTGTTTACATCCATGGCTGCCTCAGTTTAATTATTAATTTGGTCAGTTGCCACTGTACTATAAACACCTATTGCAGGCATTTTGAAAGGGAAAAAAAGAGAAGAATAACTCTTAAGCTAAATGTTAGACTTTGAAAACAATCTCCATGGCCTCAAGATGGAGGTGATGCCAACTTCTGCCCCTTTGTCCCAGCTTCTTCCCTTTTTCTCTAGATTCTCACTCTCAAAACTTTCTGGGAATGATCCTAGAGGCCTTTGCCCAGTTCATGACTTCAGAGACCAATTGAATCCTGGGAAAGTGACTATTACGAGGGTGCTGAATGTTTTTATGTGTGCCATGGACCCCTTTGGTATTCTGGTGAAACCCATGGATGCCTTCTCAGAACAATGTTATTAAAACATAAGACAAAATACAAATAAATTACAAATGAACCACTTATATTGACATAGTTACCAAAATATTTTAATGAAACAAGTTCATAGGCCAAAGGTTATGAGTCTCTGCTCTATGGTTATCCGTATGCAGGATCAGATTCTAACAGAGGATCACACAGACGTATATTTGTGTCTAAAGTGGAATGGGTTACCTCACGAGAGAGTAGATTTCCTATTACTGTACATCTTCATGTAGAATCAAGACGAGTCCTCAAGAAAGACACTGTAGAGGAAATGCAAGATGGTTCATTGTAAAGAAAAATAGAATTGGAGTCAGAAAACTTGTGTTTGAATCCTGGTTCTGCTTTTTTTCTGCCTCATCCGATAATGAGAAGGTTGGACCGGATGGCTCCTATGATTTCTTTTAGCTCTAAATCTATGTTTCTGTGTCTACAGGCGCAAGCTGGACTGCAAAATCTCTGAGATTCATGTGCAATTCTTATTCCAGCCTATGCAGGTTGGTCTTTTTATTTTTCCCTGAGGACAAGTTGTATGAAGCTGTGTGCTTAATATGCCCAAGAAACCATGACTTCTAATTGGTTGAGAAAATGCTGAGACATGACACTGTGGATCTGCATCAATGGGAAGTAATTTCTTTGAATGATTGGAAGAAACGTTGAAGAAAGATTTTGAGACAAGTTGGCGAGGTGAAGCGTGGATTTATGAATGGTAGCTTGGAGTGTCCTGAGCTTCAGATAGGGCCTACAATATATCCTTTGATTCCTAATACTTGCAACTCTAGAGATTGCTTAGACTGGACTTCCTCTTGGTGAGAACCAGGTGAGATCCATGAGATCTTGGTTCTCTCTCCTAGCTCAATCTGAGATATTCCCACTCAAAGAACCTATTTGTGTATACTTTGTTTTATTTTAATTGGTATAAGTTCTCCACTTTCTGTTTACTATATGTTTTGATAAATATGTTTACTGTGTTTGATGGGCTTCTACACAATCAGGCTTTGTTGGGAAGGAGATAAGCTGGTGATAATAAGTATTACTCTCTCCTTAAAAGTGATCATGGGGCCCCCAAGTAATATACCCCTAGACTATCAATATTTGAGGTATGGTGGATAGATATAATTCTAGCCCTGGAGAAAAAATAAATGCTCAGCCACTGGTCCTTTGTCTGCTTCTCTCAAATGCAGAAATTGCAGTTTCCCTTGGAGAGGAGTGGTCCAGATGCCAAATCAAATATTTAATTATGCCACATAATGAGCTGGAGCCATCTCTTTATATTACATGGCCCAACCACATAACTATTTTACACTTACATAAATGCATATCATCCTAGGACTTAGACTTGGAATAAAACTTAGAGATCATATAGTATATTTCCATCATTTTACAGATGAAGAAACTGAAATCTAGCACAGGGAAGTGACTTGCTTAGAGGTATGCATCTAGTAAGTCAGGGAGCCTGGACTGAAGGCAATGCTTTGGCTCTAAATCTACTCCTCTTTCCACTCTACCACATTGTTTTTTATAATGCGCATATTATAATATGCATAGTAATGTGCAAATTCTTTTAAAATGTGCATTATTTATGCATATAATATGTATTCCTCCATTCATCAGACAAAGTAGTACTTCAAAATACTATATACATAAAACGTGGGTGAATTAGCAGTACACTTTGTTTTTTCAGTAACTTGCTTGTGTTTAAATTTGGAACATCTTCCTAACATTGTAAATGCTTTTCTTAATTTACTTTAGCACAAAATGGCATGCATGAGAAAGCATTTTATTTTAAAGGCCCATTTTGACCCAAGTCCTCAATAACACAAATCTTCAGATGCCTTGAATAATATAGCTTGAACCAAAGTATAGCTCAGAGAACAAGGAGCTGAAAGATGAGTTCTATAGTAACTTGGTCTTCAACCCAATCGTAATGTCTCCCCAAATCCTTGCTCTCTAAAATGCTCAGACTGGCTAATCTAAGTCAAGAGTTTAACTTTGGAGCTGTTTGTGAGTTCACTATTGTCCCTGGGTGTCTGGAGGCACTGAATTAATGTGGAAACGTTTGTCACAATATTACTGTTAGGGTATGGTAAAAATTGCAACGCGTTAGTGATTCCCTCTCCTTGTGCTAATTGCTTCCCTTATAACTGTCAGTGAACAAGAACAGATGCTGGGGGGAAGAGGGCAGGATCCTAACCTCAGCAGTCACAGAGAGGGACAGAGGCAGTGAGAGCCCTACATTCAACTGGGACATATTTGAGATTTTTTCTGTCATGGTCTTTAAATGCATAACTTTTTCCCAAGGACAGAAAGCAAAACAACCCCTAACATACTTCATTAGGTCCAGGATTTGAGGTTTATTTGAATTATATAGGAGTCAGAGAAAGGAAGCAAGAGTAGATAGATATGTCTGTGTACCCCTTAAATCACTGTACAGCTCTTATGTATGTATCCATCTATTTAGCTGACTCAGAGAAATAAACATATCCTAAAACCATTCCCTCTGAAATTCAGTGAAAATTTTAAAAGTTTGGTGTCATGAAGCAAACCAATTAATAGATTCCCAGAATATTAAACTTTTCAATTAGTTATTTTAGTAGTGAGGAGGCTTTGAAGCAAATACCATATGATTTGTGTGTGGGACAAAAACTAAACTCAAAATTAAACTCAGAGGCTACTTAAGTAGAAAGTAGAAAGTAATTTTATTACAATCACTTGGGAAAAGGTGGTCTCCAAACCAATAGGAAATAGGTAGGGAGAGGCAGCACCCAGAGGGCAGAATTTAGCTTTTATACCCTAACACAAACAACCCACCTTTTACTCTCATTGGTGGAGTCCAGGCTTACAATCTAGTGAGAAGAAATCTATCCCAGGTACAAGGGACAAGGAGATGCTAATTGAGCCAATCACAATTCTTAAAGACACTTATATCCTTATTTGGCAAGGCTCCTGATGAGGTGGTAGTGGGGAGGAAGTGGTTTTGGCTTCTCTAAGTTCCGGATTTCTACAGGTCAGGTTATTTCTTAGTAACTCCAGACTTAGGCCTAGCTGTCAATCAGAAGCCCTGAGTTCCCACCGCCATTTATCCCACTCAATTCACAGAAACCCCGAGATCCAGATTCCATAAGAGGGCTTCACCATCCCACTCATTTGAAATCAGTCATTTATTCAGTTGGTTAATAAGCATTTATTAAGTGCCTACTTTATGCTAGCATGAGAATACAAAGAAAGGCAAAACAAAACAAAAACAAAAACAGTCTGCTCTCATGGAGCTCTGTCCAATGGGGGAGATGGGAACAATTATTTACAAACAAGATACACAGGATAAATAAATAATCAGTCAGTGAACATTTATTAAATGCATACTGTACGCTATGCTCTAGGGATACACAAAACAAAAGCAAGAGACACTTCATGTCCTGAAGGAATTCAGAACCTAATGGATTAGAGAGAATTGGAAGGAAGGTATTAACATTAAGGAGCATCAGGAAAGGTTTCTTATAGAAAGCAGGATTTTAGGTGGTACTTGAAGGAAGCCCGGAGGTAGAGATAAGGAAGAAGAACACAGGGAACAGCCAGTGAAAATGTTAGGAGCTGGGATATAAGAAAACCATAGAGATAGGAGAGTTTGTAAACCGCACACCAGTTTGTGAAGGGCTTTGAATACCAGAGGATTTTATGTTTGATCCTGGAGTTGATAGAAAGACGTAGAGGACTATGTTCAAGTCTTTACTGTGATCTGAATTCCCTGTGTGACCTCAGGCAATTCACTTAACTCTCTGTCTCATTTTCCTCCTCTCTAAAATGTGGCAGTTATGGGAACTCTAAGGCCCCTAAATCTATGATTCTGTGATGTCTGGGGTACCTGCTAGATCTCTTGTTGATCTATATCTTGTCGATAAAACTCATGCTACCATGGGTGTACTTTAGAGAGTTCAGTAAGGGCAAGCTTTCAGCATTATGGGAGTTTCCCACGTCTTTGCTCCAGTGCATTTTGGGGCCAAATTGAGAAGTCAGAGGTCATGGGGAAGAATTTCCCCTGTGGGATGTGGAGTTTGGAATAAAAGGCAAACAACTTCCACAGGGTTAATGAATTCCAGGGACACCTTCTGCCAAGAGTGTATGGGAATAGACATCCTCATTTGGAAAAGAGATACCTCAACATTTATGGTATGATTTTTGGAAAAAAAAAAAAGTTAAATTCCCTTTTTGTGGAAAATAACAGACATTTGGGCATTTGTCATCTTTGCCCAGGAACTGTTACAGGAATTTTAGTAGGCATTAATTTGATTGAATTGCTATATATTGGAAAAGATACTGATGTAATACAGAAGCTGCCCAGCAAACAGTCATGTTCACCCACTCTCATCCTAAACCAGAAAGAGTTAACATATGTGCTCTTACCATAAGTACAGTGTGGGAAGAAAAGCAGTTCTCTTGGTGAACTATTCTTAAATCATGCCAGTAATATAGCTATGAGGGAATGCTAAGCCAAGAGAAAAGCATTTCTATATTCTAAAGTAAACAGCTCTGGTATCATAGAAAGAGCACTGGGGCTGGGTTGTGGTTCTGGGGGGGGACTGCTAATTAGTCACCTGTCCCTGGGCAAATCATGTCCCCTCTCTAAGCCTTAGTTTCTTCTGTAAAATGATGAGACTGGACAACTGTTGATTCCCTCTAAGATCCCTTCTAGTCTGGACATTCTCTGACTCTCAGAGGGATGGAAGCATTTGGAACAAAAAAGGAAAAAAAAACAGAAAGAGATACAGTTTCAAAATGAATGCAGTATTTCTTTTTTAAAATTTTTATTCTGAACTTAAGAAACAAAACAAACATTTCTATAACATAGTAGAATAGAAAAAAAGATGATTGCATGTGAAGTTGCAAAGTACGATTTGCTATTCTTTTAAATATATTATAAAATTATCATGTAACATCCCCCACCTCTGATGGCTACCATTAGACACAAGTAAACACACATACATAATTCACAGATGTATCTATATTATATATATTATATATTATATAATATATAATATAAGATATATATTATTATATATATCTCATACATACACATGTATGTACACACACACACACACACACATATATATAATTCTATACATCTTTTTTCAGTTCTTTGTCTGGGCAGAGATAGCATCTTCCTTCATAGCGCCTTTGCAGTTGATTTGGGTTTTTATAATAATCAAAATGACTTAGTCTTTCAAATTTGTTCTTAAAACAATATTGCTGTTATCATATACAACTTTCTCTTGGTTCTGCTTGTTTTACTTTTCATTATTTTGTTCATGTCTATCCATGTTTTTTCTAAAATTGTTGAGCTCATCATTTCTTACAGCACAGTAGTATTCCATCACCAATCATGTATTACAACTTGTTCAGCCATTCTCCAATTGGCTCCTTCCACTACCAAATGTCATAACCCCTTATGTGCCTTAGTAGGCAGCTGAAAAGTATAATCAATGAACTGTTCTTTACTCTGGTGATTAGCTACTTATCAGTTATTTAGGCTGGTCCTAGTATGTCTAGCATATAATTTCTTGCCACGCTATGGCTTTTCAGCTTGGCAGGGCTTGCCGGTGCTTGTACTTCATGGGTACTACTTTTGAGAACCCAGATTCACCTCCGTGATAAGTCCTGTTGCTATAGTATTCAATGCCAATATCAGATTAACTTAATAATTTGATCTTTGAGGAGTCACTAAACAAAGAGGGTTATTCTAAAGAATGCTACTAGTGCTAAGCTGGAGCAAGGTCATACTAGCTCAAGTTGATTATTAAATTTTTGGTGTGAGCATTCATACTTCTGAAATGGGTACACACCATGAGTCAGGGCTTGATTTATTGCTTTGTTGATTGTTTAGATTTAAAGGAGAGATAGAGAAAATGCTAACAATGCAGGTTACACTTAAGAATTTTGCCATGTGTACATTATTTCCCCCAACTAAGTTGGTTGTTAAACATTTATCAGCACACCTCTGCCTCTAAATCCTATTCTCATCTCTTCATAAATCAGTTTTCCATTGTCATTCAAGCCCTTATTGCCTCTTGCCTGGATGGTTACAGAGGTTTGCCAACTCCCTGATTCATTCTTGCTCTTTTCTAATCTATCTTCTACACAATTGCCAATATAATTTTCAAAAATTCAAGTCTGACCATCACGGTCACCGGCTCACGAAACTTCAGGAACTCCCCATTCCTTCTAAGAAAAATAAAACATGATAGATTAGATAGATAGTCAGATAGATAGACATATAGACAGACAGACAGACAGACAGACAGACAGACAGATAGATAGATAGATAGATAGATAGATAGAAAACTATAGATATAAGTGAACATATATTGGTTTAGATAGAGCTATATATATGAAGTAGGTATATATGAAGATATAGATTAGATTTATATAGTAGATCTATCTACATATAGATATAGACAATATATATACAGATCAAGATATGGGCTCTTGAGCTTGACTTTTCAAACTCATCACAGTAGTGCGTCTGAACATCTGTTCAGATTATTACTCCCCTTTGAACACATTCCATTCCAGCCAAAGTGGCCAATTTTGTTTTGCTTTCCTGAACTTGCTGTTTATTTTTACTTCCATGCTTTCTTACAGGCTGTCTGTCGTGATTGGTATGTGTTCATTTCTCATCTCCACCCTTTAGAATTGGTAGTTTCCTTCAAGTCTCCAATAAGGCTCTACTTCCTATGGAAAGACTTTTTAATCTCCATAGTCATCAGAGATCTCTTCCTTCTCAAATGAGATTGTATTTACTCATTTATTTGTGTGTTGTCTCTCTTAGTAGAATTTAATTGCCTTGAAGGGAGGAAATATTTATCATTTTTTGCATTAGTATCCCAGAACCTAATAGAGTGTCACCCCACAATTGTGTGAAGACCAACGACATCACAGGTGGTTTCTTGACTTGCAAGTGAATTGGATTTAAATAAGGCAGCAGTCATCAGCCTCACTCTCTCTTCCTGAGTCATCGAAGTTTAGTGACAAGATAAAAGTCATGATGACTGGAGATCATCCAGGATGCAGTGCATGATGTTGGCATCTTTGATGCCTGAACAAGCTCTAACTGCTCCATAGTGTTTGCTTCAGCCACTTTCATGGCCGTTGGAACAAATTGTTTTCATCTAGCCAATTCTGCAGGGGAAAGTCTTCATGTGCTTGGGGGAGACATCTCCTGATTCACTGACAGATTTGAGGCCTGTAGGTTACCCTTAACCTGGTTTAGCCCATCTGCTTTTTTTTTTTTTGCTTTTTGTTTTTTGTTTTTTTTTTTTACAGATGAGGAAACTAAGACCAACAGTATTAAGTAATTTGCCTATGGTCACACAGCTGGTAAGTGTCTGAGGCCTGATTTGAACTCAGAAAGACGAGTCTTCTGACTTTTAGGCCTGGCACTTCACTGTGCCTAGCTGCCTCCATATATAATGACTACAATAATGTGAAACAAAAAGCAACATTTGCTAAAACAATTAAATTGAATATTGTGAAATTATGAAGAAGCTTGACCCAAGAAAGAGATATGCGATAACACATTCTCCTTCCTTTGCGGAGGTAGAGGTTCACAGGTATTGAACACTGCATATGTCAGATTTTTTAAGGTTTCAATTATTTTTGTTGTTTTTTCTCTTAAACTTTGTTATAAGGAGTGGGTTCAGGAGTGACACGAAGGAAAATAAATCTAAGTGATGTGAAAACAAAAGATACAAATAAAATATATATTAAAACATAAGTAGTTACTGAATTGAAGTTTTGTTTGCTTTCACAATATTAGTCTTATATTCATATTCTTAAATATGTATCTTAAAGGGTAAATGTATTTTTAAAAATTTCTGATTGAGTTCTTTGATTATGCTAGTGATAGAAGGACACAACTGTTAAGTATCTAATTGTATCTGTAACAATGTAGTATATGGAGTTACTATTTGCTGAGCTTAATTGAGTGGCTAAATTTCTAAGGTGAGGATAGTTGAGAATCAGTCTAGATGTACCAAGGGGTATCAAGGTCAAACTGACAATTTCTAACAGGTCATCTGTTTACATAATTACATTCTTAGTGAGCCAGGATGGATATATTTGGTCTCTGAGCTGTTTCCAAACTTCCTTATAAAAAAGCATCTTGAGTTAGGGGGATACACACTGGCTGTTGGTTTTGTCTATCAAATGATTTGAGAGCATTTAGCTCTTTTGTCGAATGTAATTACGTATTAAGAATAGTGGCTGACAAAGAGGCCTAGTGAAAAAAGCTGAGTTGAGTTGGAGTTGAGGTCATAGCATTCCCCTTTGGGGTGGAAAATGGCTGTATTGTGCACAGGGATACAACAGTGCAGTGACTGGGCCTCAGGGAGGGCCATTTAAGGAATTGGTAGAACTTATTAAGTCCCACCTGGTGCTGCAGATGATAAATAATGAATGCCTAGTTTTTTAGATTCTTTTGTTTACTGGCAATCAGCCATAAATTTTGCTGGGGAAAGTAATAAAGGTTTACTTGGTAGGGAGGGAGTAACCCTCACCAATAGAGGTATGGAGCACAGCAGGTTAGAGCAAGAAGGTTTCTTTTATTGGGAGACACTGGAATGAGTGGATTTATAGGGAGAGATAAAAATCAACCTCCTTGAAACACTCGGGACCCCCTTAGTATATGAATTCCAAAGCCATGAAGAATAGTGGTGGAGGATGATGCTGGGATGGAGAAGGGAGAGAGACAGATTTTGTGCCTGGTTATTTACTCTCTAGAGGAAGGAGAGGCTAAAAAGAGACAATGGGATGAATACTGAACCTAGAGTCAGAAAGAACTAATTTTGGTTCCCAACTCAGACCTTCTTGCATTACCTCATTTTATTCTATATCTGTCTGTATCTATCACCTCTGTCTGCCTCAAGCCTCAGTTTCCTCATCATAAGGTCAATAGGGAATAAGATCTTCCCCGCCCATCAATAGACCTCATGTGGAGCCCATTAAGGGAAGCTTGCTTGTAGGAAGGCTTACACACTTTTTGTTAATTTCTAATTAGACACTGAGCCAGGAGAGTTCTGGCTCTGAGCCTATTAGCTGAAAGAGTATATATTCTGAGAGGTAAGCTTTTGCTTTGGGGTCTGCCTTACAAGAGGGATCTTGTGATTCCACTCTAAGTGGCAATCTCTTCAGAGCTCTCCAGCTGCTCAGAGGTAAAGTCTCTCTCGATCCAGTGGTGAATGTAAAGTATACATAGCACTTTTGCTTTGATTCAGGCAGTAGAGCCCTGTCCATCGGTCTTTATTTCTCTTCTCTGTATTTCCTGTTTGTATTTTATGCAATTAAAGATTGTTGACCCCTGAAACAGCTGTTTTTCCTAGTGAAGCAGATAAAAGAACTTGCACTAGCAGCCATCCTGAGAGTGCCAGTGTGGTTGCCATCACACTCATCCATAAAATGGGGATAATACCTGCCTCTATCTGCCTCTCCTCTCTCTCTCTTCCCTCTGTCTCTCTCTCCTTTTCTCTTTCTCTCTGCCTTTCTCTGTCTCTGTCTTTCTCTGTATCTCTCTCCATCTCTCCCTCTGTCTTTCTCTCTCTCTCTATCTTTCTCTGTATCTCTGTCTCTCTCTCTCTTTCTCTGTCTCTCTCTGCCTTTCTCTCTCTCTGTCTGTCTCCCCCCTCCCTCTCCCACTCCCCCCCCTCTACCCCCTCCATCTCTGTCATGCATTGAGTTCAGCAAAGTAAAAAGAGGGAATGAATTTTAAATTGTAGGACTTGGGCTTAAACTTTGGCTTTACCACTTACTGTCTATCCTTGTGAGGCAGCCAGGTGGCACAGTGGATAGAGTGCTGGGTCTGGAGTCAAAAAGCCCTGCATTCAAGTCCAGTCTCAGGTGTTTACTAACTCTATGACCTGTGCAATTCACTTAAGCCTCAGTTTCCTCATTCATAAAATGGGGATAATAATAGCACCTACCTGGCAGGCTTCTTTTGAAGACTAAATAATATTTGTAAAGCACAGTGCCTGGCACATAGTAGGTGCCATATAAATGCTGCTATCATCATCATAATTGTGAAAATCACTTCACCTCTCTTTGCCTCACTGTTCTCATCTATAAAATGAAGGGTAGGAAGATGATGTCTCTAAAGTGACTGCCAACTTCAATTAATCATAATTAATCTCATTCCTCTTGGATTTGACACTTTTTAAAACAGGGGTATAGTATAGGTGAAGTGGATCGAGTACTGGGCTTGAACTCAGAAAGACTCATCTTCCTGAGTTCAAATCTGACCTCAGACACTTACTAGTTGTGTGACCTTGGGCAAGTCACCTAACCCTCTGTTATAAAATGAGCTGGAGAAGGAAATGGCAAATTGCTCTAGTATTTTTGCCAGGAAAATGCCCAACGAGGTAATGAAGAGTCAGACACGACTGGAATGGCTGAATTGTAGGGGGTATACTTCAGTTTTTCAGTGTAGGGAACCCTTAGTAAGGAACTTCCACTCTAACCATACAGGTAGGCAAGTTCTCTGTGTTATATGCTGTCATAGAGTAATCAGGAGAAGGATGGAAGGGAACAGAGATAGAGGGAGAGAGTGCTCACTTGAGCAATCGAGACACAGTGAAAGGTAGAGTCAGAGACTGAGAGACAGAAGGGAGAAAGATGAGAGAGAGCAAGAGAGACAGAGACAGAGAAAGAGGAAAGATTTGTTCAGGCTCACATAACTGGTATGTGGCAGAGGTGAGTAGTGAACCGGTCTTCCTGATTTGTGAAATCAGTTCTTTCTTCACTCTACCATGCTGCCTGGATAGACATGCTATTTAGAAATTGAATAAAAAAATGTATAAAAAACTCTGCAGCTCCTCCGTGTCCCTTCTCTTTTACCAGAAATATTCCATTGAGATTCATTTCAAAGGTCTGGAGGCCTTCCTGTAGTTCTCTGAATACCTTAGGGCACCAATATGGCACTTAGGCCATCCGTTCTTCCCTCTAGCTACATCATTATCCAACTTCTTCACTATTTCAAAGAATTCCGGGATGCCTTTTCCTTTACTTATTGAACATCCGCTGCTATTAGTAATATGTTTCTCCCTGCCTACAACTAGCATGAGTCCTTCCACTGACTTTGGGATTACTTATGACTTTGATCCTTTCAAATAATGATACAGTTTGAGTTCTATACATATGGTATCATTGGCATAATATCAAGGTGTATGACACGTGATTTTGGAGCAGTTAAGGATTTTCCAAACAGAATATCATTTATTCTCCTATTTAGTTCTAGGCTCAGTTCTCTGTAGTGCCTGTATGAATATATGTGTGTGTGTGTGTGTGTGTGTGTGTGTGTGTGTGTGTGTGTGTGTGTATATAAATGTGTATATGTAACATATATACACAAACATACATATGCATATATTATATACATAGAGCTATATGTGTTTGAGTATACATATATAGTTATATCTGTCTCATCTTTGGCTCTCTTTGATCACAATAGGGGGTGGGGAATGTGTGGCTTCAAGGCCACATGTGGCCCTCTAGGTCCTCAAGTGAGACTTTTTGACTGAATCCAAACTTCACGAAACAAATTGGCCTCAGGTTCCCCACCCCTGCAGCTCATCTCTATCTCTATGTCTCTATCCCTGTCATCTATCATCTGTCCCTATCTCTGTCTCTATCATCAATCTCTATCTATCAGGATATGTTGTGAGAGGAAATACACCATAACATTGATAACTCACCTCAGAATCAGGAAGGCCTACGTTTATGTTTCACCCCTAAACGTAACATAGTGGCTGTATGACCCTGAGCAAGTCACTTAATTTTCAGTGTCTCCGGCAAGTCTCAACTCTTTAAGATCCAAAGCTACAGAATAGTCATCGATCTGCATTGTTAGAGGACTTTCCTCCCCATGAGGTTTTGATACCAGTGACAGGTCTGCACTAAAGGCAACAATAACAACTTTATATATGTGCAAACACATGTAGGCACACACACATTCAGTAGATTGCCAACCAGTTGCATGGGCAATTTACGATTTTCGTCCGCCTTGTTCTTCCAGTGTGGTGGGCTTAATCTAATATCTTTCACATTTATGTGAATATAACTGAGATGTGGTGATGCTCTGTGGCTTAATGCAATTAGTACAATGTTACTTTCAAATAGGAGCTTTAGGAAAATACTGTTAATAAAAGATCATTTTGTTTGGACTTTATGTGGGACAGGACACTGACACCCCCATGATGCTAATTTAAATCTCCCTGTTTGACACCTTGCTTGGTGTCAACACTCAGCAGATCATTCTGTTTCTGAAATCCTGAAGCCCCAACTGTGCTGAAGAGCCACCAAAGCTTCAGAAGACATTTAATTTACCCCCAACTGGTCTCCTGCTTCCATTTATGACTAATGGTAGACGAGCTTACCTGAAGAGAATTTAACTTTTGTCAGACTCAGCAAGTCTGTACTTTAACAAGCTTAATCATCAGTCATGAGAATATACTCAAGCCTTGGAATTTTAGTAATAGCAGAATTTCCAGGCTAAGAACATGGGTTAGATCAGGTACCTTTTGACTTTAAGATTCAATCATACTCTAGAGAGAAATCCTTCTCATTCAGTAAGATAATAGGATTATAGGATTTTTAGAGTTTTAAGATGCCTTAGAGATCATCTCATCCCGGTCTCTGTATATAGACGCTCAGGGGCTGTTTAGGAGTAAAAAGACCAAACATGGGCATAAACCACCCCTGAATTTGTCCAGGTGTGTCAGCATCTACTCTCTGAAGGTCTATGTAAGCGATTTGCCCAAAGAAACATCAGTAGGTGGTAGATAGTGTTTATTTGACAGCAAATCTAGAGGTCTTTCTCCAACTACATCACACTTCTTCTCCTAGAAAATTACTAGGAATATGTAATTTCTTGTCTCATTGATACTTTTCAAAACAAAGGATGAACAATAAGTTAATACAAATACAAAATTTGAATGGAACTTATATCATCAACCAAAATATTTGAGTTCATTGTATAATATATTTTCCCTCTACTCAAGTACTGGGTATAATTGAGGGATCTAAGATATTTTCTCAGAGGGTCCCATGTGAAAGCTTCAAATAGGTACACGTTAATGTGAGGAAGCTCAGAAATGAAAGAATACATTTAAAGCAAACCTCTTGTAAAAATGCAGTAGGGAAGATTAGAGTCTTCCCACCTAGGCTTCAGCACTGGTGTGGACAAAATCTAAGACCTTGTTACCTTAGCATATGGTGATAAATGAAGCTGAGGTGGGGAGATTAGAGGATGAACAAATACATTTCTAAATATGTTATTTAAAAAGTGTCCTTGTGAGGCCCAGTAAATGCTCTACCAGGCATCAAATAGCGGGTGTAGTCACTATATAGTTCAAAGGAGGCAAAAAAAAGAAACATTTTTATTTTATTATTATTACTATACCTCTGGCCCGTGACCGCTTCTACTCTGTTGTTTCATGAACACAAAAGAAGCCTGGGCTTCTCAGAATCTATGTCAGTTGAATACAAGCATTGGCAGAACCTCCTAAACTGGAAGGGGTCCCATTACAGGCAGTATGATGTAGGGGAAAGAATACTGGTTTTGGGGTCAGAAGACCTGAATTTGAATCAGATCCTTCCTGGCTAGTGACAAGTCACCTTATTTGGTAGAGAATGGTACTGAACTTCACAGAAGAGAAATGACTTACCTAAAGTCACACAAGTAATAAGTAGGGGAACTGAGATTCACACCCAGGTCTCCTGATGTCTACCCAAGGTTTCTTTTCCCTGTAATTCATTGTATACTAAGAAATTCTGATGAGTCGTATTTTTTTAAAAAAAAACCAAAATAAACAAACAACAGCAAAAACTCTACATGCTCTTGGCTCTGTCGTAAAGCCTCACATAGCTGAGATAGGTTCATGAGTAGCTGCCAACATGCAAATAAAAGATTTTTTAAAATTTACATTTTTCTTTCTTGATTATTTTTGGGTTTTCTCAGGAACAGAGCTTGTGATAAATATTGTTCTGAGCTCCATGGTGAAGTAATTGAGGAAGAGACCAGGGAGGAGAATTCATATATAGGTAAGAGAGCTTCTCTGGTCACCATAAATAAATAAAAAAACTAGCTCTATAGATATATTGGTGAGATAAATACATGAATAAATAAACAAATTGTTATGATTTTCTTTTTTAACTCGATATCAGAAACCAAGAATTTTAAGAGCCCATATCCTTACTTTATTAATTCCTCAAATAAAACTATGGCCATTTCACAAAAGATTTCTGAATTGCTTTGAATAAGGTAGAATATAAATAGATCCAAGGAAGACATGCATTCAGACAGCTCAGAGGATTTTGACAGTACGGTAAACAAATGAGCAGTTGCCTTTTACGCTAGGCCTATGCGACTCATGATTTCTAACTTTGATTCCATGTTACTGTGCCACCAAAATTAAGATTTCTCACTTTACATCTCACAATTCTTGACGGGGCCAAAACTGGTACAACATTACATTCCATCTATAAAGATTTCATCCTTGAAGCAAAGCTGTAACATCTCGTATGGCAACATAACGTGGTATTCATGGCTGGCTTTTCCTTTCTTTCTTTCTTTTTTTTTAAGCAGAAATATAATGTGGGTTGATGCAATGGCCTGACACAATAGGAGCTAATGAATAGAACTTGCCTCACTCAAGAGACTGCAGTTCAATTACTGGAGGTGCCAATCAAGTCAGAAATATTAACCATGGAAACAGCAGATTTTGAGTTCTATAGCAGCGCTGGATAAGGAAGGATCTCATTGGGAGTCATCAGTGTCCTGGGAGAGACAAGAGTTGTGAGTGACAAAGGGCTGTGGAAGCTAGGAATGCTACAATAACAATGGTGGGCTTTGATGGGCTACTGCACCATGGAGTCCTGCAGTGGCCACTCGTGGTTTGATTCCCAGAGAACTTTCAGGGGCCACAAAGAAGTCTGAGCAAGAATATACAATGGAGAAAGAAATATGTATTTGTACAGTGCTGAATAGGGGCAGGAATAAAGCACCATTGTAGATGTATTGAACATTCATTTTAACTTACTTCAATACTTTGAGGATTCATGATTTCATGGGTGTGGGCACACTCTCCATGTATACAGATTAGATATACTTTGTGCCTTAGCGGATGGCCTATGTGAATGGACATGGTTGAAAGAATTCATTACCTTATGTCTAACCTCTGTCAACTAGTTGTCGCTGCTAGGTTTTTAATGATGGATGCATAATGTATCACTGCATATTTATTTTATTTCATTAGACCTGCTAGGGCTTGCACTATGTGGGCATGCCTTTTAAGAACCCAGGGTCATCGTCAGGGTACAAGGAGACATCAGAGAAGGACTTTGTGAAGGACTCACTTCCTTAGGAAATCTTACTAAATTGAATGTGTCATGTTTTATACACAGTACAAACTACACTTCACTCTAGCTTATGACTTGCTTTCACATATAATTACTTTTCCATACTTAAGAGATTGTGACATTAATGTTTCTCTAGCAATTTTTGGTATTCATCACATTTTATTTGTGATGGTTCATATTAATACATTTCTGATTACATAGTAGCTCTTCCAGGCCTTCCAGTCCCAAGTCAATTCTGGTAGAAAATTGATGGGACTGAATATTGAGAAACTTGAATATGAGTTTGACTAATTAAATATCTGACTTCTGTGATGCTCATCATCTCTCATGCCTCAGTTTTAATATCTATAAATAGGGCTTACTAATGGCTGTCCTTTCCTACTTCCTAGGTAGACTGAGTATGAGTGAAATAACAAAGTGTGAGCCTGAATTGGTTCTATATTGCAGAGCTACCAGGAAGTCCCAGTGACCAAAGACATCTCTTCTCACCATCACATGTCAATGATGCCTGAAATTATCTAACAATAGATAGAGCTTTTCATGCCACAATGAGAGATAATAACCAATGATGATGATGCTAACTATTCAGCTTTCTGTAGTTATTTATGGTTTATAAAGAGTTTTCCTGGCAACAGTTCTGTGAAGTAGTAAGTACAAATTCTTTTTAGTCTCATTTTTCAATAAGCAAACTCAGAACACATCTTCTAATAGGTTAGGCAATTTTCCCCTGGTCAC
The DNA here is from genome assembly GCA_028646595.1 of Phalanger gymnotis. Taxonomy (NCBI): domain Eukaryota; kingdom Metazoa; phylum Chordata; class Mammalia; order Diprotodontia; family Phalangeridae; genus Phalanger; species Phalanger gymnotis. Next base: position 183,101,918 of record CM053625.1, read on the forward strand.
ACAATTTAAGTTTAAATGTAGCTACCAAAAAGAGAAGGAAGCATATGTTACAACAGATCCTTTCAAAGGTCAGATTTTTATATCAGGGAGATCGGATAGTGCATAAGGAATATGAATTCCCTAAAGAAAAATCTGAAAGTTACAAGTTCATTTCTTTGCCTCAGAACACTTTGACTTCATTGAGGGATGGCAGATGTTTTTAGTGTTTTCATTATCAATATCATGGTACTCCTAAACCTTTCTTTCTGTAGTACCACATTGTAAAATATTAAGGTGGGGAGGTCATGAACAAAAAACATTCTGGGTAAAAAATATCTGGGGGGGATGGCGGCTGGGAAGCAGTGACTGGCGTGAGCTCCCCACCAAGTTCCTCCAAAAACCTGTAAAACAATGGCTCTGAACCAATTCTAGAGCTGCAGAACCCACAAAGTCGCAGAGGGAAGCAGGGCCCCACCCCAGGACAGCCTGGATGGTCTCTGGGTAAGGTC
>CM053625.1:183102905-183138711 GCA_028646595.1 Phalanger gymnotis
TGGGGAACAGGGCAACCAGAATGTACGCCATCTTGGAGTGGGGTGGGGGAGGAAATGGGGAGAAAATTTGTAATTCAAACGCCTGTGAAAATCAATGCTGAAAACCAAACATGTCAAAAATAAATTAAAAAAAATATCTGGGGGGGGCGAGGTTTCTGGGACTTCTACCTTACTATGTCAGTAATGTGATATGGCAGCCAGAAGGGCTAACATTTTTTGGGCTATGTTGAGAGAAGCATAGGTCCTAGGAATTGATGTAAGAAATCCTATGGTGAGGTTGTAGTCTCAGTACAGTGACTCATTGGTGGGAAAATGCTCAAAAAGCAAACACAAAGATTTAAAATGATTTTGCCTACACTGGCCTAGTAACAGGAATATCCATCTGTAATGTTTCCTAGACATTTTGAAAGTGTTTGTATAAAGCTTAGGACTTTCTCTCTCTCTCTCTCTCTCTCTCTCTCTCTCTCTCTCTCTCTCTCTCTGATATGCAATTAGATGCTTGTATCAAATGCTTGTTTGTATAAGGTCCTGTGCTAAGGCATGGAGATAACAACAGTCCATACCCTCAGGGAGATTATACCATATACTGTAACATATAAACAGGTAAGTAAAGCTGACTGTTTTATCTAACTTCTATGGTTTTTTCTTTCTATTGTTAGTTTCTTTCTTGACTCCTAAGTTAGACTTGAGGAGGTGAACAAGAAGTATTTATCTTTGTATCTATCACAGTTTCTAGGCCAGGGCCTTCTTACAAGGCAGATACTCAAAGTTTTTGTGTTTGATTTGTTGAAAACATAAGGAAAAATCCCTGACGCTTCTAGAACTTTGGGATCCAATTTTCGTTGTTAATGTAGTTGTTGACCCTGAGGTAAAGATGCCTCCATTGACTGTTTTATCATAGAACTGGCTTTCAAGAAGACCTATTAATAAACCATGAGAAAAAGACCATAAAAGCCATAACATTTAGAGGTGGAAGGGATTTTAGAGACTGTCTATTCGAACTCTCCTATTTTACAAATGAAGGCAGAGATTGTAACTTTCCCTAGGATCACACAAGTAATAATTAGCAGATCCATATTTGAACCCAGGTCCTCAGATTACTCATCCAGCACTCTTTCTATGGTGTCTTTCTTGATCCTCAGATTCACTGATACACACTGACACACTTCATACATTCAAGAGGGCAAGGGATTTTTCTTTTTTGTCATCTGTTGTCCATTTTCTGTCCATATTCTAGGACTTTTAGAAAGTTTAGAGTTTCTATAGTGGATAGTGGAATACCTGTCTGTTCATTGGATTTGTTATTTTTTCAAGTCAAATTTAAGAGGTGTTTAAGGAGAAACAGGAAAAGCTCCTCACTTTATTTATGTATGATGCCTTATTCGCCTTTTATTTTCTCTGTGTAATCCCAAGGTCATTATGAGGAAAATATGCCATAAACTATAAACCACTATAGATATGTTCTCCATTACCAAGTGACTTCTGGATCTTTCTACCTGGATGTTCTTCCAGCCCATAAGTTCAAGAGGTACCAAATTCAATTCATAATCTCCCCCCTTCCCAATTCTGTCCATTTTCCCTTCACAAAGCTCTTGTTTGTATCCCTTTTCTATCTGCATGGAGAGTGCCTATTACCCTAAGCCAGTACTTCAGTATCTTTTGATTGAACTATTTTTAAAATAAAGATGACTTCTTTTTAAGATGAATTTTTATTTTCTTTTCTTTACATCACCAAAACTTCCCTCAGTGTCCTTCCCCCTTTCCTTCCCAGAGACTCATCCTATACAACAAATAATATTATTTAAATGAAGAAAAAAGATAAAAAAACCCCAGTATAATTGATTGGTACATCAAAAAAATTTTGAAAATATGTGAATATATCATTTTTGTAATCCTTCTGCTTCTGTAGAGGGGATACAGTGAAGATTTCTCATATGTCTTTTTGAAGCCATGCTTGTTGTTTGTAATTTTACAATTTTGATATTTTTGAGATTGGTCTTTCCAGTTACCTTGTTGTAGTCATTGTGGATATTTTTGGGCAGCTCTGCTTACTTCACTCTGTGTAGATTCATGTAGATGTCTCCATTCTTCTCTATAGTCATCATATACGTTATTTCTTAGAGCATAATAATATTCAATTACATTCATCCATCCATCGCAATTCGTTTATCCATTCTCCCATTGATGGATATTTACTTTATTTCCAGTTCTTTTCTATCACAAAGTGCTGCTATAAATATTTTGGCATATATAGGGACTTTCTTCTTATCACTGGCATCCTTGGGTATAAACCAAATGATGGAATCTCTGAGTCAAAGATTTTGGACATTTTAGTCACTTTATTTGCCTAAGTCCAAATTGATTTCTGGATTGGTAGTGTTGATTCACAGTTTCACCAAAAATGTACTAGCATGACTATTTTCCCTCAATCCCTCTAACAGTGACTATTCCATTTTTTTTATCTTTGCCAATTTATAAAATATGAGAGAAAACCCCAGGGTTATTTTGATTTGAATTTCTCTCATAATTAGCTGGCAGTTTCTTTCATATGACTGTTAATAGTTTGGAATTCTTATTTTGAGAAATATTTGTTTATATACTTTGACAACTTTCCTGTTGGGGAACAGTTTTTGAGAGGTAGGTAGATAATCTATACACATGTAAGCACATATATATATATATATATACATATATATATCTATATCTATGCACATATATAGATGCATATGTATGTACATGCATATACCTGTGTGCATTGTTTAATAATTTTTAATATCAGAAATATATAGTAGTAATATGAGAAAAATTTGATGCAAAGATTTCCCTTCCTATTCAACTCCTTCCATTCTTAGGAGCATTTGTTTTGGTGGGGCAGAAGCTTCAGTTTAATGTAATAAAAGTGACCTTTTTTTGTTTTCTGAAATTACCACTATCCTTTGTTTGCTTAAGAATACATTTACTACTCACAGCTCTGAAAAGTCTATAATTTGCTTCCTTTCTAATTATTTTATCAGATGATTTTTAATATTAGGGTCATAGATCCATGTAGAAGGTATTATAGAAAAAGGCATAGTTCTAAGCCTAATTTCTGCCAGATTACTTTCCATCTTTCTTGCAGTTTTTTAAATCATACAGGGAATTCTTTCCCAAGTAATTTATGTTTTCTAGTTTATGGAATACTGGAATGTTGAACTCCATTGTTTCTGATTCAACTCTTGTCTGATCTGTCCCACAGATCTACCTCTCTTCCCCCTGCCCCACTAGTTTTGATGATTACTGCTTTGTAATACAGTTTAAGATCTAGAAGAGCTCTCCTCTTTACATTATTTCCCTTGATATTCTAGATCTTTTATTTTTCCCAATGAAATTTATTATTTTATCAAGTTCTGTAAGCATCTCTTTGATAAATTCATTAAAATGGCATTAAAATATAAATTAACTTTGAGATAATGCTATGACCCAGTCATGAGCATTGAATTTTTGTTTTACTATTTAAATTGTCCATTGTTTCTGGAAGGAACTCTTTGTAATTGAATCCATATGAGTCTTTAAGTGTTTTGGTAAATTGATCCCCAGATATTTTATGAATCTTGTAGTTATTTGGAAATAGATCTCTCTTTCTATTATCACCTCTTAGATTTTGTTATTATGTAGAAATGTTAAGTTGGTTTTTTTTTCATAGCCTGGACCTTTGCTGAAGCTATTAATTTTCTTAATATCTTTGCTGATTCTCTAGATTTCTCTCAGTAAATAATCATGTCATGAGGAAACAGGAATATTTTTATCTTCTCTTTACCTATCTTTATACTTTAAATTTTCTCTTACCTTATTATATCTAATATTTCTTTTCTTAAAATAATATTTTATTTTTTCCCAATTACATGTAGAGATAATTCAAAAAAATAAATTGATTTCTACATTTTCTCTCTCTTTCTCCCTGATATCTCACCTCCACAAGACAATATTAAATCATAATATTTCTCTTTTTTAAAGTTTTATTAATGTGTTTTGTTTGTGGATTCAATATCATGTTTCATCTTTAGCTTTCTGGAATCTTGAATGGTCAAGAATGATTGTTTATCTTTACAGTATTTTATCACATAAATCGTTCTGTTTCTGGTTATTTCATTCTTTATCAGTTTATAAAAGTCTTCAAAATTATTCATTTTTGTAATATTGATGGTATGGCATAAATTGCCCTGATTCTGCTCATTTCATCCTACAGCGGGTCATACAAATTTTCTCATGCCTTTTGGAAATCACCTGCTTCCTCATTTCTTTTTTTTTTTTTTAAAGTTTTAGGAAGAAATTTATTAGGTCATTTGGTAGAGAACATGCCAGAAAGGAGTTGTGGATCTCCTCATCCAGGCTCTGGATGGTTTACATTATATAAGATTTAGACAAAGGTGCCCACACACAAACCGCAAATACACAGTGAGGCAATTTTGCTGAAAGGGCAAGTTGAAAGCAAGGTAGGATGAGATGGAAATGAATAAATGTAAACATTCAATAAAATGTGGGCAAAGTTAAAAAACAAGCTGGAGTGGACCCAAAACAAGACCTGATTGTGGAGACCCAAAACAGAATTGTCTTGGGTGAATCCAGGACCTGGAGGACTTCAACATTCCTTGTAGACATTTCTGAAATTCCTGGAGAGTTATTGAAGCCAAGGTGCTTCCTCATTTCTATATCAGAAAAAGTATTCTATCTCAGCCTATATCACATTTTATTTGTCCATTCTTCAACTAATGGACATTCCTTTACTTTTCAGGGTTTTTTTTGCCACCAAATAAAAGAGCTACTATAAGTAGTTTTGTTAATATAGGACTTTTCTTTGATCGCTTTTGGGCATAGGCCTAGTAGTAGTATAGGTGGGTCAAAGAACATACACCGTTTAGTGAATTTTTGTGTGTGATTCTAAATTACTTTCCAGAATAATTATATTCATTCACAGGCCCATAAAAATGACCTCATTATACCTATTCTACTGAAGGTCCTCATGGTGTTTTTTTTTTCCTTTGGACACTTTATCAACCTGATGAGTGTGAGGTAAAATCTAAGAACTTCTTTAATTTACCTTTCTCTAGTAAAATTTTATTTTGTCAGCAATTAGAACTGATTTAGAGCATTATTTTTTTCGTATGGCTGTAAATGGACTGGGTTTCTTCCCCGGAAAATTATCTGTTCCTATCCTTACTCTATTTATCAATTAGGGAATGGGTTTTATTCTTACAAATTTTAATTAGTCCCTTATATATCTTAGAAACGAAGACTCAGAGAAGTGCTGCAAAGATTTCCCCCATTCATTTGTTTCCCTTTTAATCTTAGTTTTATTGGATTCATTTAAAAATAATTTTATAGAAACAAAATTATTTTTTTATCTCCTGTGATTTTCTTTATCCGTTGATCATGAACTTTTCTCCTATCCATAGATCTGATAGCTATTTTCCCATGTTTCCCTAATTGACTTATGATGTGACCTTGTTGTATTCATATATATATATTTGGTCATGTAACTGTTTGGAGCATATCTTAGTAAGAAATAGGAGGTATTTTTCCAAATCTAATGCATTCTAAGTTGCTATCTAGTTTTCACAGCAGTTTTTGTCAAATACTGGGGTTTTTGTGTTTACTGAACAGTAAATTACTAATATATTTATTTCTGTATGTTGTGCATTTAATCTGTTAAATTGTTAGAGCTCTCTATTTTTAACTAGTTCAGAGTTGTTTGAGATTTACTTCTTTGTGTTACAATGTGAGATCTGGCATCCCTTGAGTCCTTTTATTCCCTCTTCTTTTCATGATTTTCCTTGAGATTCTTGACCTTTTTCTTAAATGTGAGTTTTCTTATTATTTTCCTACTTTTTCAAAGTGATCCTTTAGTAGTTATGTATGGAATTGAATAAGCAAATTAATTTATGTATTATTATAATTTTTATTATGTCAACATCCTACCAATGAACAATTAAGCTTTTTCTATTTATTTGTGTCAGTATTTCTATAAAAGTAATGATTTATTCATAGAGTTTTTGTGTAGAGTGTGGTAGATAGATTCCTGAGTATTTTATACATTCTATAATAATTTTAAATGGTATTTCTCTTTCACCTCTTCCTTCTGCATTTTATTGGAATTATCTAGAAATGATATTTGCAGATTTATTTTATATCCTGCAAGTTTTTTGAAGTAATCATTTTTGTTTAATTCTTTAGGGTTAAGTAATCCAACATACCACCAGTACAAAGTGAAAATTTTGTTTCTTTTTCCACCTATGTTGATTATCTAAATTTCATTTTCTTGTATTATTGCTATAGCAGGCATTTCCAGTGCTATGTAAAATAGAAGTGGTGACAATCAACATCTTTTTTCACTTCTGATTTTATTCTAATGGATTCTAGCTTATCTCAGTTACATATAGCTCTTTAATATACATATACATAGAGAGATAGATATAGATATAGATACATAGATATATATTTTAAGGAAAGGTCCACTTATTCCAACATTTTCTAGCCTTTGTAGGAAAAATGGGAGTGGTGTTTTGTTGAAAGGTTTTTGTGCATTGATATTGATATAATAACATGATTTTTGCTAATTTTGCTATTGGTATGGTTTATTCGGTTTATAGTTTTCCTACTCTATCAAATAATTATAGAGAGAGTGGGCATCTTGCTTTAATCCTGAATTAACTGAGAAATCTTCTAGAGCATCCCTATTGCATATGATTCTTGCTTTTGGTTTTAGATTGACACCTTTTATGATATTAAAAAAGGTCTCCCTATGCTTATATTTTGTATATGTATTTAGTACAAATGAGTATTGTACTTTGTCAAAGGCTTCTCCCATGTCTATTGAGATATCACGTGTTTAGATTTTGTTTTCCAATTTTTTGAATTAATATTCATTGATGATGTTGGTCTATATTTCTTCTGTATTATCTTTCTCTAGATTCGCTGTCTCACAAAGGAATTTGGTCAGATATTTTCTCTTTTAATATTTTGTTGATAATTCAGATAGTGTTGGTACCATTTTTTCTTAAGTTCTTAATTTCTTAAATTCCCCTCTGTTCCCCTTTTGTACTTTCTTTCAGCTAGTTCTATTTCTTTTTAATAGATTGGATTATTTACATTTTTTTAAATTTGGTCTTCTATTAGATTGAGCATTTTATATTTCTAAAGGCATTCTTCCATTTCCTTTGGGTTCTCAGTTTTGGTAGCCATGCAACTATGCATAGCAGCTTCTCTCTTGTTTTGTTTGATTTCACTGTATTTGATTGCTATTTTTTTTTGATTTTATTTTCTGCCCCTACTCCTATTGGCTAAAGTTTTTTTTTCTTTTAACTGTAATTTTCACTATTATTTTCAGAGAACAAACTTTTAGTTTTTTATCATTTCAAAAGTCTGGTCTAGAGACTATTTCTCCTCTAATTTTAACATCTCCTCTTTTGAGTTTATTTTAAGTTTGTTTGCTTGTTGACTTTTTAATTTTTTCAAAAAACGGTTCATTAGTTAAATCATATGGTTCATTAATTCATTACAATACATTAATTCTCTCCCTTTCTATTTTGCCATCATATGTTTTCATGGATACATATTTCTCCCAAGTACTGTTTTGGCAGCATCACAGAAATTTTATGTCGTTTCATCATTGTCATTGTCTTTCTCATATTTAGTTTCTCTATGATTTTTTTCTTTGACCCCCTCATTTTTTAGAATTTTGCTATTAAAGTTTCCATTTGGGCTTGTATCTTTTTTCCTCCTTGAATTGATTACTATTTTATTATATTATGTTTGATAAAGGATGTGTTTATAATTTCTCATACTTTACATTTATTTGAAAGTTGTTTGTGTCATATTACCTGGTCAATTTTTGTGAAAAGTTTCATGTAGTGCTGATAAATATGCATTTTCTTTAGTAAGCCCATTCAGCTATAGATTCTACAGAACTTTTTTTCAATTAGATATTATCCCTTTGGTTTATCTTTCTGTTAGATTTATCCAAAACAAAGAGAGGGGCAGCTGTTGCATTACTGTACATACCTTCCTGTAATTCAATTGATTTTTCCTTTATGAAGTTAGATGCTCAAGTATTTGGAGCATATAAATTTAATATTGATATTGGTTTGTTGCTTATGGATCCTTTCAGCATAATATAGTTTCCTTATTTTTCTTTTATGTTATGAATTTGTTTTTTACTTTTCTGAAACCACGATTACAACGACTATGTTTTTTTAATTCAGCAAATGCTTAGTAATTTTTGTTCCTGTGGCTCATTTTTATTTCATTTGTGATCTTGATTTTTTTAGTCTGCCTTTTTTTAGGCAACAGATTTTCACCATTATCTAATCTGTTACTATTTTTCATTTTATTGTACTTTTAATCCACTCCCTTTTAGACATCCATTTATCTCTCATTTTTTTTTTCCAAATTAGGGTAGTACTTTGTCTCCAATTATTTTAGCTTAATCCAATTTAAGATGGCCTTATTCCCACTGACTCTTCCTTTAAGCCAAGGCCCACCCCCTGTTCTTGTTTATTTCCCTTTTCTCTTGTTTTTTTAGAGTTTTGCTTAACTTATTCATTATTATTTGCTTAACTTTTTCTTTCTGCCTCTTCTATAGATATCCAATTTTCCCCCTTTGTTATTTTCCATTAAGTATTCAAATAAAACATCTTTCCTTCTCCCACTCTTTAGTATGTTCTATTTGTTTTTAAATTTCATTTTCTGTTTTTTATAAAAAAAATAATTTCTTCACCTCGTCTTCATCATTATTTCTTTGTATATTTTAGACTTTTATTCCTTGATTCACTTCCTACACACAGATTTATTCCTTCTTTAGTCCTTATGGAATTAAAGCTTCTAATATACCCATTTTGACTTCTCCTTTCTGAGCAATTCCTATATTGTTGTAAATATTGCCCCCAGTCCTCTTTTTTCTCTGTGGCCTTACTCTTAGAAATATCAATTCCAGCATGTGGTAGGGAAGACAGAAGTATTGTACAACAGTAGGAGATCTTTACTACCCTTTACTCTCCCCATGATCATTTCCTTGCATTTTCTATGAAATATCTTCTCTGGTTCCATTACTTCCAATTCTTCTGGATCTCAGTTGTTCCCAAGAGCTCTGAGTCTCTTTCCCAAAGCAGGATGAGTGGTGTCTCTAAGCTCCAAATCCCTACAGATTGTTCCCATTATAAAGTCCTTGTCTCCATTAGTAGTCTACATGTCTTCCCTCATGGAAATGTTCTTCAGTGGGGCTCTCTCCCACCTGAATAAAGATTACTCTCATTCCTTCCTCTTGTTTCAATTCCTTTTTTTGTCTCCTTGCCCATTTTTCTATTGACCTACTTCTTGAGAGACTGCAGGAGTGATTTGCCTTTCATTATTAACTTTTGATTTGATTCGGGAGCATCATATATTCCTGTCTATCATCTTCTCTTCTCCTTTTTTTATGTACTTTTCCATTCTGTAATTTAACACTCAAAAAATAAAACAGAAGTAAAAGACAAAAACAAAAACAAAATAAAACCAGCTAAGCAAACCAACAAAAAATAATTGATTCACCTGTAGGTAAAACCTCACAAGATCTAGGCCTTGTTTCAGTCCTGTTTCTTCACCATCATTTCTTCTATTTGACTTTGGATTTTACTCTTATCTCTTTGTGTATGTTTAGAAAGAAAGCTATCAATGGCCTCTCTGTTACTCTTTCATTATTGTCATTGTGTTCCGTGTTTGTTTCCTTTTTTGGTATTTCTATTTTGTGGGATGTTTGAAAAGCAAATCATTTATTCTGGCCTGGTTTTCTTTGTAGGAATGCTTCAATTTTTTTTTAAATCATTGTCCATTTTTTTTCATTAATGGCTAGATTTATGCTTACAGCACAGGTCACCTTGATTTGCATTTTGAATTCCTTTGCATTTTGGAATACATTATCCCATTCCCTCTTATGGTTTCTAGTGGATACAGAATAGCCTTATCTTATTCAAATTTTCTTTATATATAAAAGACTTTCTCCTATTTGCCTGAAGATTTGTTGTTTGTTATTGAAATGATATATTTAACTACTGTGGTTCTTGGAGTTTACTGTAGTCTTTTTTCCCCCTAATTTGTGAATTTGTGAATTCTTTCAATTTTTGCTTTGTTTTCTTGTATTATTTCTTGCATTGTGATCTTCAGGTTTTTTTTTTTTGGACTGGTCATGGTTGATTGGTTGCTTGTTGTCCTTCATTCTCTCAAAGAGGACCAAAATGACATCACTATGTGAGAGTCAAGTTACAGTGTGTCCAGCTGTGGCTGATCAGACCAATATGAGCTCAGAATGTTCTGCCACAAGTCAGGCACAAATAGTCCATGTGAATATTTGGGGTGGATTCTCTAAATTTACTCACTGGACTGGTCATATTTTCCTGGGAGACTAACTCTTAAGTTGTCTACATATCCTATTGTTAAGATAAACATGTTTTGCTTGTTGGAAATCTTGTTTTATTTTAATGTCATTGATTTTTTTCTTTTAAATTATCCTTGACTTCTACGTATTTGCATTCCCAATTAATTAGTTTTTCTTTTTTCATTTGGTAAGGCTTACCATTGTAATTTCAAGTTTTTCTATTCTGCTGATTATTTCTGCTTTTACAATACCTAAGGTCTTTGATTGAATTTCTTTCTGCCTGACATTTTTGATAATTTCAGGATTTTTTCCTCATATTCTCATATTCCTCATATTCACTTCTTAATTCTTTTCTTTTATATCATGGTCTCCCTTGGCGTTAGACCTCAAAGCTGTCTCAAACTCTTTCCTGGGCAATTCATGTTTTGCTGGCCTCAGTGCCTGCCCCAAGTGACTTCTGGGAAAATAAAACCAGCCCCTGTGGCACACAAGTTCCCTGTTTAAAAACCTACAGTGACTCCAAACAACCTGTATAAGATGGAATCAAATATCTTAGCTGAGAATTTTAAGGCCTTCACAATTTGGACCGAGCCAGCTTCCCAACCTTACTTCACATGGCTGGCCTTTATACACTCCACATTATAGCCAAGTTGGACTATTTCTATGAGCTCACCTTGCTGTCTCTCGTATATGTCTTACTGTGTGATCCTCTAGAACTTGAGCTCCTTGAGAATAAGGATTGTTTCCTCTCTGTCTTTTTATCACTAGAACCTAGCACGGTACCTGGTTTATAGTTTGTACTTAACAAATATTTCATTGATTGATTACTTATATCTAGGCAGGCAGGCAGTCAACTGTTCCAGGAATGGCATTTGGTCTTCCTCTGTTCCTGTTAAAATGCTTCTGGTCCTGGAAGGTCCAGGTCAGTTATCATTTTCAATGATGCATTTCCTGATTTCACCGGCTAAAAGTGATCTCCCTACTAACATTTCCTAAAAATATTCTGCCTGGTCCTAGTATTTGCCCCATCTTACTCACCTTTGCCTTGTATTTATTTGTGTTTATGTTTTCTCCCCACAGTAGATTGTAAGTTCCTTGAGGGGAAGAACTTTAGATTTTGCATCTTTATATCCATAACACATAGCATAATATAGTAGACAGTTAATGTTTGCCGGCCTATAATAACTGATATTTATAGTGAACTATAAAGAGTTTGGGGGCAGCTGAGTGGTGCAGTAGACAGCATAATGGGCTTGGAGTCAGAAAGACTTATCTTCCTGAGTTCAAATTTGGCTTCAGACACTTACTCGCTATGTGACCGTGGGTGAGTCATTTAACCCTGTTTGCTTCAGTTTCCCCATTTGTAACATAAGCTAGAGAAGAAAATGGCAAATCCTTCTAGTATCTTTGCCAAGAAAATACCACAAGGGGTCACAAAGAGTCAGACACAATTGAAAATGATTGAATAACAACAAAGAAAGTTTTCAAAACACATTACACGTATTTGACGCTCGCAACAACTGTGTAGTATGGAAGACATTATTAGCCCCATTTAATAGATGAGAAAATCAAGGTTCAAAGGATTTAAGTGAATTCTCTATGGTTACACACATATAGAACTGGGAAACCATGCTTTCCTGACTGTAAGTCCACTATCTCTTCCAGGTTGCCCTCAACTGAATTGAACTATGAGCTGTTAGAATTATTTTTCATGGGCTTCACTTTCCTTGTGACCTCCATGCCTCTTTTGTTTAGCTCTGTTTCAGGAGGAGTGCAGATCATGCCCTGCTGACACAAAGTTCTCTCTGAATCATGAGTCTAATCACATGTGTTTTGCTTCCAGTCAAACAATATCAGATTGCTTTAAAAGATTTCTTTATAACAACATCTTGCAGGCCACATAAGGCAAAGATGATGGAAGGATTTAAGGACATTTTGAAAACTCCGTGATAAGCAATTAGTCACTGATACCACCCAGAAATGGGGCTGCTGGTTATCTTGTCTTTTATCACCTTGTTTGCCACTGCAGTAAAAATATGAATCTAACAAATCACGGCTCTTACTTTTATGTTCTTGTAATGAGAGCTTTGACGGACGTGTCCTCATGACTTTGTTCAAATCTGTAAAGAATACTTCCCAATCAATCAACGAGCCTTTATTGAAGACCTGTGATATGTCTGTGAGGCCCTGTGAGATATGCAGTGGTACAATACATGGTCTCTGACCTTGAGTGCTTTGCTGTCTAGTTAGGGAGATAAGGCACGGACGCAGGAGAAGATAAATAATTCCGCAGTGCCAGTGATACTTTTAGTGCCTAATAGTGCCTGGCATATGGTGGGAATAGGATAATTGTTTGATGGATGAATAAATGCTGAATGAGTGATATGTTAATAGTAAACAAAATAACTTACATTTATATAATAATTCGACATTCACAAAGCATTTAAAAAGCTTTTTTTCTTTGAACCTTACAATAACTTTATAAAAGAATGCTAATTTCACAGATGAGAATATTAAGGCTCAGCGGGAAAAAATAGGATCATAGAATTTTGAAGACATCAATAAATATTTATTAAATGTTTACCATGTTCCAGACATTGTGCTGAACACCAGGATACATTGTAAGCCCTCAAGGAGCCTGCATTCTGATGGCGGAAGACAACACAAAAAAGGGAACTGAAAGTGTGGTGGGGGGGTCTAGTGGAGAGAAAACATCTGAACTGGCCCCCTCCTCAAAATGGAGACAGAAGATAGTTGCAGGATGAAGGAATGCTCTGGGGCAAGAAGGCTACATGGTCGGAGGAAATTTCCAGGATAAAAAGGCAGCTTAGGCATTGTGGGAAAGTCCAGAGAGTCATAGGTGGAGCTAGGAGAGAAAGTTAGAATTAGTCTGACTTTCTCTCCCCACCCCACCCCCATTTTAAAAATTAGAAAAGTGAGTCCCAGAGAAGGGAAGTGATTTACCCAAAGTTACAGTATCTTAGAATTATAAAGATATGGAAGGAAGGGATCTCTGAGCAAATTTAGCCCACTCTCTCCTACCTCCCCCGCAACCCAATTCCATTTTATAAATTAGGAAAACAAGGTCCAGATAGTAGTGACTTGCTCAAAATCATATAAGTAGTAAATAGCAGGGCCAGAATTTAAATCTGTCTCCCCTAAGTTTAAATCCAGCATGTTTTATACTACCTCCACATAGGACTCATTGAGCAAGTCAGGGTAAAAGACAGATGATAAGAGTATGATGATGATTAGGTTTTCTGAGGAAAGAGACCACTTCTGGATGATGTGGGCAAGGAAGACTTTGTGGGAAAAAGTGGGATTCTATTCTATATTCAAACTGTAGCTGTAAAAATTTAATGTTCGGTAAGAATGCATTCCAAAATCTGGATTTATTTTACACATAGACAACAGTGAGCAGATAGGGTATTGAACTTGGAGACAAGAAGAAAGACTGAACTCAAATCATTCCCTGACCCCTTAATAGCTGTGCAAATCATTTGGCCTCTCTGAGACTCCTTTTCCTCATCTGAAAAATGGGGATAATAGTAGCACCTACTTCAGAGGGTTTTTGTGAGACTGAAATGAGATGGAGTATGAAAAATGTGTTGCAATCTTTAAAGTGCTGTACAAGTGATAGCTATTCTTATATATAATGTCTACATTTCAGGGCAAGTTTTTGCAATTTTTTTTGTTTGATGTTGTGTGTTGAGATGAAGAAAATGTATTCCAAGTATAGGAAATAGCAGGAACCCAGGTACTAAGGTGGAGGATTTGCAGGGCATACTTAGGGCATGATGAGTATTCTGCCCCCTAATTTGATCTAGCGGGGACTTTAGCAAAAAGAATAGTGGAAGATAGGATCAGAAAGATAGGGGTGGTATTGGACTTTAGTTTATATTTGGTAGACAATTATGAGTTTGTATGCAGGGAAGTGACATATTTTTAGAAGATAAACTTGGCACTGGAGTATTAGGTTTTAGGGGATAAGCTATTAGAAGCTTTTGTGACTGAGACCCATGGTAGCTTTCTATCCTCATTGGATACTACTGACCCTCCAGCACTCTGTAATTCCACCAAACTGGCTCTCTCTATATCCCTCACTGAAAGTACTCCATCCCCAGTGTCCATGCTGTCTTTATTCCTGGCATGGACACTCCCTCGTATACCTCCACTTTACAGAATCATTCTCTCTCTTTAAGATGCATTTCAAGTACCACCTTCTGCATAAAAGTTTTCTTTATCTCCTCAAGTGGTAGCACCCTCTATCCCTAACTATTTAGTGTTTACTTTCTTTATGCTTTTTCTATATGGACTTAGAGATTTATACTTGTTTCGCCTGTTAGAATGGAAGTTCTTGGAAAAATAGAAACCTCTTTTTTCTATGTATGTGTATTCCCCCATGGTAGCATTGAACCTGGCATACAGTAGGTATCCTTTACTATACAATAAAGATCTATATTAGGCCCGGACCAGTGGCCAGGGAGAGCAAGCAGCAGGGGTAGAAACACTGAAGAAGAACCATCATCAAGGCATGGTTAGTGATTGGATATGGCACGGGGAGAGTTGCAGTATGGGAGAGAAATAGATTTATGACCATAGAATTATATATTTATAGCTGCAAGGGAACTTTGATTTCTAGTCTAACTTTTTTATTTTACAAATGAGGAAACTGAGATGACTTCACATATTGAGTCTGGATTACTGGGATAATGATGGCACGATTAGCAGAAATCAAGATATCAGTGGAAGAGCTAAGGCTGGGAGGGGAAAGTGAGTTTGGTTTTAAATGTGTTACATTTGTGTGTATGTTCATCTGGTAGTTCCTTAAAACTTACTGTGAAAGTCAGTGAAAACTCATTTGGTAGTAGTTTTGCTCTTTCCCCTCCACCCCTTATTCTCATTCTATGTTTTCTTGCCTTTTCTTGGCTCTCCTAGTAGGTTGGATGACCTGGGGGACCTATTTTAAGCCTGGTGTTCAAATACCAGCCTTGATAAAGTTCATGGAGACTAACCACAAGCATCGTTGGGAGGTGATGAAGCATCATGTTTCACCTGCAGCAACTCTTAAAGATAGTCCTCTAAGGGGTCCAGGGATTGTCCTAGGCTGGGTAAAGGATACACCTACACTGATGAAATTGTAGGTGCTCTGAAGTGTGGAAGTAGGCGGCATTATACAGGAAAGTGCTAAAGGCAAAAATAACCAAGTGCTAAAATAAATTCTATAAATCAATTTTTTTGACTTATGAAAATTAGTTTTTAGAACCCACTTAAGCTAATTTGAGACAGTTGGATAATTTTAAAACCAGTTATCAGAATGATTGGGGTAGATACTGGATGCAGGAATTGTGGGCATTTGTCTTTCTTAGTTATGAAGGTTAAAACACAGACCATCTCTTATGGTTACTGCCAGGTCTTCTCAGTGGCCAAGCCAATGACTGGTTGCATCTTTATGGTTGTTTCTTTGGTCCCTGAATTCCTTACAATGCTGGTAGGAGCAGAGGATGGCCCCCAATCTCTTCTGTTGTTCCCACATGTCTTGTGTTTATATACTGTAGGTCAAACTCTGTGATTAACCATTTGTCCTAGGAGGAATTTGAGGAATGTATATCATTTCCTGTGAGGTCTATGTGGCTGGCAGTGGCTGGGCTTGTGCTGTATGATAAGGGTAAAAGGAAAGAAACAATCTTGTTTTTGCACTTCTAGACTGGAAAATAGAAAGGGGGTACTTGGTGGGAAAGCAGCTTGTTTCTGTCCCGTGGCTGGTTTGTGTTTGATAGAGATGCTGCAATGCAGTCAAAAGTTTTACATGTGCAATGGCTGTGATTTATTAAGCTTCAGACAGGAGGAATGATGTCAGAGGCAGGAAGGCAAAATTGCTTCATCTCCTGTCTGCAGCAGATTGAGGAAAATCAGGGTCTCCTGGAAGTTCATGAACAGTTTTCTTTTGGAACTTGTGATGGCTGAAGGTCAGGCAGCTGGACTTAAATTCGTTTCACTGAAAGTAGATTGTATAGAGCTAAACACGATCCCTTTCTAAGTACCAGTAGATAGATAGATTTGACTTAAGGCCATATTTCCAATTTTGAAATAATTAAAGCTATCTAAAATCAATCAAATGAACAAGCATGTATTGAACACTTATTAAGTGCCAAACACTGTGCTAGATACAAAGGAAAAAGTGAAGATATTAATAGGTGGTAGGGAAAGGAATTGACCTGATTGTTTCATTAATAGAAATAACTCCTAAGTGAGGAAATTCCCATCATGATGAAGATGAGCACATTCCCTTGGAACCTAGTCTTAGAAACTTACTTAGAGTGATAAAAGGATAAGTGGCTTGCCTACAATCATAGAGCCAGTACATATTATAGGCAGGACTTGAACCCAGGTTTTTCTATCTTCAAAGCCAGTTTTCTATCTACTGTGAAATGCTGCTTATTACCATCATGACTACCACCATCATCATTATCACCACTACCACCACCACCACCATCACTATCACCATCACCACTACCATCACGACCATGACCATAACCACCACCATTACCATCATCATCATCATCATCCTTGCCACTAGTACTATCATAATATGTGAGAGAGTAGACGCAGAACTGGCCTTGGAGTGAAAGAAATTTAAGTCCTTCCTCTGACATTTGCTGTCTATGTAACCATATTAAACTTCTCAGTGCCTCCAAGTTGCTCTCTAAGATTACAAATACATTTCCACTTTATATTGATCGAGGGAATTTTCAGCCTGAGAATTTAAATAAATTAGTCACAGGGTCAACCATCCTACCCTCTCTTCCCGTCCCTCCAAACTACATATATATATATATACATTATATATACATTATATATATACATACACACACACATGTATGTATATATATTACACATTACAAAGAAAGAACTATGGAAAAGTGGAGAAAAGAATGCCATCTAAAAATATATTAACAAAAAAATGGACTAGGCATAATGGTAGACTTGCTGGGATTCCATTTCCTCCTTTGTAAATGAGGTCTTTACACTCCTAAAAGCATAGCTCATATATCCCTACCAATGTATCCATGGAGGTCAGGTAACATATTTAGCTCAAAGCAATTTACTGCAATAGAAAGTTATGAACTAAAGTTGAAAAAACATTTTCCTCTCCCCCTCAATAAATCTGGGGTGCCCTCTCTCACAGAGAGCATCATAGACTCATAGATTTAAAGCTGGAGAAAACTTTAGAGGCCCTTTGTCCAAAACCTTCAAAATACATAGAGCATTAGTGGGGAGAGCGGCCACACACATGGTGGATGTAAAGAAGGGGAAACAAGCATTTATGAAATTCCTACTATGTGCCAGGCATTGTGCTAAGCACTTCAAATTTATCTCATTTTATCCTCACAACAAACCTTGGAGGTAGGTGCTATCTCTATTTGACAACTGAGGAAAATGAGGCAGAGAGTCACATAGCTCCTGAGCAGCTAAGGCCAAATTTGAACTCAGGTTGTCCTGAATCCAGGCCCAGTGCTTTGTCCACTGCACCACCCAGCTGCCTCTAGTATGGCACACACTTTGGCAACGCATATGGCCAAAATAACTCTGTTTCTCAAGGTGCAGCGTACCAACATCTTTTCTCTTTTCAAGTTTCATCTCACACACTTTCCCCTTCTCAAACAGCCCTCTTCCCTTTCCCTACTTGGTGCAATGTCTTCATTAGACAACTTACTCAGTTGGATTCCTTGGGCCCACTCCTCTCTGCAGCACAATTTCTGGCTCCTTGTCTAGAATTTCTGGACCTATTTTCTTTGGGAAGTAGCCCCTTCCATTAGGGGTGCTATTCAGCTACAATACACCATTATCAATGATGGGAGAATGTGGAAAGGTAGCCTTAGTAACATGCTATTTCTATGTTTCTCGCTTGAATGCATCCTGTCTGCTCTGGATTAAGCCCTGTGCCTGTATGGTGCCATTCTACAGATGAGATTCTATAATAAAAAAGGAGCTAGACAGGCCCAGGAAGGCAGCTAGGTGGCTCAGTGGATAGAGTGCTGGGCCTGGAGCGAGAAAGAGTAAGTTCAAATCTGGCATGAGATACTTACCAGTTGTGAGACCTGGGACAAGTTGCTTAATCTCCATTTGCCGAAATCTGCTGGAGAAGAAAAAGACAAACCACTCCAACATCTTTGCACCGAAAACCCCATAGACAGCATTGGCTTGCTAGGGTTGCCGGGATCGTGAAGTCAGACACAACTGAATGATGAAGCAACAATAACAAGGATAAGCACAGAACAGAATATCTGCCAAGGTGCCAAGGCCACGGAGCTGGAAAGCGTTATGTTTGCCTCCACTCTCAGTACTGACCTTATGATAGCAACTATTAACATAATCCTCATCACCCCAAGCCAATATTCCTAAATTGTCCGTGTAGATTATACAATCTAACAAGATTTCTTTCCCTTCATTGCTGCATCATTTTCTATGTCTATAAAATGAAGAAGTTTGACTAGAACGTGACGGAAGTCTCTCTTAGTTGAAAAACTCTATAGTCTTCCTGCCTAGAATGTAAAGGAATGGGTACTTCATTAAGAGAACAAGAGAAAAGAAGATAATACTATTTACTTTCTGAACTTAAGGAAATTGGACAAGGAGTTACTCCGAAGCATAGTGAACAGGGAAATAAGATGCATCATAGATGCAAGTTAGAGCAAGACAAAGAAAAGTTCTCAAAAATCAAGAAGGGAAAATGCATTTTCTATAGTGGGAATGGGAGAGCAGACTGATGTCCAGTTGGCAATATTGTTTAACAGTCTGAGAGGCTCTTTCCAGAATCCAATGTTTGTGGACACGGCCTTCCAGGTGGATAAAACAATGGTGCCAAATTGATGTTGCATATGAAATCCTTCTGGAAGGTAACAGGTTGATCATAGGCGCATCTCCTTCATTTTATTCTATGTGGAAAACAGAGAGAAATGTGCACAGAGGAACCTCTTTAGGATACTTTTCAATGGTTTTCGGGACAGGATTAACACCTGCCTTAGATGCCAGGTTTTTACCGCATGGACTCGTATTTCGAGGGAAAGTGATTTGTTCTGTGGCATCTTTGAATTGGTGCACTAACAAACTATGCTATAATGGGAATCTATGGCATTAAAATACTAGAAACAAAGAAACAGTGAAATGTAAGCTATGAGGACTAAGAGATCAGAGGGCTAGCAGAGCAGCGAGGCAGGTTCCTTACTCAGAAAGGGGGAACCCTATTTTAATAGAAAGAGGACAAGCAATGATGCAGTGCTGTCTTATGTGAAAAGGAGTAGACAGTCAGTGGGAGCTAATGTACAATGAATTATAGATGCCTGCTGCCATTGGAGGAGTAGAATATATAGCTAATACTTATTTGGGATCATTGGATCATAAGAAGTAATTAAAGTTCATCTAGTATGACAAACATATTTTTACAGAAGAGGAAACTCAGCCCTGGAGAAGGGAAGTGACTTACTCAAGGTCATGCATATAGTATAAATGGCAAAACTGGGGTTCTCACCCAGGTCTTCCAATTCCAAATCCAATACTCATTCCTCTGCACTGCATCATCTCCTTTATACCAGCAAAGCACAAATTGACAGATTATTTCAAGCCAAATCCTAAAATCTCAGCGATAATAGATGATGGGACCACAGAAGTCAAGTAATCTCTGCTATACCTCAGTAATAATCCCTCATGCCACAAACCTGACAAGTGTTCATACAAACTCTGTTTGAAGACATAGAGTGAGAAGGAACTCTGTCTCCTAATGCAGCCTATTCACTTTTGGATAGCTCTAGTTCTTAGGAAGTTTTCCCTTATATTAATGTTACATATTTTTTGTCATCAATTTTTACCCACTACTCCTAGTTCTGTTCTCCAGGGGTTAATAGAATGAGTATAATTCTACTTCGTCCAGGCAGCCCTTAAAATATTTTAAGCCATTATAATGTTCCTTAGGCACCATGCAGAAAAGGGCATCCAGGATGGCAAAGGGTCCTGATTTTGTGTCTTAGAAAGGTCAGTTGAAGAAGATAGGTTGTTAACACATAGTGTAAAAAGAAGCTTTCAAGGAATCTGATAATTGTGATGGAGGCATATAGTGACAAAAGCTCAGGTGAATTTCATAACAAATATCTTTGTATAAAAAGTGGCTATAGGCTAGGACCCCCCAAGATAGTCTGACTATAAAAGGTTTTGGATCAATGAAAAGGTTCCCTAGGCAATCCTGAAATATTTGATGGCACATCAGAGGAGACTCGAACAGAGACAAGGAGGAATACGTTAACATGGATAGAGCATAGAGTAATAAGACCTGGACACAGGGTCAGCCAAAAGTGATCATGTTATCCAAAGTGGAACAAATCCTTAAATGAATGAATATTGAAAAATTGCTAGGAAGTAATAATATACTGGTTGCTCAAATAGGTTTTGAATTAAACATGGTTGATCCTTGCCTGGTCAAAAGGCAGTGTATACATATGAACAAAATAGTTCAACATGTTGTAAGCACCTTGAGGGCAGGGTCTAATTCGATTGTGAACCCCTTCCTTTTCTTCTTGTGACTATAACAGTGCCTTTTACATAGGGGTTCAGTAATTACTTATGGAATGAACAAATGGATGGAATGACAAGTGAAGGAATGATTTAGAGAAAAGAAGGTCATAGAATCAGAAAATAGAAGATTCTATTGGTGTGCCCTTGGCAGAGTTCCCCTTTTATTCAATATAAAATATCTTTTTGGTGAGCTTTAAGAATTAGTTGAACTATTCCAGGTCTCAAAGGTATTAGAATCCTAGATCTGTAAGGGGCCTTGGAAATAATCTAATTCAACCCTTTCTTCTTACAGATAAAGAAACTGAGTCCGAGATGGAAAAGTGGCTAGTCCAGGGCTACCTGGTTCTGCTTCATATGTTTCAGAAATACCTATCTGCTAACATTACTCCACAGAGTCTTCTCTTACAAAATAGGGATTATTTGTTGATTCTTCTTTCTCAGCCCTCCAATTAGAAATGATGATGTACATACCAGATATACCATGAAACCCAATGCCACAAAGCATATACATGATTATTGGGTTTTGCTATGCAAATATTATGTTTCCATATGCCGACTTCAACTTTTTTTTATTATGTAAGCTGCTAAAAGAGAGATACCATAGTTGTTTAATCACCTTTATCTGACATACAGATTTTTATTGATGTGTGGAAAGCTATCTACGATCATGGGATTGTAGCATCATGTATAAAATGAGAGCTACTTTGGAAATCATCTAATGCAATCCCCTCATTTTACAGAGAAGGTGAGGCCCAGAGAATGACTTGCCCATGGTCACACAGAGAGCAGCAGGCCTGGCAATTGAACCCAGGTTCTCTGACTTTAAGGGCAAAGTGGTTTCTACTGTATCTCATTTACTCCTTTAATAATATTTTCACTAAAGTCTTACTCCTCAATAAAGTCCAATTCCATATTTATTTATGCTAAGAGGTAGAAGTGACCTAGGATTCTTGGTGGATATTCCAATGGAATGCGAGCTTGAGAAAATATTAGCAAGTGCAGAAGGCTTTGAGAATGAAACCATAAATGGATTATTTGATTTTTGTCAGAAGGCCAACTCTAGCTAAGTTCAGAAAGACACTGGGAGGAGGGCTACAAGGTGGTTATTGTTTGGTGACAATTCCTAGAGACTAGCTAATGAGATATGAAAAATATGCAATCTAGATGATGGAGGGAAGTCCGCTGTGATGAAATAATTGACATTTTGAAATAGTTGTTGCTCAGTCATTTCAGTCATGTCTGACTCTTCGTGACCCCATTTGGAGTTTTCTTTGCAAAGATACTGAAGTGACTTGTCATTTCCTTCTGCAGTTCATTTTACAGATGACGAAACTGAGGCAAACATGGTCAAGTGACTTGTCCAGGTCACACAGCTAGTAAGGACAGATTTGAACTCACAAAGATGAGTTTTCCTTACTCCATACCCAGCGCTCTACCTACTGTGCCACCTAGCAGTCTGGCCTTTTGAAGTACTGAGGCATGAAGTAAGATAATGGTGACAAATGATTTTTTCAGAGAGATGTTGTATCATTCCAGTACCATCATGGAAAAATCATAATGTCATATGGAAGGCATTTTTTTTACATTAGGAACTCCTGCCAAATATGGCAGCCAGTCATACAACAGTTCAGACTTTAAAATGACTGAATCACTCAGTGTGGAATGATGGTGCAGCATGGTAGAATGAGCAAGATTTTAATTCATGTTCTGACTGGCCAAGGAGCTCCTATGAGGCTTGAAAAACATCTTTTCCTGCAGGCCATTTATGTCCACACCTTTCAAAATGGACCAAATCTGGATTTTACATTGGTGGATAATGATCAATATCTGACTGGCAATATATGGTGAATATCTTTTAAAATTGTTTAAACTAATAGTTTTTACTCAATAGGGAGGGAGATAGAGAAAAGGAAGAGGAGATTAAAATGACAAGGTAAAATAAAGAAATGATTGTTGTGATTCTGAAAGACTGAAGTAGAGTATCTGGAGATGCTTATTGAAGCTGGGAGATAGGCCTTCAAAAAAAATGCAAACAGCAGTTCGTCATAATATTAAAGACAGATTTCCATGAATTCGAACTAGAAGCAATATGAAGTCAAGGACACAGCTTATTTCTAGGAATAGTAGACACAGAAGAGGAGACAGGGAGTTCAGGGGCAAACATTTGGGCTTTAGGAGTGAAGCTATACAGAGCAAAAGCATGTATCACAAACGTGAAAGAGAAATTTCTTTCGGAGGCAGAAATGTCAGCTGTCTAAAGAATCAAGCATAAGCTTAGTTCACCACCGAAAAGCTTTTCCTCCTCTGAAAATAGGGAGATAGCAACTGGCAATAGACCTTCATTTCTGGATGGCTCAAATTTTTGAAACAATGAGGCAAGACATGGTTAGGAAACTCCACTGAAATAATACCCTTAAAAACTGTCTGACCAACCTATTCAAATCTTTTGAAAGACTTATGTTTTCTTGACTAAGGTTTCAGTATTCCTGGTGGATTGTGTCCTATGATATGTAAACTGAAAACATTACATCTTGCCACCTCTTATCAAAACATAAAAGGCTATTGTTGTACAAGATTGGATTTTTAAATAATTTTTCAACTCTTCTACCTCTTGAGCCCACTTAAAGCAACCCTCTGATGGGGAACCATTCATTAATACCAGAGCTTTATGCCAGACAAAAACTTGGAATCTGTATTGTAGGGAATAATCCCACACTGGCAGGGAGATGTACTAGATGACCTAATAGGTCTTTTCTATCTCTAATTTCTATGATTCTATGAAAAGCAGCACCCACTATAAGAAACAGATGTTGGTTGAGTAGACAATGGAGGCATGGATTCATCTTCCTCCATCATCCCCTTTCAGCAATGTAGGTTGCCACCTCTTTTTTTCCCCCCTTCTCTACTCTGTGGCAGCTGATGAGATATTTATAGCCCCTCTTCTCAGCCTGCCAATTATAATTATCAATATCTCGACTGATAAAAAAGAAGGAAAAATCAGAGTTATGCAGAGTATGTGATAAGCCAAGTTTGGGTTTAAAATGAAAGTAGCTTTTTGCAATTAGGGACAATAGAGAGGTACACCCAGTGGCAGAGCGGCCATGCAGATCTCGCTCATTTGGAGGCAGTGGAGACATATGGTCTGCCTTTATGCACCTTCCCGTAAAAATCACAAGGTTGAAATGCTCATGTTGATCAGGCACTCCTCGAATAGACATCCCTTTCTGTACTGTACGGGGTGAGAGACTTACTTTAAATATAATAAATAAAAGTGAAATCTTACACAAGGCAGAACAGCTTAGTAATTGCTGTTTTGGAGCTCACGTCTCTGCAGTTATTTAGCTCAGCATTTCATCTCCAGCTGCAGCACAATTTTTGCCAAATATAGATAAATGAAGTTAAAGTTATTGGCAACCACTCGTTCTGTGTCCCTGTTTTGAGTTTATAGATTTCATAGGAATGACATTACTTTATTTCAGCACAGGCGATTGTTCTTTGGAAAAGAGAACTTTTTTCAGAGGTACAGTATGGATGGCATTTCAGCTGGAAACTTTATCAGAGAGACATATGGACAGTTGGAGTGAGTTCTATGTTTGAGCCATAGACCAGTTAAAATTCGGAGGTGGAGAGAGGACAGACTGAACTCAACTCAATATATTTTAGGCGTTCCTAAATTCTAAAGAAACTTTAATATAGTAGCAGCAGACAATCCCTTTCAGTGTGGAATGTCTAATGACTTAAGGGCTAATTCTATCACAAATAGCTTTTGGAGCAAATAGAATCCTAGAATTTCAAAACTGAAAGAAACCTTGCAGGTTATCTAACCCAACTCCAAACCATCATTTCAATACTGTCCAGAATATCTCTAAAAATGAAGCCTCAATTTTTTTTACCTCTGTTGATAAAGGACTCATTATCTCTTGAAGCAGACTATTTCAGTTTGGGAAAGATCTAATCGTTAGAAATATTTCCCCTACTATATTGTTGGTCCTGTTTATCTACCTACAATTCTTTAATCTTGTACTCTAGGTCCAAGGATAATAAGTATAATCTTTCAACCACATGATGACTATTCAAATATTTTAGGCTAGTAAGCATATTATTTATTCATTCAAAAACATTCATTAATTTTCTAAGACCCAAGGTGCTCTATCTTAAGTATTGGTTTCTCTAAGTTAAATATTCTCAGTCCCTCTATACTAAGGTCTCTAGTCTCCATTATTTTGTACACCCTCCTCTGTCCACACTGCTACTTGTCAATATCCTTTAAGAAATATGGTGGCCCTACTGGCTATAATACTTGGATAGAGAGATAGACAGAATCACTTACGATGTGCCCAGAACCATGCTAAGTGTTGGGAATACATATGAAAGCAAATGAGATAGTCCTTGCTCTTAAAAGAACTTACATTCTGATAGGGGAAGACATTACATGAAGGAGTACTGGAAAGGTGAGTTGGGACATAGAGAAGAGACTGCAGAAAGTGATGGTTCCCAGCTTGGACTTGGTTCCTAGCTAGATAAGGTGCAAGGCTTACCTCTCAGATTTGGGTGGAGCCAAGAGAGGAGTCCTAGTCACATTGTACTTTATGATATCTCTCAGAAAATGTGATGCTCCAAATTAGACAAAATCATTCAGACTGAAATCATCGTGGATAAGAAATCCACTCACTCTAAACACTACAGCCCTTTATTTCGAGCCTTCAATCCCTGATAAAATTTTCAGCATCATAAGAATGCCTTATTAGAGCATTGTCATAGAATTTAGAGTTGGGAGGGGAGTTAGGCATCACCTAGTTCAGCCTCTGACTTATTTCAGGAACCCGTTCTCTAGCCTCCCTAATATGTGTTCATTCAGTAACAGGGAATCTGAGGAAGCCCATTTTTATTGGCAATTTCTGAAACTATGAGTACCTACAATTTGTAGAAAGAAGTTCTTTCTATCTACTTAGCTAGAATGTGCAACCTTTATCTAATGGTTCTGCCATTTGTTCTGCCTTTGAAACAATACAAAATTAATCCATTACGACTATGATTATGATGCTCTCTGAATAACCACCCCAAACAGAAAGTTAGTCTTACTCTACTCATGTTTTTTCTGTCTTCAACTTAGAAAACAAAAGTCCTATAGCAATGGTAGTTTTATTTTTTCTGGTAAATGGGGGTGATGTGAGGAACCTTTAAATGCTGTTAGATAGGACCAGTTGAGGTTTCTATGACTCGTAGAATCATAAGATCATAGGTTTAGAGTTACAAGGCACCATAGATCCCATACTTGTTCATTTTAGAGAAGAGAAAATTAAAGTCCAGAGAGCATCGGTGGTTCGTCCAAGATCACAGAGCCAGCAAAGTGATGGAGTGTTTTGAACACAGGTCCTGTGTTCCTAGAGCTCATGTCCTTTCTACTGTATCATATTCATAAGATCGAGATTCAGAACAGACCCTTGGGGTGGTCTAGTCCAATCCTCTCATTTTGTAGATGGTGAAAGGGGTTCCTTGGGAGAGAAATGACTCTCTTAAGATCACATATATGGTCAGGAACAGAACCAGGACTTGAACCCAGGTCCTATGACTCCAAATTCAGTATTCACACACTTTATCACCTTGAGAGGTAAAATCTACTAGAGAGGAAGGAAGTGGATTTTAAAAATGATTAGAAAACAAAGTGAAGAAAATTGAATTTTTTTCCTTGCAAGAAAAGATGCCTAGGAGATAACAGAAGGTTTCTCACATATAAAGACACTTACTTTCCATTTCATCTGTTTGTTCCATTCACATCAAGGGAGCCTTGCTCTGTTATAGCAGGTCTGCCACAGCCTGAGGAGAGGGCAGCTCATCTTTTCTAAGGCATATGTCTCTTGCATTGTGCCAGGGGCCTCATGCCATTTCAATCTGGGCAAGGTTGAGATTCCAGGACTGTAATAAGCAGTTAGAGACTTTCCCTATTGGTAGTGGTTGGCCACCTAGCCTCCGCCACCTACCACAAAGGCATCTTCCCCCAACCTTCCTTGTTGTTGTTTTTTGTTGTTGTTGCTTAGTCATCTTATTGTGTCTGACTGGACTCTTCATGACCCCTTGTGGAGTTTTCTTGGCAGGGATATTGGAGTGGTTTGCTACTTCCTTCTCTGGCTCATTTTATAGATGAGGAAACTGAGGCAACCAGGGTGAAGTGACTAGTTCAGGGTCACACAACTAGTAAGTGTCTCAGGCCATATTTGAACTCAGGCCTTCCCAACTCCAGGCCTAGCTCTCTTCCTTACTCTGCTCCAATTCCCCTTCCCTTCAGCTGAGAGTAAGAAAATCTACTCGTTCTGTATCTTCTCCACTTTATGGAAACCTGAAAGCAGATGTAGAGGGAGGAACAAGCCAGGAGAAAGTTTTTTTTTAATATAGGGGAAGAGAAGAGGGCTCCACAATAATAACTGAACTTTTCCCTCAAGTTAGGGATTACAAAGCACCTTCCTCACAACAACTCTGTTCCTGTAGATAGCTCCGCAATTATTATTGAAGTACAGATGAGAAAGATGAGGCAGGTCACTGAAGTGGGAGTGGTAGAGCTCGAATTCAAATCCATGTCATAACTCAATCCAGAGCCAGCATTTTCTTCACAATATCATGCTGGTTCTTCCCTATTTGGGGAGGTAGAATTTTGTTTATACACCTGTGTTGTTATAGTGAAGAGAATGCTCTATTGTTCCCTGACTCCTGGAGGCAGTGAGTCTAGGAGAAGGAACCTGGCTCTGGAGCCAGAGGGCTTCTTTTCAAATCCCACCTGATGCTAACTAGCTGTGTGACGTGAAGCAAGTTTGTAACCTTCCCGGGCCCAACTTTCATCACTAGTAAACTGAGGGGGGTTGGCTCTGAGGTCCTTTTGACCTCCAGATCAATAGTTCTATCGTCTGAATATGATAAAATGAGTTTAAATAACTATGAGAATAAGGCAGGTGGGATACAAAGGAGAGTCTCCAGAGAAGAGATATCATATTTCTGTTCTTTAGTATCTTCAAGAATAGATATTAATTTCATTTGTTCAGATGATAGTCTTGTCCAAGGGCAGAGATTGACGGCCTTTGAGAGTCACTTTCAGCATCATAGTTTTATGATTCCACGTCTCATGTGTGTTTACATTCAGTCTGTATGAATAGAAAGGGCAAAGACTCCAGAAGGATACTGAGAAATAGGCAAACAATTTTGTTGATGACCGTTACTAGGTGGCACAGAATTAATATCACAACTGGTCTAGGGATGAGGGCATGTGGATATGCAGTGAAAGGACCTGGGTTCAAATGATTTACTATTTATTTTACTGTGGTCCTCTCTGGACCTCACTTTCCTCTTCTGAAGAAATGAAGGTCTTTGAGGTTTCTTCTGGCTCTAAATCCTATGGCTAAAGCCAGAATAGTACCTCAGGAGCACCAGGAAACCTGGCCTGTCTCTAGAGAGTCACGGAAGCATACAAGAATTATTGTCCCTTGTGAGGTCCATAGAGAGTTTGCCAGTATTATAAGCTCTTTGCATCTTTGCCCTAGAGGGAAAAAAAATGCCTTTTAGATAAAAGTTACTTTGTTTTGAGTCCACTGTGAAATTGTCCCTTTTTCCTGGCGCTTGGAAACTGTCATGTGCTATTAGCAACCTCTTCCTTTGGACTATGAGGTTTTTTTATTTCCCTCTTCTTTTTTCCTGCTTCTTTCCTACTCTCTTAGATGCTGAGATTGACTCCAGGGGACCCCATGGAGGATAGAAAAAAGATTCAATACTCATATCTGTGTTGTAATTTTCCATGAGTCTCTGGGGAGAACTGAGGTTATAATCTGACTATTCTTCTCTTTGTTACAACGTCAGTAGGCCTGATGCTGACCTCTTCAGGCAAACACAGCTTAGATGAAATTCCAAACTCCTCACAGCTCTATTTTGGGAATTAAGCAGAAGAGGAAATTTTGTCAGTCAGCAACAACCAAAGTTCATGGCCAAATTGTGATATGTTTTCCTTACTTTGGGGAGTTTTTTTTTGTTAGAAAATATAAAGTAGGGGGAACTGCTGTCCATAAGATACCCTTCCCCACTTGAAAAATAAAGCTGGTTAATATGTTGATTGAAAAAATGGTAGCTCCCAAACAGTTTTATTCTGTCCCATACAAAAGTGATTATGTTTAGCAATTTGTCCTAAACTGTTTTAAATTTTCATATATGCATATTATCCATTTAAATCATGTTAATGTTAATGAAGAAAGACATAAGTTTAACTGATTTTTCAGACTGTGTATGACTTTTAGATTATATTTTATGCTAAATGTTAAGAGGTAGGATTCATTTGTAAACATTCAACTGTGCAACTCAAAGAGAACTTAGGCATGTGTTACATTAGGGCCTTCAACGTTTTTATGGGTGGGGGTTTTGACAGTGGTATTCCGATGTCAAATCAAGTGTTCCTCATATCACATCCCTATTTACTGGCAAAACAAGCAAGCAGACAAACAAAACAGTATAATTAACCTTGATAGATTTGAAAAAACAAACAAACCAGCAATAACAACACCCTCTCAGAATTCCTAGTGTGGAAATTCCCTCTACCAGTTTCCATTGCGGTAAAAAAACAATTTGTTGGCATTTTGTACCTTATATTGTCTATATATCTGAGAGGCTAATTGTCTATGGTCACATGCCTAATATATGTGGGAAGTGTGACTTCTTGGATCATAAAAAGGCCATTCTTAGGTGCCCTGTTGCCTCTCATCCTACAATAATATAGTAAATTATTATTTTGAGAAGTAGCATAGTATAATGAATAGAACTTCAGCCCTCGAATCAGCCTTTGACCACATAATGACTGTAGGACCCAGGGCAAGTCACTTAACCTCTAAGTGATCCAGGGGAACCTCTAAGACCCTAAATGGCAGAATACTTGGGAATCTTTGTTGATTGAAGGAGGATTTTTACTGGGAGTTCACTACAACCGTGATATCACAGTTTTGGACAAAACAAATAAAAAAATCTGTATTAATGGACAATTTCCAAGCTAGAACATTCATTGTATGAGTCAGTGTGCTAATGGTTTAGTAATTATCAGAATATTCAAAAGCACTGAAATAGGGCTCTAGAGATGGAAGGGATCTTAGAGGCCATTTAGTTCATCCTCTGTATTTTACAGATAAGGAAAGT
Organism: Phalanger gymnotis; assembly: GCA_028646595.1. Lineage (NCBI taxonomy): Eukaryota > Metazoa > Chordata > Mammalia > Diprotodontia > Phalangeridae > Phalanger > Phalanger gymnotis. The sequence goes on from CM053625.1 coordinate 183,133,018, forward strand.
GAGTCACAGAGAGGTTAAGTGACTTATTTACATTCACACAGGTAGTTAAATAGCAAAGCCAAATTAAAACCAACATCTTTTAACTTCAAAGTCAGGATACTTATGACATTCCCTCATGCCACACTGTTTTCTTGAGTCTTTCTTATGAATCTTATTCTTGAACCGTTTAGGTTTATTCAAAGGAACTGAGCTGCAATTCAAAGGCATGAGATTGGCCAGGGACAGAGGACCACTCTAGGCATTTTGTTATTTTTGTTGTGTGGTCATTTTGCAGTCATGTCCAACTGTCTGTTACCCCATTTGAGATTTCCTTGGCAGAGATACTAAAGTTGTTTGCCATTTCTTTCTCCAGATCATTTTACCAATGAGGAAACTGGGGCAAACAGAGTTAAGCGACTTGCCCAGGGTCACGTAGCTAGTCAGTGTCTGAGGCCAGATTTGAATTCAGGATGATGTACCACCTAGATCCAGCATTCTATCCACTATACAACCCAGCTGCCCCATAGTCCAGGAATAAAATAATTCTAACTACAGAAGATTAGCAAGGGCCCTTCCTCACCACAATAAAACAAACTCCTTCCTCACCTCTTTGCCTATGAAATGACAGCTTTCAAATATACTAGTACGAGTAGTATTTCTCCTTTACTCCTCCTCCTCTTCTTCCTCCTTCTCCTCCTACTACCACCACTGTTGCTGTTACTACCACCAACACCATTACCAGTTGATACTTGTGAAGTTCCAAAGTTCAGTCCAGTTTGGCAACAAAGGGGCATACCACTTGATATAAGGACTTGGAGTTGGTCAATAAAAAGATTGCTCATTAGAAATTCTGTCCTTTCCTTCCCATTTACTTCATGATTTGAACTCTCCTCTCTACATAATTTTGAAATGAAAAATATGCAGCATGTAGAAGAGAAATGAGGAATAGTTTAGATAATACTGACCAGAAAAAAAAATCATTTTTGCCATGAATGCTTTGGCCGGAATTATCCAGATAACCGCCATAATTTTGTATTTTGTTTCCTACAGTCTTATGGTAAAAACGAGTAGACTGAATCCTGGCCCTGATCTTCCCTAGCTTCATTCCCTCATTCCTCCCCAAAAGGCAGCTGATTTTTGCTATTGGCTGGTAAGTGAACTTTCCAACATTCTAGAACACCTAGCGCTTGTGGCTCTACATTTCCTCAGAAAGGATCAACAACAATTGATTTTCATGGACCCACATTACCAAACGTAGAAAATAAAACACAATTATTTTGGATTTACCACTTTGCATTTCTCTTTTGTCCTGCAGTTTTCTCCAACTATCTCACCCCGCCATGTCATGCCTATACTTCTCTCTCTTCCTTCCAAAGCCTTAACAACAAAAATATGTGTTCTCGTTCTCTCCTCCCAGAAACCTTACCAGCACCCTGCCCCACCCCCACCCAAAAAGGAGCAGGGAAATAGAAAGCAAAGAGGTACGGATGCTAGAAATGCATCCTCTCTTTCTTTGACTTGATTGGTTTCAGGTTGGCAAATAAGTTTAACAACCTGAATATCTGAAAATCTTAAAGCATTGTCACATCTTGAGGCCATAAATGTTTGCTATTCCTTTAAAATGGAGAATAAAAAAGGTCAGTCTCTTTACCAAATAAGGAGCTCCAAGTGTGTGTACACACACACGCACACACACACACACACATGCAAAATGCCTCCCCCCACCTTTTTTATTAGAAAACACTTGAAACTTATCATGTGCAGCAGATGGGAGTAGAAAATGCAGCTTGAAGACAGTTATATAAATATATCCTTGATGTCTGTTTTGCTTTTCAATTTGCAGTGAAAAGTACAAAGGTAGAGGGGAGCGCCAGTCAGGGCTGCTCTCTGTCTCTTGATATCTATTCCAGATGTTGGCTAGACTTTGTGGAGCCAGGCTTATGGCATTGGGGCTGGAGATCGTCGTCTTTTCCTCCAGGTGTGATGCTTCATGCTGATTCCCCCACATGCTAGCCTGCCTTATCCAAACATGCTAAGCTCAGTGACAGGCCTCCACCACCTTTTCTGACCCAAATTTACCTCCTCCTCACTCCTTACTGCCTGATGGGGGCTGCAGACAGGTCCACTTGTCCCTGCCTATCCCACTGTCACTTCAAAAGCAAAATTTCTTAAAAAATGTTTTTTTTTTAAAGGTTCTGATTTTTTTCTTCAATGATGTTTGCCAGTTAGTGGCTCCTTCTGAATATTTCTTTTTGTGTTTTGAGAGCGTCTGGAGGTACTATTTGACACCGAGTGTGTCTGCCAAGCCTCTAATGGTAGTTCTCTGTTTGTACATGCTTGTAAAGGATTTTACACTGTAATATTTTAACTCCCTGATTAAACATTGCTAAGCACAGAAGAATATCATAAATCTTGCAGGCGCCAACTTCATTTATCTGAATGTTAGTTACTGTCTAGTATGGGTAAACAAATTACAGCAGCATTTATTATAATATATAAGACCACAGTGTAGCCCTATTAATATCCGGTACTCCCTCAGAAAGATGTCCTTTGCTGCAAGTGTGAATCTACACCTCCCCCCACCCCCTTTCTGGACAATTGAGAATAAGTCTTTAAATGGGAAAGAATTTGGGGGAGAAAGCAGACAACATTTCAAAAATGGTGATGGTAGTGGTGGGGTTATGGTTTCTGATATAACAAGGAAGAGTTATTGATCGTATTCTGGTACTACCAATTGAAGTCATAAAACATTAGATGCTATGCTGTTTTGAGGAAAGAATAGTACCAAGAGAAAGGATCTGCAGTCAGCTTGGATGCAGAGAGCCTTGGTTTCAATCCACTGCCACTTATTGTATGACCTTGAGCAAGTTACTTATCTTGTTGGGCCTCAGCTTCTTCATCTGTACAATGATAGGGTTGGGTTGCATCTCTGCAGACCTTTCTAGTTTTAAGGCCGTGATGCTGTTTAGGAAGTCTTCTAATTAGAAATAAGATATTAGAGATGCAAAGATTCCAGGGAACTAAAATGGAAGGATTAGGATTTCTAAGGGTTAGATTGAGAAATTCAGGATCCATTATACTATAGGTATAGGCACCCCCCTTTTCAATGCATATATTCAGAAGTAGAAAGGGATATTTACTTAGCTAACTAGAATCTAGGTAGAATTCTGAATAGGACAATTTGTTGAGAAGATGTGAATGGATGTGAATATTCCTTCCACCAATGTAGATTACAGATCTTTCTCACCTTGACAGATGGTTTCCTGAGATGCTGTGGCCAAAAGCTTCATCACCTAGTGGCAAGCCTTCTGGTGATGGGTCTCTTTAAGCTAAGCCAGGCTGCTCCTTGAACAACACATGCATAGTCCATTGCTGAGTCTGTCCTGGGTGTGTTTCTAGCTTTATAGGATGTTCTTGGGCTTTCTCTTAACTACCATTGACTTTAGAATCAACTTCAAGGCATGATGAGTTATTGGAAAAAAAATATGGATGACTAGAAGGCAGCAGATATTAGAAACTTATCTTTCTTTCTACATTGTTTCTTAATGTCTATGACATTTTGAGATCTAGGAAGGAAATGAAACATTCCAAGATACCCATGATGAGGATAGCCCAGATTTACCATCATGCTACATTTTTGGAGCTAAGACCTCATTCATTATCACTTATATTTAAATGCTTTAAAAAGCTGTGATTTGGTCCTTGTGGGTATATAATCAATCCTGGACACAATTCTTCAGTACCTTAGAAGATGACTTTGTGAATTCATGTCACCCCTAAAAAGTCATCACTTGGGAGGCTTCCCGGTGAAGATCAACCTCCCTTCACTTAGCTAGACTCTTCATTGGGTAATTAGAGCTTATGTTCCACTTGCATTATAGAATTTTGGGGGGCTAAGGCTATTTATTGTAATAATAAAATGTGTTTGATATTAGGATCTGGGGGATAGGTCCCAGGAGAGAATTATATAAAAGCCCTAATGAAGCATGAGTGCTTGTAATCATTGAACATCAACATTGTTCTTTATCAGGCACTAGTAATTTATTCAAATATTGAAGGGAAGTGCAGATTACACTGTGGCATTCACTGAGTCACCCCTGGAAGAGCCAGAGCAGTGGTATTTCTTACCAACAAATGCCATGCCCACAGACCAGTTGGAGGCATGGGCAGCTGGTGTAGAGAAGGAGAAAGAAAGACAACTGTAGCAGTAGTCTTTTGGTTGTGATGGGTGGACAGTAACCAGAGTTGGAGTTTGGCGGGCTGGCATGGCACATTACCCCTATGGTACTCTTTTGGGGCATCACCAGTCCTTGCTCTAGGGCTTCAATAGAAGGCAGAACTGGTTATAATTTGCTGACAGTGAGCTTCTAATCTTCCATTTTCTCCTGATTTTTGGAAAATAAAGACTTTTGCAAAGGGTCATAGAATTCCCAGTTCATAGGCCTATAGGATTTAAAGTTCAGAGGGATCATAGAAATCACATAGTTCAATTTCCCCATATTACAGGTAAGGAAAGCTAGCCCAAAGGGCTAGAAAGATATCATGGTCATGATTCTAAGCCAGACTCTGTGAATTCAAAGTCAGAGTCCTTTCCCCTACTCCACACTACTGTCCATCAAGGACCGCTGCTCTTTGGTTCTACTCTAAGCAGACAGGATCCAAGTTCCCATGGGAAGTCAGAGCCTAACATGCTAGGCGATTCTTGCAGAGCTTCCAAAGTATTTTACATGGGTTAAATTTGGGAAGGTAGGGCGGGGAGGGGTAGGAAAAGGAAAGAAAAAAGAACAGGGTTAAAATAACAGAGGCAATGTTGGAAAGCAGAAATAACAACCAATCACATTCCATCTTTACTTTAAAGATGCCAGCACTGTTTGGTTTGCTAAAAGAAAAAGCCGAGAGAACGTAACGTGGGCCTGGCTTGCTGTGATTTCCTTGTGGCGTGATTACTGCTTTAATCTTATACCACAGGAGCAGAATTAAAATAGGAAGAAGGAACATTTGGCTCCATAACTCTGAGCAAATGACTTGAAGGCCTTGATAAGAGCAATGAGTATTCTGACTTCCAGAAGGAAGGGTGTCATCAGATTCCTGGATTATGTAATGTCTACAGAGAGTTTTCAAATACTCCCTATTCATTCTTCCTCCAATTGCTAGGATTATGCAATTTATTTGTGTGGGGAAAGACCTAACTAGATTACCAAGCCAAGCTGAACCTTTTATTTGTGTGTGCAACTAGGCCTGAAACCAGTCTTCCTTAGAAGACCAGCTCTCCACAGGCTTGAATGGGGTGAAATCTGTTGGTTGAATCCAGGCTTCCCTGTGGAGGACCTGTGTTGTTAAGCAAAATTGTCTCATTAGCATGGCTTTTGTTTCTTTTGAGTGGAAGTACTTTCAGCTGTTAAGTGCTTAGGCCCAGGCCCAGGGCCCTGTCAGGTGTGAAACCTGTGTGGGTGTGGATTGGTGACTTAGGAGGGGCCAGCTCCGGAACCAATGGTCTCTGGTCATTGAGGCGGGGCTTGAGAACGCTAGAAGCTCGGCTTTGAGGAAAGGGGAGCCAAGAGACAGTTTCAGCGGAAGCAGAAGCTGCTGCGGAAGCGGGAAGCTACAGAGGCCAGAAGCTGCGGAGGCAGGAAGCTGCGGAAGCAGGGCTTACCCGAGTGCGAGCAGGAACGTGAGGCCAGTGAACATGATTTGGCTAAATACTATCTTGTTTTT
>CM053625.1:183139211-183184790 GCA_028646595.1 Phalanger gymnotis
GTTTTTGCTGCGGTGGGGCCTAAATAAATTTCTTGTTGTTTTCTCCTTAGAGAATCTCTCATACCTTGCGATTTCGGACCATTCAAACATATACATGATTATATTTGAGATCATAAATTCGGCCTTCCTACTACAGCATCACACTTTCATTTTCTGTCCTCATTTAGAGTGATTCCCAAAGGAGACCACGGTCACATATGAGCCACACAGCTTCATCTGATGGCTAAGTAGACCAATCTGGTCTGTTTGTATTATATCCAGGAGAGATCACTAAGATATTTCCAGCCAATAAAGGTAAATGCAGATTCTTTAGAGCACTTTTCAAGAAGAGAAGGATTATTTTTTTAGACAAGGAAGTGACTAGGAGCCAGTATGGTTCAATGGAAAGGGAACTGCCTCTGTGTTCCTATCCTACCTCTGACACTGACTATCTGTATGATCTAGGCCAAGTAATTTCACTTCCTCTGATACTCAGTTTCCTCATCTATAAAAGGGGGAGGAGGGAGACTAGATGGCCTCCTAGGTCTATTTCTACTCTAAATCTATGATCCTATGACATTTTCAGCCAGTCTCTGGGGCCCATGGGAAAAATATACAGTTCTGGTTGAAAATATATCTAGATGTATTTAAATTCATTAATCAATTCATTCAAAGAATGTTTGAGCACCTGCCTCATGCAAGGAACAATTGTAGATGCTGGAATTCATTGAAAGTCTTTTCATCTTTATCAGTAATAGAATTACCAAGTCAGATTGTTCTTCAAAAATCAAGGATTCAAGGAATCTTTACAGGGTGCCAATTATGTCTTTGGCATCATGTTAGAGTCTTGGATGTATGCACAGGTGGTTAAAACAATGGTCTGTCCCACAACAAGTGCTTGCTATCTAGTAGGGGAAGGAATAAATACACATATTTGCATAAGTATTATATAAGGTAGAATATGCCAAATATCAAAAGAACAGAATAAATATAATGCTGTGTATTTCTCCCATTCACAAGAATGGGAGAGATCAAGGAACACTTATGAAGGAATAAGCATTTGTGTTAGATCTTGGAGGATGGCTAAAATTTGGAAAGTTTGAGAAATGTGTATAGAAGTATACTGGGGTCCAAGAGAACCATGTGGGAAACAGCATGGGAATGGGATTCCATGAGATGTGTTTAGAGGGAAAGTAACAGTACAATTTAATGAATTTCTATGCTATTCATAGGAGAATTTTGGGAAACAAGAATGAAAAGAAATTTTGAGAAGTGGAGGAGAGCTGTGGAGTTTGAGCACAATATAACTTTAGCTGGTAAAATAATGTGAATAGAAGGTTGTCTAATAAATTATAATTTGCTTCTTGAAGAATAAGACTGGATCCAATGGGACCATAACCCTTTTGAGGTCGTGAAGGAGCCTGGAGATGCTGCTTTGTACAGTGCATGATTCATATACGCTTTGTGGGAAAAAGTCTGTGATATCACAAGATACACAGAGCCATTCTGGGGAAGCAAAGTAGGTTTAGAAAACACAGAAGCTTCTTGTAGTGAAAGAACACAGTCCCCACCCCTACCCTCCCTAGGATGTGTTCCTTGATGAGAAGGACTATTTCATTTTCATCTTTTTTTATTCTCAGCCCCTAACACAATACCTAGTACATAGCAGATCTTTAATAAATGTTTTTTGAATGTTTGTTTGACTGATAAAGTAACTGAATTCTAGGCCCAATTCTTTCACTAAATTTTGTGACCTTAGACAAGTCATTAGACTTCTTGAATCTTAATTATCCCCATCTGTTTAACAGGGACAGTGATAGGAATTCTGTGTGCATGGCACGATTGTTTTGAACATCAAATGAGATAAAAACTAAATATAACTACACAAATATGTGGCTTTTTCCTATCTCTCCATCTCTGTCTGTCTGTCTCTGTCACTTTTTTGAGACTGGTTCATCCTATGTTGTTCATGCTAAAAGTGCAACAGAAATTTTACTTTTTGCCAGGAAGAGCTGCTCTCTTTCTGACCTGAGCTAGTTTACACCTCCTTAGGCAGCCTGGTGGTTCCCTATTCCCTGGAACTCGCCATATTGGTGCTGAGCTTAGTGTGGACACCTGGCAGGTTTTGGTCCATTGCAACTCAGAACGTCTGGAGATTCACCAGCCTCAGCCTCCCTGAGAGCAGAGAGAATGGATATGGGTCACCCCACTTAGCTGGGATGATATTTTCAGTTAAATACATATGAACCATGCAGAGTATTTACATTTAAGGTTAATGATGTTGAGTTCTCTCATGGGATCAAGAAGTAGAAAGTATTTTAGATGTCATCTAGTTCAACCCTCCTCATTTTGGACATGAAGAAACTGAAGCCCAGTAAGGTGAAGTGATTGTTCAAAATCACACAAGTTAATAGACAATAAAAACTGGGATTCATTCTCTGAGTCAGATCCAATTAATTTCTTTGTTTCTCCCTACTCTTACTCATATAATCTCTATACCATACTTAAGGTTTTTTCCCCCTAGCAATTAAAATAATTCAGTTACCCATACCTTTATGGTATCCCTATGATAGAGTTAACAAAATATCACTTTTCTTGCTGGAAGAATTTTTAAATAGTGTGGGGAAAAAAGAGAAAACCTCAAAGTTATAGGTTTAGGGTCAAATTAAACTCTGGAACTGTGAAGAGGGCAGAATGTTTGAAAGCTTTCGGTGAATTGTGCCAAGAGAAGGAAGAGTTGTATCCAGACCCATCTGGGTGGGCTGCAGCTGGATATGGCTGTTTCTTCTCTTCATAGCCCAGACTATGGAAGCATTAGGGTTTTTTTAATTAATTAATGAAATGAAACAGAGAGAGAAAGAGAGAGAGAGAGAGAGAGAGAGAGAGAGAGAGAGAGAGAGAGAGAGAGAGAGAGTCAGAGAAGCAGAAATAGACAGAGAGTGAGAGACAGAGAGACAGATAGACACAGAAAGAGACATAGACCCAGGGGCAGAGATAGACGGGAGACAGATGCAGACAGAGGAGGAGACAGTGATACAAAAAGAGACATGTATGTGCTCAGATAGATACAGAAATAGACAGAGAGAGACACAGTGACAGACAAAAAAGGCAGACAGAAAAAATAGAGACAGAGAGACAAAGACAGACAGGTAGATGCATAGAAAGAGATAGACCCAAAAGGGGAAAAATATCTATTTACAAACTTTGTCCACGGTGGGGATAGACAGAAAGGATTTATGAAAAAATGTGGGAATAGTACCAATAAAACACTATTTTTCCTCTGTCCCAGTGGGAGTTTGGTTGAGAAAAACTTTAATGAGATGTTGCTGGGTCCCAAAGTATGCATTAATATGTCAACATGATCCCGTGTTTCCCTGTAAGACAAAACTTTGATTAGTAAGCTCCAGCAAGAATGCATTTGAATGGTGAGTCTGAAAAATGGGTTTAGTGGAGAGTTTACACTAACTTTCCTACTCTTTCCCGTGTTTCCCTCAGTTTACTTCTTGAGTAGAATGGTCAGGTTTATTTGCTAAGAGCCTATGTATCATTTTCCCCTTGTGAAATGGTGGGGGGGATAGAGTATGGAAGAGGAGCCCCCTGATTGTGACTCTTCCCATGGCTCTGCCCTCTCTTGGTGGGTCACATGCTCTTGTCTTTTATAAAGGGTACATACAGTTTATAATGACCAATCAGGAAGCATTACTATTGTATTACCTTTGCTAAGGGGCTGGAGGATGTAGCCCAGTTAGGAGACCCTCACTCCACTATATCACAGTAGGGCAGGGCTAGGGGGCCCTGTTACATACATATATACAATGCACTACATACATTATACCACAAAGCATCACATTATAGAAAAATGTAGGAATATGATAAAACACCAATTTCTTAAGAACATATAATGTGTAGGACATTTAGAGGTGATAGAATTATAAATAAGCCACTTTCCCTTAGACTAAAGGAGTCTAAATGGAGTATAAGATGACACAATTGCATATTGAATAATAATAATAATGGTGGTAGTAGCAGTAACAGCTAAAATTTAGATAGTGCTCACTATGTGCCAGGTACTGTGCTAAATGCTGTGTAATTATTATCTCATTGGATATTTACAACAACCCTGGGAGTTATTACCCCCCCCCCCACAATTTTACAGTTGAGGAAACTGAAGCAGACAGAAGTTAAATCACTTACCTGGGGTGACACAGTAACTGTCTGAGTCCAGTCCTGATTCCAGGCCTCGGGTACTATCCATTGTGCCACCAAGCTCCCCCTAGGGTTTAAAGGAACCTCAGAGGAAGAGTCCAAACTCCTCATTTTGCAAATGAGGAAACTGAGGCCCAGAAAATGTTAAATGACTTTCCAAAGGTGAGGTGGCTTCTAACTATCAAAAGCAGTTCTCAAATCCCTGACTCTGGCCCTAGAATTCTAACCATTACTCTATGCTACCTCTCAAGACACAAGCACAGATAGCTATTACAGATAATGTTACCAAAAAGTGCATTAGAGAGTTATCAAAACAAAGCACTATGTGAGGTCTGTGGGGGGAGGTCAGTACTGATCAAGAAAATCTTTTGGAATGAGGTACCACATGAATTAGCCTTTAAAGTACAAACAGGAATTATAACAGAGGAGAAACAGAGGGAGGGCATTTTTAAGAATAGGAAATACACCCCTATGTCTCTGTCTCGATATCACTATTTGCCTTACTACAGTGAAGTCATTCTTTCCAAAAGAAAAAGATTGTCTCAGGACAACTACCTGGCCTTCCAGATCAAGCCCATGAAATATTCTAAGATGGTGATAACGTCTCCCTAAGTTTTCACTTTTTTCAGGCTAAACATCCCTAGTTTCTTCCACTTATATTTAGATGACAGTTTCTAGCCTCTCACTCTCTTGATTGCCCACAATGGAATTGTAGGGAGGTAGTTTCTATTACTCATTTATATACTATGTATCATGAGTGAGTCTTATCCAAAAGGAATCAAGATAAATACTAAAATGTTTAATGGATTTATACCTCACCTAAGAGTATTTGTTTCAATTCATCTCAATTCATTTCAGTTCATTTCAATGTAATTTAACTTAATTCACACTTACTAAGCACAATCTCTGTGAAAGGCTCTCTATTAGAAGTGGGAGAAAATTATGTGTACATAATATGTAAAGAAAGCTTGAAACTTTCTCTTTCTCTGTCTATCTCTGTCTCTCCTTTTTCTTTCTCCTCCCTACCATGACCTTATATTTTATGAGGGGAGGAGGCAATGCAGCATCATGTATTCAACAACAAAAAAAATCAAAGTATTAGAATGTCGGGAGAAAAGAGATACAGACAGAATACCCTTGTAATATTTGAAGGAGATAACTTATTTACTTAGGGAGGATCAGGGAAAGCTTCATGGAGTACATGGTGACATAGATGAGTCTTGAAGATAAAGATCTGGAAAAATCAAGGTGGGAAGGGAGAATGTTCTAGCCATATAGGGCAGGCTGTACTAATGTCTGGAGGCAGGAAATGAAATTCCAGCTTCTGGTGATAGCTCATCATCACATTTGGCTGGAACATAGAGTGAATAAAAGGAGTAATGTGAGAAATAGCTAGGCATTTTCTTACATAGAGCCCAGTAAAAGAATGGTGTGAATCACCGCTGGTGTCACATTTAAGCAGTGTATTGCGTGCTATTGAAAATGAGATGTAAACATTTGACATCTTTATTGCGTGTTAAGTGACTACCCATCTGTTTAAAGGGAAATAATAGTTCATTACTGTGTTTGCTCAAAGATGTAGGATACATAGCAAATAGTATAAAGAAGAATTCTGAATTTACATGCTTTTTTGGTTATATCTTTTAAAAGCCTCCTTGAAACACACACACACGCATATACATATATATATATACATATATGTATATATGTATTAAACAAATATCACTTTGTATTTGTATCTAACAAAAGAAATGCATTTGTTGAAGTCAAAGAGTCCTAGCTGACCACTCATCTGCATAGGCCTGCCTAGGAATGTTGCTTAGAAACACCACGTTATCAAAGAGAACCTAACATCAGGTTGGAGTGGTTCCCAGACAGCCGGTTAGTGAAGATAATTTGCAATGGAAAATTCCTAATATGTGTTCCAACTCCTATTTCTTTTCTATTCCTTCAAGTCTTCCATGTTTCAGGTGATAATTATAGGGTAGAAAACTTGGTTGATACTCCCATTCCCAAGACGTAAGAAGATAGGGAGAAGGGAATGGCGGCTTGATGAAGAAACAGTGTCCTAATGCTATTGGCAAATTGAGAGGAAAAGAAATCACAGAAAAGCTATAAATGCATCTTCCACCTGTGTTAGGATTGTTGACATAGGTCAAGAATCTAGTCCCTAGAATACAATGTATTTTATCTCAAGTTTGAAACAATAATAGCTATTTTTATTGACATAACTAATCAACTTACAGGTTATCAACTCTGAAAGGATATCAAGATACTTTATAATCCCATCCTCTTTGAGTCTCCTATAAATAGAAACCATGGCACAAGCTATTAAAATGCTTTATGAAAGTCTAAAGCCGAAATAAGTGGAGACTAGATTCTCTAAGGGGCTCACCATATGGGTAGAGACCCACCTGTTTTCCATGGAGGAAATGCTGTTCCTACTGGGAGCTGTCCACAGCTGAAGCGCATTTGGAAGCATAGGAGTGGGGTTAATATCACCTGCCCTGACTCAAAAGCATGCAGGTATGCTCACCTCATTGAGAGTGACAAATTGTATGTGAACTCTCTTTGCTCAAGCTGAGCTTGTATTGGACACCTGGTTTCTTTGAGCTCCAGCCTCACCTCTGATTATGTGCTGTTCCTTAAATTTCATTGATGCCTCTTAGCCAACATACATACACTTTTTTATCCCCCTGGACAAGTCTCTTGCCAAAGGTCCCTGTTTGCCTTGGACTTGCTACCCCTGTAATGACACTATTGCTTCAAATGATCTGCCTTTTGTTTCTGGTTCCTTACAAACTGAGACTTTAAGATTACACATTTTGAACCCTTCTCAAATTACCTGGTCCTTATTGTACTTCCTCTAACACTGTGGGAGACTCTCAATCCAAACTCCTTCTTGGCTTCACTCCAGGTAGATCTAGGACAAATATTAGAGTTATAGAAGAGTAATAAAAATCTGCAATTCAAATTTACCAAGCATTTATTAAGTGCCTGCTATGTGTAATGGACTAATGGAATCAGAATGAATCCAAAGATTCATTTATTCATGAATCCATTCATTCATGTGAGTTCTACTTTTTGCTCTAATGGAACATTTTCATCTTCTTAGCTTTTCTCACAACATTCCAAATCAGAGACTTTCCTTTATTTCCAATTACTTTCCCACAAATATAAATTCTTGTGGTCTTACAGATGACTTTTCAGTACTTTTTCTTCCTTAGAGGCATAGTTGCTAGTACTCTAATAGAAAAAAAAATCAATGGCCTTGAACATTCTGAAATAATTTATTCTAAAGTATCTTAAGAGCTGAGAAAGCTGAGAAAAATTTGGTACTTTATACTCATGATCACAATTTCTCTAGTAACATACTACTCAGATACTTTTTGAGACATGGAGGTAAACTTGGGTTCTTAGAAGTTCTGCTGACTGATTATAATCTCTGGCATGTTTTACCAACTTGTAAAGCCATTGTATTACCCCAGTAATGGAGTCTATGTCTATTATCTGAAGAGCAACCTACATTTAGTGAAGCTCATTATCAGGAAGTGAATGGTGTTAACAGTGGCCTCTCAAGACGACTGTGTCTCCAGTAAGTGGATTGGAAGAGTTATGATTTGTCTCGCTAGATTACCTCATTAAGAAGATCAAAGATCTTTGAGATAATGAAGCATGATGGTGAGCTAAGCAAATAATAGATAAAACATGAAATGGAACTAAAATAGAATTAAACTTCGACCACATAATTCACTGCATTTGTGATCGTTCAGAGATAAAAAAGAAAAAAAATGAGGGAGGGGGCAAAAAAGATACTTTATAACAAGATCAAGGGGAGAAAAGCATATTGCTTGACTTTATCAAAAGATACACCTCTCATTCTTTGTGTTTGATTTTAGCATCAAAGTTGAGATACAAAGTGTAGTATCAAGAAATGGCTTTTGACAAATTTGTCTATAAACACCATTTGTTTATATGCATGATGGCAAATATACTGGATGGAAAAACACTACCACCAACTTGTTTTCTTGGAATTTATATCAGCTAAAATTGAAGTTTGGTTTTCTACTGTATCTCCTATGTTAACCAGCCATATCCCTCATTGTTCTTTCCTTATTAGGTTAAATATTAAAACAATCACAAGGTCACCAAACAGTATTTATTCTGATTAAGTGATTTAGTGTCAGGAGAGTATTTACAGATCATTGATTCTACTAACCTTTCCATTTTATGGATTAGGTGACTAAGATCTAGGGATTTTAAGAGACTTTTTGCTTCACTCTTGTTCATGCACAGGATCATATAGAAAATGATTTTTAAACTTTTGTCATTTGGGAAATTAAATTTGACTAATCTTAAATTTGGGTTTTAGAGCATATTGTTCTTCAAACAATTGGTGCCTGGATTCCAGGATGAATCAGGGAGTTCCTTATAATCACGAAAGGTCTGAAATTGGTTGGGGTGGAGTGTAGTTGATTGGCCACCATAAGAAGAAAACCTGAACAAAATGCGGAAGGTCCTCTTGGGCAGTTTCGAGGGAGAGCACAGCAGAGTAGAATAGAACACTGCAATTGGAAAGCCTGGGTTTAAATCCAGTCTTTGACACTGACAAGTTTTGTGGCCATCGACAATCTCTTAACCTCTTTGAATTTCAGGACAATGCATAAGAATATGAATTATAGATGAGATGTGATTTCCAGCCATGGAAGGAGTTCCTACAATGATGAAATTGTGTCATATTTATATTGATGTAGCTTCTGGAATAGTGTTTAGTTCTTTTGCTGCCAATGAGGGGGGCATTTCAAAATAGTGTTATCCAACATTTCTCCAAATTGTTTGTTCTTCCCACAATACTAGGGAATTCACTGATATGGTTACAGTAATTCAAGGATCTGAGATGCTGATATAGGTACTCCCTCTGCTGACAACTCTTCTAAGACTTAATACATGGCCTTTGAGAGGTGCTGAAGCTTCAACATCCATCCCTCTGTGGCCATCTGGTGAGGCTGATCTTTGGACAAAAGCTTTGTCTACCAGGCCTACATTTGAAGCTTCTCCAGCTTGATAAGACATCCCTGCCAAAGTTTACATTTACCTGGCACACAGTTTTAGAGAAACCAGGGTCACCTTCACATTGTGATGAGGTATTAGAGTAGGTCTTTTGTGGAGGAGTCAACTCACAGCAAATTAATTTTTTTAAAAAGGCTTTGGGTCCTGTAGCAGCTTTTTAAATTTCTTTACTAGCAAAATCTAAAGAAAAACTAGAGATGAATTCTTTAAGAACTCATAAAAAAGAAAAGACATACTTTGCAGACAAGGAGGACTATGGATACCAAATATTGCATATGTTGTCAGATTGAATTAATGTGTTGGTTTATTTTTTCTGAACTGCTTTTCTTTCTCTTCCCTTTTATTTTTCATTACAAGGTTTATTATAAGCTCTCTTGAGGGGGGAAGGGATATGCTAGGAAATGAAGATGATGAAATAATGAATCAGTATCATTTTAAAAGAAGAAAAAAATGGATGAAATCTCTACCTTAATGCATACCAAGTGATATGGCACAAAGGGTCCTACATTTGGAGTCTGAGCAGCTGGGTTTGAAACCTAGTATTACTATTCCTACCTGTTAGATCTTGGGCGAGTCACTCAACTGCCAAGAGTTTCAGTTTCCTTATCTATAAAAGGCTTGGGATAGATGATGTGTAAGGCCTTTTCCAGCTGTAATTAGGGTAAATTTATTTTTTTCACTCCAATTTATTACTTGTTTTTTATATTTCAATTTATTTATTTATTTTAGTTTTTAACACTCTCTTCTACAAGAGTCTGAGTTTGAGCTTTTCTTCTCATCTCTCCCCTCCTCCCACACAATGAAAGTGTGCATTCTGATTAACCCTCCCTTCAATATACCCTCCCTTTTATCACTCCCCTTTCTCTTATTCCCTTCCCCTTCTATTTTCTGGAAGGTGAGATAGATTTCTATGCCCCATTGCCCATGTATCTTATTTCTCAGTTGCATGTAAAAACAATTTTTCAACATTTATTTTTTAAAACTTTGCATTTGAAATTCTCTCCCTTCCTCCTTTCTCACCCACCCTCATTGAAAGGGCAAGCAATTTGATATAGGTTATCCATGTGTAGTCATGCAAAACAATTCCATAATAGTCATGTTGTGAAAGACTAACTATAGTTCCTTCCGTTCTACCCTGCCCTCCATTTATTCTATTCACTTTGACCCTGTCCCTCATCAAAAGTGTTTGCTTCTGATTACCCCCTCTGCCAATCTTCACTCCCTTCTATTACCCCCCATCCTTTTCTCCTCCCCCCACCTACTATCCTGTAGGGTAAGATAGATTTCTATACCTAATTGAGTATGTATGTTATTCCTTCCTTAAGCCAAAATCCAATGACAGTAAGGTTCACTCATTCCTTTTCACCTCCCCCCTCTTCCCCTCCACTTTAAAAACTTTTTCTTACCTCTTTTACATGAGATAATTTATACCATTATACTTCTCACTTTCGCTTTCTCCCAGTACATTCCCTTCTCACCCCTTAATTTTATTTTTTAGATATCATCCCTTCATATTCAACTCACCCTGTGCCCTCTGTGTGTGTGTGTGTGTGTGTGTGTGTGTATATATGTAACCTCTAACTACTCTAATACTGATAAAGGTTATATGAGTTATAAATATTATCTTTCCATGTAGGAATGTAAACAGAACTTTAGTAAGTTCTGTATTATTTCTCTTTCCTGTTTACCTTTTCATGCTTCTCTTGAGTCTTGTATTTGAAAGTCAAATTATCTATTTAGCTCTCTTTTTTTCTCTCAAGAATGCATCAAATTCCTCTATGTCATTGAATGTCAATGTTTCCCTCTGAAGGATTATATTCAGTTATGCTGGTTAGGTGATTCTTGGTTTGTTTGTTTTGTAACTAGTAGCATGATCTGCTGCTCTTGATTTTTGGAGGGGGGAAGGCAGGGCAATTGGAGTTAAGTGACTTGCCCAAAGTCACACAGCTAGTAAGTGTGTCAAGTGTCTGTGGCCACATTTGAACTCAGGTCTTCCTGACTCCAGGGCCAGTGCTCTACTCAAAATTCTTGGTTTTAATCCTAGCTCCTTTGATTTCTGGAATATCATATTCTAAGTGCACCAATCCTTTAATGTAGAAGCTACTAAAATTTGTATTATCCTGATTGTGTTTCCACAGTACTTGAATTGTTTCTTTCTGGCTACTTGCAATATTTTCTCTTTGTCCTGAGAACTCTGGAATTTGGCTATAATATTGCTGGGAGTTTTCCTTTTGAGATTGCTTTTAGGAGGGGATTATTGGATTCTTTCAATTTCTATTTTACTCTCTGGTTCTAGAACATCAGGGCAGTTTTCCTTGATATTTTCTGGAAAGATGATGTTTAGGTTCTTTTTTTAAATTATGGCTTTCAGGTAGTCCAATAATTTTTAAATTATTTCTCTTGGACCTGTTTTCTAGGTCGGTTGTTTTTCCAATGAGATATTTCACATTGTTGTCTTTTTTTTCATTCTTTTTGTTTTGTTTGACAATTTCTTGATTTCTCATAGAGTCATTAGTTTTAATTTACTCCACTGTAATTTTTTAAGAATTATGTTTTTCAGTTAGCTTTTGAACCTCCTTTTCAATTTGTCCAATTCTGCTTTTTAAGGCATTCTTCTCCTCATTGGCTTTTTGGACCTCTTTTGACATTTGGTCTAGTCTACTTTTTTTAAAGTGTTATTTTCTTGAGTATTTGTGCAGTCTCCTTTAGCAAGCTGTTGGCTCATTTTTCATGGTTTTCTTGCATCACTTTCATTTCTCTTTCCATTTTTTCCTCTACTTGTCTTACTTGATTTTCAAAATCCTTTTTGAGCTCTTCCATGGTCTGAGACCAATTCATGATTTTCTTGGAGGCTTTGGATGTAGGAACTTTGACTTTGTTGTCTTCTTCTGATTGTATGTTTTGATCTTCCTTGACATTGAAGTAAGATTTTATAATTTGAATTTTTTGTACCGTTTGCTCATTTCCCAGCTAATTGCTTGACTTTTTAACTCTTTGTAAGGTAATGCTCTGCTTCCAGTGTGTAGGATATACTATCCTAAGCTTCAGGGGTTTTGTGCAGGTGTTTTCAGAGATACTTCTAGGGACCTGTAAATTTTCAGTTCTTCCAAGGCAGTATGATCTAAGGAGAGATGTTTACTCCTCTCCTGGCCTATGCTTTGGTCAGTGAGTGACCACAAGAACTCTTTTCCACCCTGGAACTGTGAAGAGGGCTCCCTTTCCACTGCTGCCACAAGCTCTGCTATGCCAGTGTACCTCCTCACCCAAGAGCTGCCACCCAGGACTGCATTCCAGATCCAAGTATGGGCAAATCAACAGAATCCTACCTCAGTGTCAGCAAAGAGATCCCTATAATATCCTTTTGATTAGTTGTTCCATCCCCTTACCATCTATGGGCTGAGAGCTCTGGAAGCAGCCACTGCTGGCGCTGCCATAGCCAATGCCCCAAAGCTGAGCTGGGTCCAGGGCTGGTCTGTGATCCTTTCTTATCCAGATCTGACACATCTTTCCTACTGACCTTCTAAGTTGTCTCTGGTGTTTGTCAATTGAGAAATCTGGAAACCACCTCAGTTGCCAGTGATTCAGACCCTTGAAGCCTGCCTTGAGTTTGCTGGGGCCCAGGCTGTGCCAGCACAACCACAATGAATTTTGCTCCCCTTTCAGCCCAGAGCAACAGACCTTTCCTGTCCATCATCCAGGTTGTCTTGGCCTGGAAATTTGTTTCGCTCTGTCGTTTTGTGGGTTCTGCTGTTCTAGAATTCATTTAGAATCATTTTTACAGGTATTTGGTGAGGTTTGGGGGAGAGCTCAAGTGAATCCCTGCTTTTTACATTTTAGATCTGCCCCCTCAATTTATTATTTTAGAAAAAAATTAGGATAACTTTAAAAAGGAGACATGGCACTTATTTCTAGCTTGGCCTGATTTTCTTTAATCAGTCAGGAATAATTGTCTACAAATTTGAACTTCAATATTTTCTACCATATTGGAGTAGTGTAACCAGATTATAGATTGTTAACAGCTGGAAAGATGAAGTGTTACCTTTGTCCTTGCGCTCCTCAAAAACACCTTCATCACATTGATTCCCATTTTCATGCACACATGGACACATGTTTACCTTTGGCCCTGACCGAGAAAATTGTTAAGCCTACTGGAAATTTTTATAGTTGTTATTATGCTACACACACTGTATCTTTCCTCCACTAAGTCCTTCCAATTGACTAGAAAGTCAAGTGATCATGGAGGGCTTGATTTTAAGCTGTGTGGAAACCTTGTGTGCATAGCTATTTCATTTTCTATTTCTGAGAATTTTGTCAGAAACACTGACAATCAATATGAAATGAAAACAATTAGTCATAGCTATGGCTGTCTTTCTAAGGTCATGGTCAGAAAAACTTAGCTGGAAAGGCAGCATCTGAAGACATAGATCAGGGTGCTACTGAATGCATCTAAAAAAGCCCCAATAACAACAGACAATAGCATTACAGTCGAAGATTCAGGAAACATTGCAGCATTTCTCTTTGTTTAATTAAAGTTCTTTCCAACTCTCAAATGCTGGCTGATTTACAAAGCTTCCTTATATTTCCCATCTCTGATAGATTATACAGTTGGTGTTGAAATCTTTACAGCAAATCTGAGGCAAAATGTTTTCAACCAGTGCATACCCAGCCAAGCAGTGTCATTCTTATCACCAATAAAAGGAAATTTTCAGGCAAAGGATTCAATTTCTTTTATTCCATTCATTGTACACAGTGAACTCGCATATATTTGGAAAAGGCTGACTTTTAAGTGTAAGAAAACTGCAGAATTCACAAAGACCTAGTGAATATAGTGATGGCAGGAGACTTGAAGCATGATGAGATTTGGTCTGCTCCTTCACCCTGGCAAAATTGAAAACCCCTGGGATGCTTAACCTGTTCCTTTATTCCCCACTCATGTGGCTTTTGCTCTTGCTTTGGAAAAATGTCCCTGATGTTCAATTTATATATTCTTTTTTTCTTTAATTTCATTCCTCCTCTATTGAATTTGAGAATTTCACTAAATTGCTAAAGTCTCTTTGAGCATTGGTGTTTTCTGTTCCAAAGTCTTTTCCAGGTCTTATAATCCATGTTCTATATTCTAACGTAAATTCTATCTCTGATGTTCTAGAAGGTTTCTTCATATTTTAATAGTCTATGAAAAAGTCATCTTTTGGACTTCATTTTCCTCTTCTCTCAAATGAACGAATAGGATTAGGTGAATGGTAAGTTTCTTTCCAGCTTTTACGTGTTTGGCTTAACATGGTTTTTGTCTAGTGGTTCTCATTCCTCTGGGGTGATTAGTAGCACGTATGCACACCTTGTGGACATTCTCCCCTTGTGTCCTCTCCTTCATGTCATGTACTTTTGCTTCCTTTTTTTGCTAAATATATAGACTCTTCGGCTGCACCAAACTGATGCCAGCTATAATACTGAAAGACTGGAGAAGAGCAAGCCAAGTCCCAACTTTCAAAAAAAAAAAGGAGTAGGAGAGTAGAATTTGCTATAGGCCAATGACCTTGACATTGGTTCTTGCCAAAATTCTAGAATGTGGTATTAAAGAGACAGTGAACACTTAGGAAAACATTTAGTGATCGTGAAGAACTGAGATGACCAAATTTTTAAAAGCACCTAACTTCAGATAAAATTCTTTTTTCTTCTTTAATAGGACTGTTGTAGATTATTTTTACCTATAATTTTTTAAACAAGACATTAAACAAAGTCTTTTATGCTACCCTTGTGGAAAATATGTAGAGATGTGGGCTAGGTCCTGGTATAGTAAGGTGGATTTGGAATTGGTTGAATGACAAAGAAAAGTAATTGATAGGTTAATGTTATCTTGGAACATCTATAATAGGGTCTCTCTGGGATTGGTTCTTTTAACCCATTGGTTGTTGGTCCTGTAACATTTAGCATACCTATTAGTGAGTTGAACGAAGGTACACATGTCATTACATGTCTTTCTCTGCCTTTGTCTATGTGTATTATGGGGAGTGATAGCAAATATAATGGGTCACAAGGTCAGTATCCAAAAAAAGATTTTTGACAGGCTAGAATGGTAGATTGAATCTAATAAGTTAAAATTTAATGGGGATAAAGGTAATGTCATGGACAGGTTTAAAAAAATCAACTTTGAAAGAATAAATTAGGGGAGACATAATTCAATAATATTTCATCCGAAAAGGATCTGGAGGTCAAGTGGATTTTAAACTCATTAGAGGATGAAAATACCATATGATCATCCCAAAAGATAATGTTATTGCATTGAGAGACTAGTGTTGAAACTGGGGGAAGCTGATAGTTCCATAGTACTATTACTAGTTAGACTACCTAGGAAGTATTAAATTCATTTCTGGATACCTAATTTTAGCAAGATCATTGATTATTCGGAAAGTGCCTAGCATAGTGAAATTTCATGAGATCATAAGAGCATGAGCTGAAGGAATTGGGGATGTTTAGCTTAGAGAAAAGAAGATGAATTAAAGTTATGGTAGCTACATTCAAGTATTTTGAATAACAATTATTATTTAAATGACTGTCATGTAAAAATGTAATGAGGTTTGACCCTTTGTTCCAGAGGGTAAAAAATTTGACCAATAATTCAAAGTTGCAAAGAATCAGGTTTAGGCTTGACATAAAGGAAAAAAAAAACACCGACGTTTGATTAATTGCACCTATCTAAAATTAGAATGGGCTACCTTGAGCTGTACTAGGTTTCTTCTCACTAAAGATGTTCAAGCAAAGGCTGCATGACCAGCTGTGGTGGGGAGGGGACTAGATGAATTAGATGGTATCTGAGGTTTGTTCCAACCTGGAGATTGCATAGTTTATTAACATGGTAAACTAGATTCCACAGAGTCTGAGTTGTCTGAGATCGTAGAAGGGTAGAGCCTGTACTCAAACCAGGATTCTCTGGTTCCGAATCTAGTGGTCTTTCTACTATACTGTGAAAAACCTGCTTGACAATATATTGATCGGAATGTTGGCTGTAACACCATCAAGAATGTGCTATATTGTGACAGAGCTGTTCTGCAGAGATGGGGTAGGCAGACTTTGTAGCTAAATTCCTTTAGTTAGCCCTTTGTTTTCATACCTTCCCTTTATTCAATATGTCAATGGATCTTGTTTTCCTAGGTAGGACTCTTCCCTTCAGTGGTACAGTTCATAACTCCACCGCATGTTCTCATCTTGTAAAATATGTGCCCAGGTTCCTTTGAAACTCTCAGAAGGGGATGTCGTTGATCCACTGGAGTTCTTCCTCTGGTGTTTAATATTTCACACTTCTCCAAACTCAGTTCCTCCTTACTCTAGGTCTCTACAATTTTTTTTCTGTGCATTATTTTATTTACTTCTATAAGAACAAAATACCATGAGAAGCAGAGATAATTTTGTTTTGTATTACAAGTGCTTAACACAGAGCTTAGTATATTGAAAAGATTTAATATTTGCTTGTTAGTTGATTGATGGATTCATAGATGCCCATGCAAAACTCAAATTCATCCATCTATTGTCCTTCAATCTTGGTTCATAATTTACTGACCATTTCCCCACATCATATATATCATGGTGTGTTAGAAAGAACGTTGGATTTGACATCAGAAGGCCTGAGTTCAGTTTCATATTCTTCTATGTTCTGCCTGTCTTTGACAAGTGAGTGAACCTTTCTTGACCTCACTTTCCTCATCTGTGAAATGAGGGAGTTGGACTAGATGATCTAAAAGGCCTCTTTGAATTTAAAATTCTATGATCCTATATGCTTGCCAATAATTTCTTTTGGGGCACTTCATGTATTCAAGGCATTATTGGTAACACAAATCCTCAAAGAAAGATAATAGCAAAAATACAGGGGCTTTTAAAAATGTTTTAAATCTGTTTCATTATCTTCTTATTCAAGGTATGAAGCTAGAGGTAGGGGTGTATGTGTATGGGGAGGTTGACATGAGAGATATGCAGGACAAGTTTCTCATCCCGGGTTCCATGCTCAATCAAACCCCAATACTTAAAGTATGGATCAAAAGTATGGCAAGTCACACAAGGTGAGATATGCATCTTCCTTTGGCAGCGTACCTTTGAAAACATTGCGCAAGGGAAAAAGGGGGAATTAACAGCTGAGTATGTGCTGTTAATGACCTGGAAACCAAATGAAGACCTGTAAATCAGGAAACACAGAACCTAGTCTCTCTGATTGTGGGCAGAAAGGAAGATTTGAAACCCCACGAGCCTCTGAATGGAGAACTGGGGACTTAGAACACAAAATGTCTTTTCGTTAACATGACTCTGGCCCCATGCCCTGGACTTAAATAGCAGTTCACAGCTGCTACAAATTGATTTATCCTCTGATGATAGTGGAGCTGCTGCTTGTAACATCACAGAGAGATGTGGGCTTTTTGGACTTTTTTTAATAGGACATATTTAAATTGTGTTGTATTTTGTCCAACTCCTTTTTACTCATTTTAACATCTACATATTTTGGGAAGGGAAGAAAAGAAGTTTAACAGCCAAGAATTGTTGTATCTGAAAGCCAAAAACAATGAAAGAGAGAGAGAGACAGAGACAGAGACAGAGAGACGGACACAGACAGACACAGACAGAGAGACAAAGGCAGTGACACAGAGACAGACAGAGATAGAGAGATGGAGAGAGACACAGAGAGAAACAAAGAGAAGCAGAGACAGACATAAATACAAAAAGAAACAGAAAGAGACAATGGCAGACAGAGAGAGAGAAAGAGAGACAGAGGCACACAGAGAAAGTTAGGCAGATAGAGAGAAGAGAGACTGTGTGTTGGGGGTGGAAAGTATTCTTTGGCATTGGGAAAGGGAAAAGAGATGAGAAGAATGCAAAAAGGTACCTACAAACTAGCCCCAAATCATCTATAACAACCTATTAGACTGAACTTGATTATTGAATCAAAGTGTTTTAGGGGTTCTGTGTCATCTTAGTTTCCTCAGAAAATGTTAGAATTGAAATGGACCTTAGTAATCAAGCCTTTCATATGATAGATGAAAACCAAAAATGAATTCCTGTAAGACTGACTGCCCCATGGTTAAACAAGTAGGATGTGGCAGACCCAGGATTCAAATCAAGATTTTCAAGCTCACCGTTGTTTTCACACTTCCTCTTTCACAGGATTTGAAGCTGAACAGACCTCAGAGATCATCCAGTTCAACTTCTTCATTTTACAGAGGAGGCAATTGAGGGCTATAGAAGGAAAACAACTTTCCCAAGATCATTCAGGAAGTAGGGGACAGAATCAAGATCAGTGTCATTTTCCTAACTACCTTTCCCACTACACCATGAGTTCTAGAGATCAGTCTTCTCCTCCTTAAATGAGTTGTCTGAGAACGTTACTATTTCCAAATGTATGCATTGGTCGATAAATAGTTTCAAATGTACTGTTCTTCACTCTTTGAGGTAAGTTGGATTTAAGTGGAGGAAAATCCTACATTGATGTTATCTTCCTTCCCACCCTCCCCCAAAGGACTGAAGGAAATATTACATCAGAGAAGATCAAGATGGGAGGCCACGTGTTATCTCTCCTGAGATATGGAAGTATAGCCAGCCCAGTCTGGCTGAATGTTCTCCACAGGGGTCTAGTGGAAGGGCTTCATAGTATCAATGGCCTTTTTCTCCCAAAACTGTGACGAAATCATAAATATAATTGTGAGAGCAGAGGTTGATGTGGGGATGGGGTACAGAAGGGATATGACTTGGGATTTAAAAAAAATACTGGTTGGTATAACTTGATCTCAGGCTAAGTGGAAAGTTGGCTCAAGGAGCAGTGAGATGAAATAGAGAGAATGCTGGCTTTTTACCCAGGAAAGCTAGGCTAGAATTAGGATTCAGACACTGACTAATTGTATGACCTTGGCAAGTTACCATCTCCGAACTAGAGTTTACTCTTATGTAAAAAAGGATGACAATACTTGCACTACTCCCATTTAACAGGGTTGAGATGAAGAAAGTGCTTTGCACATTTTAGAGTTTATTATTTTAATTTTATGTAATTGTTAATTTATAGAGTAAAAGTAGCATTTCTATAACATAATAAAAAAAGATGATTGTACATGCAACTGCAAATCTCTTATATACAACTTGCACCCTTTTAATAGAGTTAAGAGATGTCTACCATTAGATACAAATTTGTGTGTGCGTATATGTATATGTACATGTATATGTATATGTACATATATACATGCATACATGTATGTGTATATATATATATAATTCTATACATACTTTTATCAGTTCTTTCTCTGGATGCAGGTAACATCTTCCTTCATGGGTCTGTTGTAGTTAATTTGGGTGTTTGTCATAGTCAAAATAACTTATTCCCTCAAAGTTTCCCTTAAAACACTATTGCTGTTATTATATACAATGTTCTCTTGTTTCTGCTCATTTACCTCTTCATTATTACATACAAGTCTGTCCATGTTTTTCTAAGGTCATCAAGCTCATCATTTCTTATAGTACAGTAATATTCTAGCACAATCATACACCATTATTATATATTATTTGAGTATAGTGGATAGATTCAGTTTATGGACTGTAATGATGCCATTGGTCTGTGAAAATGGGAAAGGTGGATTTTATAGAGATAACACTCAGGGCAAAGTGGAAAGTGTACTACATTTGTAGTTGGAAGTGCTGAGCTTGAATTTTGCTGCCTACATGACTGCAGACAAGTCACAATTTTGCTATGTCTCACTGAAATATTTTTATTAAGAATTCTGAAAATAACAACAGATTTACAGATAGAATGAAAATGATAGCTAGCATTTAAATTGTGCTTTAAAGTCTGCAGAACACTTAAAGTCCATTGTTTTATTTGATTGAAAGTGAGACAAAATGAGGAATGGGTCTTTTTTTGGCTGGTCTACCAAAAAATAGTGT
Organism: Phalanger gymnotis; assembly: GCA_028646595.1. Taxonomy (NCBI): domain Eukaryota; kingdom Metazoa; phylum Chordata; class Mammalia; order Diprotodontia; family Phalangeridae; genus Phalanger; species Phalanger gymnotis. The sequence goes on from CM053625.1 coordinate 183,159,375, forward strand.
AGGGCATGATAGCTCTGTATTAAACATTTCCTCAACTTCTACTATTTTTGAGCTTATGACTATAGGCAAAGTACTTTTCCTCCAGGAATGTCTTTCTTTGTTTTAAAAAAATATTTTTAACATTCTTTTCTTTTTAAATTTTGAGTTCCAAATTCTCTCTCTCTCTCCTACTTTTCCTGGACCCAATAAGAAGGCAAGCATTGTGATATCAGTTATATATATATAAAATCATGCAAAATATATGTATATATTAGCCATATAACAAAGAAAATAGCAAAAAAAGAAAGGGAGAAAGGAAGGAAGAGAGGAAGGAAGGAAGGAAGGAAGGAAGGAAAGAAGGAAGGATGGAAAGAAGGAAATTATACTTCAACTTGCACTCCAAGTTCATCAATTTTCTCCCTGGATGTGGATTGCATTATTTCATTATGAATTCTTTAGAATTATCTCGGATGACTGTATTGATCAAAGTAGCCAAGTCTTTCACAATTGATCATCATTATGACTTTATTTTTACTATGTACAATGATCTGCTAGTTCTTTTCACCCCACTTTGCATCAGTTCATATAGGTCTTGTGTGTTTTTTTCTGAAACCACTCCCTATTACCATTTCTTATACCACAACAGTACTCCATCAGAATCATAGACCACAATTTGTCCAGCCGTTCTCCACTTGAGGAACCTCTCAATTTCTAAGTCTTTGCCACCCCAAAAAGATCCACTATAAATATTTTCATACAGACATATCTTGGAGATACTGTGGGTTCAGTTCCAGACCACCACAATAAGGCAAATATTGCAATAAAGTGAATCAATTTTTTTTTTGTTTCCAGTGCATAAAAAGTGATGTTTATATTATACTATAGCTTATTAGGCATGCAACTATATTCTGTCTTGAAAAAGTCTATACCCTAATTTAAAATATTTTGTTGTTAAAAAAAAGAAATGCTAGCCACTATCAGAGCCTTCAGTGAATCATAATCTTTTTGCTGGTGGAGGGTCTTGCCTTGATGTTGATGATTGATCAGGGTGATGGTTGCTGAAAGTTGGGGTGACTATGGCAATTTATCAAAATAAGACAATAATGCAACTTGATGCATTGATTGATTTTCCCTTTCATGAAAGATTTCATTTTAGCATATAATTCTGTTTGACAGCTTTTTGCTCACAGTAGAGCTTCTCTCAAAATAGGAGTCAATCTTCTCAAACATTCCTACTGTTTTTATCAACTATGTTTATATAATATTCTTCAATATTGTTGTGTCTCAGGGAATAGGGATGCCAAGGGGAGGTAGAGAAATGGTGGAATGGCCAGATGGTAGAGAAGTCATCACACACACATCATTTATTGATTAGGTCACCATCCTATGAGGGCATGGTGTCCCAAAACAATTACAATAATGACATCAAAGATCACTGATCACAAATCACTATAACAGATATAATAACAATGAAAAATTTTTGAAATATTGTGAGAATGACCAAAATGTGTCTCAGAGACATGATATGAGCATGTAGCATTGGAAAAATGGCATGGATGGACTTGCTTAAAGGAGGGTTGTGAGAAACTTTCAATTTATTTTAAAAAACACCCTCAACATCTGTGAAATTCAGTAACACAAACTATACCAGTACGTATATATCATTTTCCTTTTTAAAATCTCTTTGGGGTATAGACCTGTTAATGATATTGTGGAGTCAAAAGGCATGCACAGTTTTATAGCCCTTTTTCTATAGTTCTTAATTGTTCTCCAGAATAGTTGAACCAGTTCACAACTCCACCAACAGTTTATTAGTGAACCTATTTTCCCTCATTTCCTCCAGCATTTGTCATTGCTGACAGATATGAGGTGGTGTCTCAAAGTTGTTTTAATTTGCCTTTCTCTTGTCGACAGTGGTCTAGAGCACTCTTATATGACTATAGGTAGCTTTGATTTCTTTTTCTGAAAACTGTTCATATCCTTTGACTATTTATCAATTGGGGAGTGGCTCTTAACTTTATAAATTTGACTTAGTTCATACATATTTGAGAAATTAGGCCTTTATCAGAGAAACTTGCTATAATTTTTTTTTCCATTTCAGAGAAATGTAGTTTTCCTGATGATCTCAATTTTAATTTGGTCTATTTTTGTTTTGCTTTGTCTGAAATCATGATTGCTACCCCTGCCTTATATTTTTATTTCAATTGAAGCATAATAGATTCTGCTTCAGCCCCTTATTTTAACTCTTGCTTGTGTGTGTCCTTCTGTTTCAAGTGTGTCTTTTGCAAATGACATGTTGGATTCTGGTTTCTAATCCATCCTGCCAACTGCTTCCATTTTATGGGTGAGCTCATCCCATTCACATTCACAGTTATGATAGCTGCGTATTTCCTTACCTCTTGTTTTCTTTTTCTTATAATTTTCTCTCTCATTTTATTCTGTACCTCCTTAAAAGTCTGTTTTTCTTGCCATTGTCTTTCTGAATCTGCTCTCCCTTTTATTTCCCTCCTCCTACATTCCTTATTCCATTCTCCTCCTATTTTCCCTTTTGGGTAAGATAGATTTCTATCCCCAATTGGGTGTACACACACACATACACTCTTTTAATCAGTTCCAATGAAAATGAGTTTCACGTATTGCTTGCCACTGCCTCCCCTGTTTCCCCTCTCTCATAAAAGTTTTTCTTTGTATACCTCTATTATGTGAGATGATTTCTCCCATTCTACTTCTCCCTTTTTCTCTCATATCTCTTTCTCCCCATCTCTCTTTCTCACCCCTTAATTGTTTTTTTTAGATCATTCCAACAAAATTAACTCACACCCATGCCTCTATGTAGACTTCTTCTAACTGCCCTAATAAATACTTAGGAGTTACATGTATCATCTCCCCCTATAGGACTGTCAGCAATTAACTTTACGGAGTCATTTATGTTTATTCTTTCATGTTTGCCTTTGTATGCTTCTCTTGAGTCTTGTGTTTAAATGTTAAAATTTCTATTCAGTTCTGGTTCTATTTAAGCATCAGATATGCTTGAATTAAATATCCATTAAATATCCATTTTTTCCACTGAAGGATTATGCTAATTTTTTGGGGGGGTAGGTTATTTTTGGTTGTAATACTAGATCATTTGCCTTCTGGAATATCATATTCCAAGCCCTCCACTCTTTTAACATGGAAGTTCCTAAATAGCGTATTGTGCTAACTGTGGCTTCATGATATTTGAGTTGTTTCTTTCTGGCTGCTTTTAATATTTTCTCCTTGACTTGGGAGCTCTGGAATTTGGCTTTAATATTCCTAGGAGTTTTCATATTGGGATTTCTTTCAGGAGGTGATCAGTGGATTCTTTTAATTTCTATTTTACCCTCTGGCTCTAGGATATTAGGGCAGTTTTCCTTGATAGTTTCTTCAAATATGATGTATAGGCCCCTTTTTATTGATCATGGCTTTCAGGTAGTCCAATAATTCTTAAATTATCTCTCCTTGATTCATTTTACCAGTTCAGCATTTTTTCCAATGAGATATTTTACTTTTTCTTCCATTTTTTCACTCTTTTGACTTTGTTTTATTTTTTTCTTGATGTCTTATGGAGTCATTAACTTCCATCTGCCTAATTCTAATTTTTAAGGAATCATTTTCTTCGGTAAACTTTTGTGCCTCTTTTTCCATTTGACAAATTCTATTTTTTAATTTATTTTCTTCAGTATTTTTTGTTTTATATGTATATGTGTACATATATACATATATATACATATATACATATATAACTTCATAATTTTCTTATATCACTATCATTTTTCCTTTCATTTCTTTTTTAATTCTTCCAGGAATTCTTCTTAGGCTTGGGTCCAATTACCATTATTCTTGGAACTTTGCTTATAGCTGTTTTTACATTATTGTCTTCTGAGTTTATATCTTGGTCTCTCCTGTCACCATAGCAGCTTTTAATGGTAATTATTTTTTCTTGTTGTTTGTTCATTTTCTCAGCCTCTTTCTTGACTTTGAATTTTATGTTAAAGTCGTGCTCTGCTCCCCTGGGCAGGCACCTTCCCTAGCTTTAAGCTATTGTGTGCTGTTGTCTCCAGAGCTAGTTCTGGGGCTCTGCAAGATTTTGTTGCTTCCAAGGCAGTATGATCCAGGGAGGTGTGTGGTCACTGCCCTCATGGTCTACATTCTGATCCTTACCCAGGAAGTACTTCTGCTCCGCTGTAGCTACAAATGCTAGTGCTTCTTCTCCTCTTGGCTCTGGAACTATGGCCAGGTCCACTGACCCCTACTCTCCCCCTCCGGCTACATATGCTAGTGCTATTCTTGACCCTGGGACTGTGACCAGGGTTCCTACCACCTTGTGACTGACCACAAATGCTCCTCTCCACCCTGGAACTGTCACCCCGACCTGTGTTATTTAAAGTTAAAGTTTGGAAAGAAATATTGGGAGAATTTAGATGGTTTGCTGCCTATACTCCAAATGGCTCAAATCTCAGTTTCTTCATCTGTAAAATGAGAGCAGGGAACTAGGTCATCACTAAGGTCCCACTGATCAGTCAAAATTAATTTAATAAATGTCTATTATATGTTAACAATAAAAATTTAAAAAAGGATCCTGCCCTCAAAGAATTACCATATATACTCTTTATATATCCTTTATGAACTTAGTTATTTACATATTGTATCGCCCATTAGAATATAAGCATTTTAAAGGCAGGAGCTCTTTCTACCCTTCTTTGGACCCTTTGCTTTTAGAACAATACTTGGTACAAGGTGAGCTTTAATAAATATCAATAATAAATATAATAAATAAATATCGGTCAAATAAGAGACCGATTGATTTTTTGGGATGAAACAGAAGACTTCAGAATACTGCTTTGGTTACAAAGGTAGATGATTGAAACAATTAATGTTCTTGAAAGAAAAAGGGAACTTTTAAGGAGGATCAGGGTTTATAGGAAAGCTAACAAGTCCTATCTTGGAAATATTAGCCTAAATGCTATGATCCTCTAAGGCTATCATAACTATAACACATAAGAAGTTTTATAAGTTGAGAAATGCAGAACATAATCATTCTTTTCATGGGAGCTTTAGCACAGGGTTGTTCCTCAGCCTTTATTGAGCTACTAGAATGAATGATAAGATGATCCTCTGGAGGCAAGGAACACAATGAAATCTGCTCTCTCAATCTCCCCTCTCCCCAAAAAAGAAAACCAAACTGATTCTTCATTTGCCATATTTGTATGATTTTCAGAACTCAGTACTACTTTCCCAAGGGATCCTCATTGGCATCTGCAATTCTGCTTTGCCAGATAATTTTGTCATTTTCCAAGAAATGTTTCATCCACTTGTGTCCTTTTTCAATTCTTCATCATGTCCAGTACATGAGGCTTGGTCATCAAAGGACAATTTCTGGCAGGCTTTCTCAAGCTAGAGAGACTTCAAGTACAAGCCAGGTCATGATGGGTTGTATGTCTGTCTTCTTAGAAGTCCAGAGACTCATTACCAGAGACTAGTCACTATGAGGTGGTGGTGGTGGTGGTGAAGCAACTCATCATGGAGGGGTTTCTGGTGGAGTGAGTACCTACTTGATTGAAATCAAGATTCCTTATGTTTCAAAATATGTAAGGATCATCTTTCTATATGGTACCATTGAATTGTTCACCTGAGCAATTTATAACTTCAAGTGGAGAAAGAGGGCATAAGTTAGTGTGGCAATAAGACTTTATTAAGCACTTGCTAGGGGTCAGGCACTAAGCTTAGCACTGGTGATACAGAGAGAAAATCATGATCTTTTCTCTCAGTGACCTCACATTCTAATAGAGGAAATGATATGTGATACATAAAAGCTATATACAAAGCAAATGCAAGTAATCACAAAGGGAAAGTATGAGCAGCTGGCAGAATTGGGAAATACCTCCTATAGAAGATGAGAACTCAGCCAGATCTTGAAGTATGCCAGGAAAAATGCTACTACTACTTAGCACCAGCACCACCACTATTATTAATAACGATAATATAACATTTATACCTTAAATCTTACAAAACTCTTTACACATATTATCTTATTTGATCTTCACGATAACCATGGACAGGTGCTATTATCACCCCATTTACAGATGAGGAAACTGTTTCCGAGAGATGTTAAGTGACTTGTCCATGGTAAGAGAGTAACTGAGGCAAGATTTGAAGCTTGATGTCTTCCTAGCATCGAGTCTATCATCCTATCTGTTGTGCTACCTTGTTGCTTCATCTATGAGATGGAAGTGAGAAATGAAAGTATTCAATGCATGGAGAGCAGCCAGTGCAAAGTCTCCAGTCATGGAAATAACCAATGAAACAGAAGGAAATGTTGTTTGTGGGAGTGGTATTAGTATAAATTGCTAATATGTCCTGAGGTCTACAAGTTCTAAGTCTGTATTCATGTCTCTATGGGATGATGTTGGATACCAAGATGTGAAGTTTTATAGTCTAGTAATGTTATCTCAGCACGTGCTCAGCACTGCTGGGTTTTATCCTTTCCCTTCTAAGGCAATTTCCAAAGCAGCACTAAGAACAGAGAAACTTGTCCGGGGTTTAGGTTGCCGACAGAATGGTGTCAATTAAAAATTACAACTTTGTGCATATGAATCATGCTTACTCTAAATTCTGCTTTGTGATGATTTACTATTTTCTTGACACCAAATAAATTGTACCCTAGGAAATAGATTTGTATTTATGCCTTTCAGCCTGTGTCTAAAGTTGACAATGAGGAGATTAAAAGCACCACTAACTTAATAAGTGAGGAGGATGATAGAGAGTAGATGCTTTGAGCAGATCATTAAAGAAGTACTTTTAAAAAGCTTCTGTTTCAAAAAGGTTTGGGAAACCATAGGGCTTTATAATTCCATAACTCCTAGCATTCTCCCAGTTTGAAAAGCAAATATCCTATAATTCTATTTCTCTGCTTGGCTATGATGAAACACATAAGAATAAAGAGATTTATAAAGCAAATTTCATTTAGAAATTAATTTGCTTTTAATAATCTAAACTGCCTCTTGCTTCTTCCAAAGGTGATTTCAAAATTGACTGTTCCTTAAAAAAAGCATTTTTGCAAGCTTTATAATAAGAAATGATATCCACCTAAGGTCTGATGTCATGGTTTGTCCACTCATTTTTTTTCCTTGCTCTCACTGTACCTGAACTACATGTTCCTAATAAATTATTCATATGGGGACATGAGTACAGATAATTTGATTAGATTGGAGGTCATAGAACTACAGAATTGGGGCTGACTAATGGAGGTCATTTGGTTCACTATCTTCCAACTAATCAGGGCCTCAATGATTCCATCTGCTAAATGGGCACAATAATACATTCACTATCTGCCTCAAAGGGTTGTTGTAAGAAAAGAGTTTTATAATTCTTAAATCTATAGATATGCGAATTACTATTTCTGTTTTAGCTCGTAAATGATGAGACTGAGGTCCATTGAAATGTGGTGACATTTTCAAGGTCATATAGCCTCATTCCATAGATGAAGAAATCAGGACCCAGCATGGTGAAGTGATATGTTCAAGATAATATAGCCAATGCTCCCTCAATTTGCAGATGTGATTCAAAGTTATATATCTAGTGCTCCTCCAGTGTGCAAATGAGAGTACTAAAGATGACATAGGTGAAGCGGCTTGCTCCAGGTAACACAGCAAATCATTGGTAGAGCTAGGGCTAAAACCTAAGTTTCCTGACTCCTGCTCCTCTACTCTTTCCATTACTCATTCCATCTGCAATATACATTGGGGGAAAACCCAAACCGAAACAATGAAATTAGGTACAAGAAAGCCAGTATGTGTTTTCAGATCAGTGAACACTCAGAAGGCTTTTAGATCTAGAAAAGATATAGGAGTCCTTGGAATATTTTATAAAATGTATTGGTTTTAACAACCAATGTCAAACCTAAGATCCTTGACACAATGGCCAGACTCCTGGATATGAAGTGAAAACTTTTAGAATTTGCTCTATCTCTGCCACTTACTATGTTTGTGACCTTGAGGAAGACGCTTCACCAATGTGGGCCTTAGTTTCCTCATCTGTAATATGAGAAGCTCATTCTAGGTAATCTAAAAGATTCCCTCCGGCTTTAAATCCTCTTAAAAATGTCTCTACATTTCAATTTAAGGTGAAGAGAAATCATGTCTCTGTCACCGGGAACTAGTTGGCAAAGCAAAGAGAGCATGGGATCTAGAATTGGGAAGACTTTAGGTCAAATCCAGCTACAGATGTTTACTAGCTTTGAAACACTGAGAAAGGCCCTTAAATCCTTTCTGCTTTAGTTTTCTCATCTGTAAAATGGTAATGAAAATGATGGTACTTATCTCCCAGAATTGCTGTGTAAATGAAATATGATTATATTCTGAAATTATACAAACTATTGTATTAACATTGAAACATGTCAGGAGTGTGTGTGTTGTGTCTGTGTTTGTGTGTGTTTGTATGTGCATTTGCGGTGTATGGAGGTGCTAGTGGTGATGCGTCGGAGGACATTTAAGGTTCTTTCTAATTCTACATTCTTTTATAATAAGAACTTGCAAAACAGGAAAAAAGACCTTAGGGGAATTAATATAGAGGTAAAACAAAGGAATTTTTTGTTTCTATTTTCTGCTCTGCCTTTGAGAAAGCAGATCTATCCCAGCTGGAAACAGGTCTACTCAGGGGCCAGTTGCCCCTCCTTCTTTTCCCAACACAGTCCAAATGAGAAGAAGGAAGTGCCCCTGGGAAGGTGACCTGGCCACCATCTTTTCGATCTCATATCCCTGAGGAATGAGATCAAGCACTAATGGAGAAGAGAGGAAGACAAGTTTTCCCTCCAGGGAGAAGAAGTAGCTGAGCAAGAAGCCTGAGTTGCCCCAGGCCTCTGTGATAACACTTTTCAGTAACGTCTGGCACCAACACCAAACAGGGAACATAAAAACTCTTCATGGCCTCCATCTCCCTGACCTCCACACCTCTTATATAATTTTAATGAGGCGGAAGCCAAAACAATGATTTGGCCCCTGGCAGGGCCATCTTCATTTAGGGGAGCTCTCACATAGGAACTCTGAAGAAGCTCTGGGCTGCTTAATTAGACTTTCCTTTCATTATATTCCCCAACACATGCTGGAAAAAGGGTATGCCGTCATTTCCCTCTAACAGTGCTTGGAACTATGGGTACAAAACAAGTTGTAAAGTTCAGGCGTAGGACAGAAACTTCTCATTTTATATTTCCTAATATTTTTCTGGTTTTCAGAGGCAGAAACTAGGGTTCAAAGAAGGCAAGAGATTTGCCCAAGCCCAGGTAGCTGGTTAGTGGCATGGGCTGGCTTAACAATCATATTTCTGACTCCCTGCCAGGGCTTTTCCTATTGCGCCCTATTGCCATTATCTTGTATGCACAGAAGATAAACAATGAGCTGGGTCCAGAATTGGCAGGAGGAAGTCTTCTCCTTGGGAAAAAAAAACATAAACAAGAAAAAAGTGCTATCTTCTGTGCATTTCTCTGATAGGAGAGGCAATATTTTGTAGTGGCTAGAAAGAAAATTTACTTCAGGAAGGCCAGTGTTCAAAAAATGCCTCTGACATATACTTGCTGTGTGAACTTGGGGAAATCACCCAAAACTCACAGTGTCAAGCCATTCTGAAAGACTGTAATTTACACAACAGATACTAATTTGCATTGGCAGAGGTAGTGTCGTCGCTGGGAGCTCATTACACCAATAAAATCACAGGTCCAGACCTCAGGAAAAAAATAACACTGAGTGGAGACAAAAGTGTGGTATAATAAACAAAGTTTTGGCTTTGGAATCAGGAAGACGTGGGTTCAATTCTCCCTTCTGAAACTTGCACCAACAAGTAGTATAATTCCCTTCATCACCTGCTAAGCCCATTTTCAATCAACATTGATAGAGGGAATTTCCCCCATCAAAATTCATAAGTCTTTCATGTATTGATATGTTCTTCAGGCGATGCTATGAAACACCACCTAAGCAATATCAGTCTATTCATTGAATACTTACTATGTTCTAGGAACTGTGCTAAATACCATGTATACAAAAAGAAGGAAAACTGCCTTTATGAAGCTTATAGTCTAACGGGGAGACAATAAATACACATGCACATATTCATCTTAAATTTAAAGTAATAAGTACAAATTTGTACAAAGTAATTAACTCTCAGGCAGTTTGGGAGATCCCTAATAATTGGGGATCAGGGAAGGTTTCATGTAGAAGATGGTTCTTGAAGCATTTCTTAAAGGAACAGAGAGACTCTATGATGCATAAAAAAAGAGAGAGTGTATTCCAGGCATGGGGGACATGCAGGCATGAGGGCATAGATGTAGTAAAGAGCAGCCAAAACCCATTCCGGCTGGATTACAGTTTGTGAGAGGAAGTAATATCCAATGAGTCTGGAAAAAAGAAGGTTGGATCCAGGTTATTAAAGGCTTTAAAAATTAATAGAGTTTATATTTTATCCAAGAAACAATTGGAAGCCACTGGAATTGATTGAGTAGGGAAGTCAGATGGTTAAATATGTGATCAAGGAAAATTACTATGGAGTGCAGAAATATATAAAGCAGGGAGGCCAATTAGGGGGCTATTATAACAACCTAGGCAAGATACTAGGAGGGCCTGACCTAAGGAGATAGATTTGTGAATGGAGAGAAGGGGTTAAGTGAGAGAGGTGTTTCGAAGGTAGAAGCAGCAAGATTTAGCTGCTTGGATATGTGGGGTGAGGGAGAGTGATGACATGAGAATGATATTAATGTTAGAAACATGGCACACTGGAAAGATGGTGGTGCTCTCTATAGAAATAAAGTTTAGGAGAGAAGAGAGTTTGGTGGAAAGCTGATGAGTTCAGTTGTGAACAGGGTGCTTGAAGTCAGTTGTGAAAGAGCCATAAGATAGGAAGAGGTGGAAGACTCAAGAAAGAGAGCAAAATTGAGGATGTAATCTTCTGGGGAAGATGAGAGGGGATGAGATCAAGTGCATACACAGTAGGGTTGGATTTAGCGAGGAAATGAAGCACAAGTGGCAGATAAAGTAAAGAGATTTTTAAATGAAGAGAATGGGAGAAAGTCCCATCAAATGTCCTGAATTTTCTCCATAAAGTAAGAGCAAAGGTCCTCAGCTGACGGACAAATGAAGGGGGAGGTCTGAGAGTCTGGAAAGGGGTGGGAGATTAAAGACAGAAATTTTTTGTGTGTGGATAGTTACATTGGTAATCAATTAGGGAGAAATAATAGGGCTGCTTTGCTTGATGGTGGGCTCAGTTGAGGTTGGATTACATAAATCTGTAATATCTCCAGCATGATAGTGAGATAAAGTTACATTCAGCTGCTTATGAGTAGAAGCAGAGAAGGCAGGTGGTTCAAGTAATACAGAGCTAAGGTATGCTGAAAGAAAAGCACCTACCTATGCTAGTGAAAGAAGTAACCACATTTATTTCAAGAAAAAGAAATTCAATCCGAAGAAGTGAAGCAACACTTTTGAGTTCATAGTCAATGCTTCCACATTTGACAGATAAGGAAACTGAGGCTGAGAAGAGCCAAGAGATTTATCAAAGGTAACATGGCAAGGTATTGGCAGAGCAGTGTCTAAAACCTGCTTCCACTAAAGTATCAGTTTGTTTTCGTGTTCAGGTACAATCTAATCTCATTAATTTGGGTTCCACTAATTGGAGATATTTCATAAATCAGATGGTAGCTAGGCCATTTAATTCACCTATAAAACTTTTTGTTACTATAGCAAAAGAGTACAGGAAAATGTTTAAACTGCTTAACACAGCTTTTCCCAAACTTTTCCATGGAAACTGGTGCAATGATGAATGTAGAGGATTATAGATTTAGAGTCAGAAGAGACCTTTGAAATCATCTACTTCAATTCCCTTATTTACAGATAAGGAAACTGAGGCCCAGAAAAAGCAAATAATGCAACCAAAATCATGTAGCTATTACGCTAGTTCTAGAGGGGGAAATTCGTCCTGGTGTCATTTTTTTCTTTAAAAATACGAGAAGTAAAATTATGTGTGTATCCAAAACACTTATCACATGCAACAAAATTTCCACCAGATAAATAAGATTAAATTCCTATGTTTTACAACAAAGTTTCTCCAGTCCTCTTGCTCACTTTTTCCCCAGGTATATTTCTGTCCCACCCATTCACCTCAAATCACCACTGATTGGTTTTATCATTACATTCCAAGTCAAAAAGTGTTCTGGGGCCAAATTAGTTTAGGAAATTTAAAAGAGCAAACTGTTTAAGAACTTTAGAAGCACCTATTTAAATAAAGCAATTGACACACTAATTAACCTTCCTACTTACTTATTCATTAAAGTAAATCCCCTAATAATCACTGTATATTGCTAATGCTGGAAACCAGCTAATATAATAGAACTACAATGTCATAGGAAATGATATCATATCATGGAGTCGAAGGGGACTTTACCAGTCATCCAGTCTAATCTCTTCATTTCATAGCTAAGGTAATGTAGCTAAGGTAACAGACACTGAGAAAAAGCTATGAAGCAGAAGTGGGGTGTGAACTGAGCTTCTCTGACTCCAAATCCAGTTTTCTTTTAATTTGTTTTAGGGGGAGAGATCAGGTGGGTTGGGATTCCATTATTATTGGTGTTTTCCTATAAGGAAACTCCCTCTGCCATTGAATATAAATAACTACTCAGCAGCTTTGTGTAATAGAAACTGGCCTGGTACACTTAGCAGGCAGTGGAGAGAGCACTGGGCCTGGAGTCAGGAAGACCTGAGTTCAAATCTAGCCTCAGACACTAGCTGTGTGACCCTGGACAAGTCACTTAACCATGCTTGCCCCAGTTTCCTCAGCTATAAAAAGAGAGAAATGGCAAACCACTCCAGTATCTTTGCCAAGAAAACCCTGAATAGGGTCACAAAGAGTCTGAAATAACTGAAATGACTGAATAACAGCATGAGGTACACAAAGTCACATACTCAGTATGTATCAAAGGTAAGACTTGAACTGAAGTCTTCCTGATTCCAGGGCCTGCTCCAAATCGATTGAACCATATTTCTTCTTGCTATAGACCTCTATGTCTCATATAAAAGCTCACAAAATGCTAGAACTAAAAGGGACCTTGAAAATCTTCTCATTTCATTTGTTCATTTTACAGATGAAGAAACTGAGGACCAGAAAGGAGAAGTGATTTACCTGTGGTCAAAAAGCTAATGTACAAAAGAACCTGGATCTCTTGACTCCCAATATGATGCTGTTTCTATTATACCTTGCTGCTTCTTTGGTCCAGGTCAGAGATGTCAGAAATGAGACCCATAATACTTCTGAGTACGGCTTGAACTAGATTAAAACAAAATTTGGAAATATTTAACCAGATAAATAAAATAAAATGAAATATAGATATTTAAAACTAAGTCAGGTTGTATGGTAGATAAAGTACCAAATCCACCCTCAGACACTTAGTAGCTGTGTGACCCCGGGAGAGTCGTTTAACTATATTTACCTCAGTTTCCCCATCTGTAAAATGAACTAGAGAAGGAAATTGCAAACTGCTCCAATATCTTTGCCAAGAAAATGCCAGATGAGGTCACAAAGGGTCAGACATGATGGAAATGACTGAACAATCAAAACTAAGTCAATATGCAGCTTGTAGGGATCCTTATGTACTGATCATTGGTAACTTTTTCTATTTTAGTTTGACACCATTGATCTAGCGCCTTAATTTAATACAGAAGGAAGCTACTTTTTAGAAGGATGTAAAATACTTGACATACTTTAGGTTCTGAAAGTGTCATTCTTTTGACAATCCTGGCTGAGCAACAGTTTCAAGTGGGTGACATAAGACTTTATGAAATTCACACCCGATGATTGAATGTTCTGAAAATGAAGGTACTTTATTATTAGTAGGATGCTAAATGATCTTTACCATTTCTGGAGACCTTGCAAAAGCATGTGAAAAGGATAGGGAACCTGAGAAGAATAATGCTTTAGTTTCCCTGGCACTGGACAGGTCTATGAATGGGGTAGCATAAGATGGGGTGACTGTATTTCCATACCACCACAGTGTGTAATCTTGGGCAATTTAGTGTGAGACAGAGGAAAGAGCACCAGAGACTTTTGTTTATAGCATTGTTCAAGGTTAAGCTCAGTTATTTCACACATTTTCTAACAAATATCTGAAATCGACCTTAGAAAGAACAAGGACAAAGGCATCTGAAGAGAAGAAAAAGCAAGCTCCTCTATCTAGGCCAGAAATATCCAACAAGATGACCAGAAAAGGGTGAACAGGTAGAAAAGTTCAATAAGAAGACCAATTCAAACTCAGGAAGTACATGGACCATGGAGAGTGTTATGGTAGCCATACCTAAAGCTTGTGGAAGCAGGGAGAGGGAGCCAGTGCAAAATTCCATAAATTGTCCCAAAGCCATTCAGCGCTTAAAACAAGAGGGTTGTAAGCTAGTACTAGCTCGGGTAAACTGAGGCCATGGAACCCACAAAAAACTCTCATTAATAGATTCAAAACCAGACTATGAAAAGGGCCTAACAACTCTGTTGCAGCTCGAATAATTGGATGATTGAAGCTTAATACCGATTCTAGCTCATCAGAAAAAAAGCAAGGAGACAGAATCAATCAAAGTAAGTCACTTAGTAGAAAAATGGGGCATGACTGTGTACTCTTAGCAGCTTTGGGAGCCATGAGGTGGGGCAGGGCCAACTTAGCAATTTAGATCCTATTCCATTGGAGGTATGGGATGAGTGATCTCCATAATCATCTTGGATCCCATTAGCACCACAACAAAAGGAAGAACTAATTTCTAATTGAGAACATGGGAAGATAAGGAAGAGGACTAGCAAGAGACTTTAACTTAAGAAGGCCCTGAAAAAGTTATTAGAGAAGCCCGGATCTCCTGCATAAACTTGAGCAAATATCTGAAAATGGATTCAGAAAGACCAATGATAAAGAAATTTAAAAGAATCATAATTAAATTTCTTTGTTAAGACCAGAACCACACAAAAGTACTATAGAAGTCTGGTAAACACAGGAACCTTAGAGGCAGAGAGAGGGTTATGATAACCTGTCCTGAAGCTAGCAGAGATAGGTAGAGGAGAGGAGGCATCATGAACTTCCACAAATAGACTTGAAGCCAGCCACTATTATCTCATATAAATAAGGAGGTAGTGTTGGTCAAGAAAGCCAGTGAGTGTACCTACAAACAGACCTGAAGTCACTGAGTTATTTGAACAGGAGCATAGCAAACCAGTGCCAACTCTGACAATCAGCCACATGAAGCCAGATATTAATACTCTGGTTTGTCACAAAAGAAGCAGAAGGCAGAATCCAACCCAACATGTCACTGTGCAAAGGACAGGGACTGGCTAGTCATTCTTCAGAGGACTGAGAACCAGTTGTAGGGAGTCAGGGCCAACTCAGTGACAGGATGCCAGCCCTGGGAAGCCTGAGACCAAAATTAATTCCAACATCCCATGGAGGACTGTTGTGGCCATAGAGGAGGTTACAACTGACTTCAGACTGAGTATCATGCATAAAGAAGGAGAAAAAAAAAGACCACCTAAGGCCAGAATTTGGAATGGACCAGCAAAAGACTTATTTAGAACCACAGATTGAAGTAGAAAGGAGGGCCTTGTGCCAGGTACCCCCTCCCTAGCTACTAGTAGCAGAAGCATCCAGACTAAAAATGGACAGGGCCCAAGAAGGACTATTGAACCCATACAAAAGTGTCAGAGGGGTGTAGCCCTAGCAAATTTGGAAATGAAGCTAAAAAATATTTGGTAAACCGATGAAAACACCAATCACAATTTTAAAACATTATGATTCAAAAGAAGGCCAAGAGGTAAATACAGAAGAGACTAACCCTATGATAAGAATAAATAGAGACTAAAGTTAAAAAAATATGGATTGTCCATGATGACTACAAAAGTGAATGGAAGAAATAAAAGAAAATATTTATTTTAAATGAAATAAAAGTTTAGGAGGAAAAATGGAAGAAAAATAAATAGCTTAGAATAGAATGCTAAAAATCTTGCCCAGATATTGGACACTCTGAAAAATATAAGATGGAAAAAAAAGAATCCAGTGACTCCACAGGATACCAAGAAATAGTAGAACAACATCAAGAGTGAAGAAATAGAAGAAAATGCAAAGTATCTATCTATTTGTCTGTCTGTCTGTCTGTCTGTCTATCAAAACTACCTGACGTAGAAAACATATGAGGGAGAGATATGATAAGAATCATCAGATTCCCTGAAAAATATGACCAAACAAGAAGCCTGAACACCATATTTCAAGAAATTGTGATAAAGTATTGATTTAGCACTTATGTGCCAGACACCATTCAAACACTTCTAATACTTTGTAGAAGCAGAAGGCAAAGTGAAAATAGCATGTATCCAATGATCACTTTCTAAAAGAAAGTCCCAGCTGAAAACACCCAGGAAAAATCATAGCCCAAATTCTAGGGCTTCCAAGTAAAAGTAAAAATGTTGCAAGAAGCCAGAAAGAAAGATTCGAAATACTAAGGAACCACAATCAAGATCAGACAAAACTTGGAAGCAATGACTTAAAATGAGAGAAAATGTTGGAACATAATATTGGAAAAGGCCTTGTAAATCAGAATTACTTATCTTGCAAAAGTGAATATAATCTTAAAGGAAGAGGGAAACTAATGGATATTTAATTTAAGTGGAATTTCAAACATTCTTGTATGAGATTCCAAAGGTGTGAAGAAACTGTGAAATGAAAACAAAGGGGTCAAGAAAAATCTAGAATAGTAAACACATTTGAACATTTGGAAGTGGTTAAATTATGACTAAATGCTTATATTTTTATAAGAAGAAATAAATGTCCCTTTGGAGTTACGATCTTTTCAAGGGTCACAGAAAGAACTGAGATCAATATAGGGGAAACTGAAAAGTTCAAAAGTGTATGTTAATTTTTTACATATAATTGGGGGAAAATAAAATATTAAATATATAACAAAGAACAGAAAAATAAAAAGAAATATAGGACATATGTATGTATGTGTGTTTTACTGGTTTTAAGAGAGGAAAGGAAATGGAGGGAAAAGGAATACATTAGAGGAAAATGAGAAAGAAGAAACTTCCATATGCATGAAATGTATGAGAAGTCTATAAATATGAAAGAAGGGTTGGGGAATGGACATCTTACGATATCACATTTATCTGAAGCAGATAAAGAAGAATTTAACACATACAAAGGTTAGTTTAGAAACTTTACAGGGATGAAGGTAGATACAGGGACAGTGGAATGTGTTATAAAAGGAAGAGAAGAATATGAGAGGGGGGAATCACAAGCAAAATAAAATTCAGTTTAGGAGAACAGATCATAAAATGTTATTTAAAAGAGATAAATAAGGCATAAGAACAAAAGGTTGAGTTCTGGGCATGGTAAAGAGAGAATAGAATGCTGAAATTAATTTTTAGAAAACTCAGATGTAACAGACCTTTAGAAATTACTGAAAGGATATAGAAAAGGACATACATATTTCTCAGCAGTACATGGAATGCTTACAGAAGTTGGCCTTATTGCTAGAACATTAAAAAAATGAAACATGCAGAGAAGTACATTTAACAAATTCATCCTTGACTAAGCAAATGTAATACAAATTATAATCATTAAAGGAAACTTTTTTTAAATGCTGAAAACTAAAGTGGATACTAAGTAATTTGACATGAAAGAATTGATGTGTCAAAGAAAAGTCACAGCAAAAATAGATAATTTCATTAAAGAAAATGGCTATAATGAAGAATCATATCAAAACTTTTGGGATGCAGCCAAAGCAATCCTTAGGAGAACGCATTCTATCTCTAAACATTTTCATTAAAAGAGAGAAAAAGCAGATCAATGAATTAAATGTGAACAACAATAACAACATAACATCTATGAAAGTAACAAATTAAAAATACCCAATGCAACACAAAAGTAGAAATGTTGAATGTGAAAGAATAGATAAAATTGAAAACAAACAAAAAAACCTATTGAAGGGTATGAAATAAGGATATGATATATCCTTATGAAATAAAGATAATTTTAAAACTAATGAAATAGAGTAAACGTTAGATATAAAAACAGACAAAAATCCCATATGACATTTGAAAAAGAATTTGCAACAAATGAAGAGAAAATAAATGAAAATATTAGATGATATTTTCTAATTGCATGCCAGCAGCTAGGTAGGGAAGTTGCATGCCCAGCTTGGAGTCAGGAAGACTCATCTTCCTGAGTTCAAATCTGGACTCAGATACTCACTAGCACTGTGACCTGGGGTTAGTCCCTTAACACCACTTCAGTTTCCTCATCTATAAAATGAGCTGGAGAAGAAACGGCAAACCATTCTATATCTTTGCCCAGAAAACCCTGAATGGGGTCACAAAGAGTCAGACATAACTGAAATGAATTAACAACAAAATACTAGAAAAACAATAAATAAAATGGAAAAATAATTATAAAAATGTAAAATAATCATATCATCAAAACAGAAGTTAAAGAATTTAAAGCATCCAATCTCTGAAAAAAAAGAACAAATTATGAAGGAATTCCCATAAAAAGCTCATTCTCTTAAATATTCAAAGAATAATTAACTCAAATTTTACAAAATGGTTTGCAAAAAAAATGGTGAAACCTACCAGTGATATGAGAGAAATCTGGTTCTTATACCTAAACCCAAAAGAGGGTGAAGTAAGAGAAAGAGGCCTGTAGACTCATATTTCTAATGAATATCAAGTCAAAATATTAAATATAACAGAATGTGCCTAATGAAACAATTAAAATATTGTGTACCATAACTAAAATGCATTTATGTCAGCAATACAGGGTTGCTTCAATATCAGGAAGAGTATCAACGTAATGTACCATATTAATAACAAAATAAAAAAATTACATAATGATAAATTTATTTAAAAAGTTTTTGACAAAAAAAGGCTAATATAACAAAATTACAGTATTACAAAATTACAATATTAATTTAGGTAGCTAAATTAAATAAAGAATATTTCAGCCTAACAATAAAACAAGAAAGCAAATTTACACACCTAGACAAAAATCATAGATCTGGAGATGGAAAAGGTCAAAAATCTCAAGGGAAATAATTTTAAGAAGTGCAAAGGTTTTTCAATACCAGATCTCAAATAATACCATGATGATAAGTTAATAAATTAGCAATTATGTTTCACCCCCAATATCCAATCTGTCACCAAGGCCTATTGAAGTATACCTTGGCAAGATCTCTCAAACACCTGCCCTTCTTTTTCTGTTACTGCCACCCGTAAGGAGCACATCTTTATTGCCTCATGTTTGGACTATTGTAATATCCCAATGATGGGTCTGCCTTCCCCAATTCTCTCTCCATTCTCTGTTCAGACACCAAAATGATTTTTTTTCCTAAAGCTACACTCCGGTTATGTTACCCTTCCCCAACCCCTCCACAAACTCACACTCAATAAACTTCAGTGGCTCCTTATCATCTCCAGGATCAAATAGAAAGTCCTCTGGCATTCAAAGCCTCTCATAGCTTACCTCTCCTCCAACCACCTACCTTTCCAGTCTTATTAGACCTTTTTCCCCATCATACACTCTTCAATCCAGTGGCACTGGACTTGTCTGAACAAGACACCACCTCTTAGCTCTATGCATTTCTTTGGCTGCTCTATACTCTTGGAATGCTTTCCCTCCTCATCCGTCCCTCCTGGCATTCCTGGCTTCCTTTACATCGCAGCTCAAATCTCACCTTCCACAGGAAGCTTTCCCATATGTGTACATGTGTGTGTTATGTATGTGTGTACATTTATTTTTTGTGTTGTCTTTGTGTTATCTTTTTTCTTTCACTGTATCCCCAGTGCTTCGTACAGTGCTTTGAATATACTACATATTTAATATGCATTTAGTGAAAGACTTACTGAAATAGAAATTAAAACAACTCTGTTTCCGCTTCATAGTCATCAGATTGACAAGCATTGCCCCTCCCCACAAAAAAAAATGACACCATCTTGGGGAGGGGGCAGATGAAGGAGGTGGAGAAAATTTAAAATTAAAAGCTTATGGAAGTGAGTGTTGAAAACTAAAAATAAATAAATTAATGAAAAAAATGACAGTTGTGGGAGAAACTGGTAAGACAGGTCCACTGTTTGTAGAACTGTGAAAGTGGTCAAACCATTTCAGAAAGAATTTGGAATCATATTCAAAATGTGACTAAACTATGATATCCTTTTTACCATTGCTAGTATATGCATCAAAAAAGGAATGAAGGTAGAAAAATCCATATTAAATATATATATGTGCACATATATATGAATATACAAACATATATTCATGTATACATACACATATATGTGTGTATGTTTGTATGTCTGTTCATTACTTATAGCAGCACTTTTTTAATGTAGAAAAGAACTTGATATAAAATGAGTGTCTATCAATTGGAGACTGACTGAACAAATCATGTAGTGAAATTTTATTGTGCCACAGGAAATGACAAAAAGGATGAATTCAGAGAAATCTAGGAAGACATATGAACTGATTCAGAGTGAAGTGAACAGAAATAGAAGACTCGAACAGTAAATGAAAACATCTTTGAAAGACTTCAGAACTCTGATCTATGTAAAGACACATCATGGCTCCAGAAGACTCATGTTAAAATCTGCTTATCACCTTTTGTTAGAGAGATGAAGTCTGGGAACAGAATGAGATATACATTTTCAGATATGACCATAGCAACTACAACAGGCTTTTGTTAAAGGGGAGGGCTTTTGAATTTTGAGGGGCAGAGTTGTATATAGCAAATAGTGTTGCAAAAAAAGGAAGAGAGCAAAGAGTATCAGTGAAATGTTTTTAAAAATACACAAAGGAGTTAAGAGAGAAGCTCAGAAGGGGAGACAGACTAGCAGAGTAATGTTTGTACTAAGTTACTTAATTTAATTTAGGTGAAAAGGAATAAGCTGTGTGATGTAGATTAATCATTTTATCCACTATCTCCATATTTATGTCTCCTTTGTTTAATGTCCAGTTGAAGTTTGTTGATTTCTTGTTCATTATATATATACATATATATGTATATACATATGTGTGTGTATGTATAATATATATGTATGTGTGTGTATTTTAAAGAACACTGGATATTGAGATAGAAGGCTTGTGTCCAAACTCAATCCGATTCTTACTATTTGACTGCAGGCAAGGAATCTTTGTGCCTCAGTTTCCCAAGCTGTAAAATAGGAAAGTTGGAATAGATGGCGTCTGAAGTCTCTTTCAGCTCTAGATTGTCCCTATTTGTACTTCAGTTTTTCCTCTAAAAATGGATGCTGAACTAAATGATCCCTGAAATCTCTTCCAGTTCTAATTCCTATGATTTCAGAACTAATAGACCAAATAGGCCTGGCTTTGATGAAGGCAGGGCTTTATTGCTAAAGCCTGCATAAATTATGGGAAAAGGTACAACCCCATCCAGACAAAGGACTTTTGGCTTTTATGATTACTGAGTAGAAGAATGTGCTGCCTGAAGGTGAGTGCTCAGTTGGAGGTAAGGAGGATTAGCTTCCTTCTTTGTCTTCTTTTCCTCTTTCTTTTTCTTTTGCCTCATCTCTCTTCTACCTTTTCTTTTTACTTTCCTCATTCTCTTTCCCTGTCTTTCCTCCTCAGCGAGCATGGGAGAGCTATAGCCTTGGAAAGGCTACAACCCATTTCTATGACTCCTTTTGTTTGCTTTAATAGCAATTCCTGACAGTCAAGTGTTCTGTTGGAATGTATCCTCTTTCCTTAATACAGATATCATTGTATCTGTAAAAATCCAGCATGGAATGCTTTTTCTAAGACAATAAAATCCATAATAAAGTAGGGGGACCTCAGTTTATGCAAATGATTATAGTTGCCAGTGCTCTATATTAACTCTAGTTCCAATATGGTCTTTAGATTTGGTGAGACCACATTTGTTCAGTGGCTCCCTATTTCCTATCAAAACCAGATAAACTTCAGATTCAGGCATTCAAGGTCTTCTACTCTCTGGCTCTGGCTGAAGCCTTATACAATTTCCTTCTCGTATTCTCTCTAAATAAATTGGACTGCAAAGAATTTCTTGTTCTTGTTCTTTCTTCTTTGCTCACACTATACATCACGTCTGGAATGACTTTTCCTCTCTTTGCTCCCATCACTTTTCTCCATCTCCTGAAGTCTTCCTTCAAGGTGAAAATCAAATGTTATATTCCTCCATGAATCCATTTTTCCCCTAGAAGAGGCAAGAGGTTTTGCAAGTCAAAACACTATCACTATTTCCTCTCAGATTCTGATGGACATTCCTCAGAACTTTGAACCTAAAAGCCTTGTGTGTAGTGGTTGCCTCCAAATTTCCAGACCTGTTTTCAGCCAGCCGGGGCTGGCCACACAGCTGTCACTGAGACAAATAATCATTGTGGAGAAGAGGATCTTCTTGTTTTCCACCAGCAACACCAACTGTTCATCATCTGTCAATAATGAGCAGGTAAGGGAATCAAAACTTCTGGGAGCCACCATGTAGAGTAAGCAGTAAGCCACAGCAACTTTCATATTCACCTCCAAATCATAAAATAACACCCCTAAACGTATTCTGGAAAAGCAGAAAAAGCAAAAACATGGGGTGAAACCGTCTTTCAGCCCAAGAATCTTGGAAGATCAGCAAGGAAGGTCTGTCTCACTCAAGTAAAAGGGGAAGGCAGTCCAGGGTGGGACACACCATAGCAAGCCTACAGAAAGACCCACATCAGCAAACCAAAGGGAGATCCTTAGCCCCAGCATGGTGGAGCAGGCAAATGCTAACACAAGGACCCCCCACATGCCTCAGAATAGCAGGTTCCAGCTCTGATAACCCCCACATGCTTCAGCATAGCCCTAGGCAAACGGGCAAACTCCAGCAACCAGATCTTCATGTGCTTTAGAGTAGCCCTGGAGAATTGCAGAAACACCACACTGGCCTCAGCAAATGCCAGACACTAGGACCCTGGCTCAGTGCTGGGTAAGCTGCCAGACCCCCATAGGCTTGGGCAGTGCCTGCTACTCCCCATCACACCCCCTCAGTGCAGCACCAGAACAAGGGTCCCTCAAAGGCCTCACGGCAACATGAGTGCAGCACCAGATAAATAGCCAGGGCCTGCAGCACCTGGCACAAAAAGTCTGAGACAGTGCACCTTTCAACCCAGGAGTAGAGTTCAAATTTAAAAGAAAGAAAAAATGCCAAACAAGATGACCAAAAACCAACAAAAAAAATCTGACCATAGAAAGTTATTATGGTGGCAAGGGAGATCAAGACACAAACTCAGAAGAGGACAACAATGTCAAAACACCTATGGGCAAAATTCCAAAGAATAAATTCATCAAAGAACTCAAAAAGGAGCTTAAAAATCAGAGAGGTAGATGAAAAGTTGGGAAAAGAAATGAGAGTGATGCAGGAGAATTAGGCAAATAAAGAGTTGACAACTTGGAAAAAGAAAACGGCTACTTAAAAAGTAGAATTGGCCAAATGGAAAAGGAAGTATGAAATCTAACTGAAGAAAACAACTCCTTACAAGTTAGAGTTGGGCAAGGGAAAGCAAATGACTCTGCGAAATAAAGAATCAATTAAACAAATTCAAAAGAATGAAAAAATAAAATAAAATACATTGGAAAAACAACTGACCTGGAAAATTGATCTAGGAGACACAATGTCAGAATCATTTGACTACCTGAAAGCCATAATCAAAAAGACCTGGATAGCATCTTTCAAGAAATTATCAAGGATAGTTTGAACACTTTGCTCAGATATCCTGGAATCAGATGGCAAAATAGTCATTCAAAGAAACCAATGATCACAGCAGGAAAGAGATCCCAAAATAAAAACTCCAAGGAACGTTATAGCCAAAACACAGAACCATCAGGTCAAGGAAAAAAATACTGCCAGTGGCCAGAAAGAAACAATTCAAATACCAGGGATCCACAAGCAGGATAACACAGGACTTAACAGCTACAGTATTAAAGGATCAGAAGTCATGTAGCATATTCTGGAAGTCAATGGAGCTAGGGCTACAACCCTAGCTGGTACAACTAAGTATAACACTTCAAGAGGAAAAATGGCCATTCAATGCACTAGGAGGATTTCAGACTTTCATAAGGAAAAGACCAAAAATGAACAAAAAATTTGATCTCCAATATGAAGACCCAAGAGAAGCCTCTTTCCCAAGGGAAAGAGGGAAAAGAAAACATAAGGGGTGCAGTGGACCAGAGCTGTTTACATCCCTACATGAGAAGATGATACTTGTAATTCTTAAAAATTATATGACTAAGAGTACAGCTAGAAGGAATATAAATAGACAGAGAGTATGGATAAAAGTTGAATTTGAGGGAATGACATAAAAACAAGCAAGGGATGAGAAAGTCTTCCTCATTAGAATGTGAACGCCTTCAGAAGAAGGAGGAATTTACTTTTCTATTTGCATCTCAACTATTTCACACAGAATAAGTTCTTAATTTTCATTTGTTCATTCATTCTCTGATATCCAGTTCCCCCTGGGAGAAAATGACCAGTTCAACTCATATTTTCCATAGCCTTTTAAGAGAAACCCTCTATTCCACTTATCTCTGTCTCTCCTTTATCATACTTCTTTTATATATACATATATCTCCTTCCCTGCTCCCCAGTCAGATCATAGCTCCTAAGCCTATGTAGCTCTGTAATAGAGGAAAAGGGAAGAACCATGACTATGGGACACTTGAAGCCAAGTAAGACATGAGGCTCTTCCCAAAGACGAGGAGGAAGCTGTATCTCCTGAGGAGGAAACAGCTGCTCATTTTCTAGGAAATGATGATTTGGATCCACAGGTGCTTATCAGTTACCATCATCCTATTAGGGTCAAAAGGAAAGGAGACAGGCAGGGGTAGGTGATTGGTAATTGTAGAAAGGTAGTGAGCCAGCTCCATCTTGGTCTAACATCAACAATAGAGAGGTCTCCTAACTTCCCAGGGCATGCCTCTGGGAGGTAATGAAAAACCCAAGACATATCAAACCAGATGACTACTACCTACTTCTGGTGATTCATAGAGCCATAGAGCTGTTAGCTTCCACTTGCCCAATTCTAACTTTTAAGGAATTATTTTTCTCAACTTTTGTACTTCCTTTTCCATTTGGCCAATTGTGCTTTTTAAGGAGTTGTTTTCTTTAGAGGATTTTTGTATCTCCTTTTCCATTGGTCCAATTCCTTGCTAGAAGGTATTTAGAAATTACTAAAGATTGTGATGTTTTGTGTTTTGTAGTGTTTGTCCTTCATTTTTTAAAAAATTTTTTATTTTTAGATTGCAACAAACAGTTCTACATAATTTTGGTTCCAGATTTTCTTCCCTCCCTCCCCAAGAAGGCATGGAGTCCCATATAACTTCCAGGTATAACTAGGCATTGAATTAATTTATGCATTTTCTCATGA
>CM053625.1:183185290-183207619 GCA_028646595.1 Phalanger gymnotis
TTTCTTCTCTTATTGCTACAGCCAACGTTTCTAGCACCAAATTGAATAGTAGGGGTGATAATGGACATCCTTGTTTCACCCCTGATCTTATTAGGAATGCATCTAGCTTATCCCCATTACAAATAATGCTTGATGATGGTTTTAGGTAGATGCTTGTCCTTCATTTTTGAAGAGGATCATGGCATCAGGGAAATGATGACGTGACTTGCAGTTGAGTGAGGTAGGGCCGTGCAAGGTCACCAGCCTCACTTTCTCCTCCAAAGCCATCTGGATCCAGTAACCAGATATTCATCGGGATGACTGGAGATGGCCCAGGACACAATGGGAGATCCTGGCCCTTAAGAACCTGAAGAACTTAGGGGTATAGACAGTGCTTTCATTATGACTGATGATTAAAATCCCTTAAACTGATGATTAAAGGTAAGAGCTAAAAGGGGAAGACTGATATGGGAAATGAACCTCTCGTTAAGAAGACAGTATCTGAGAATGGAATTTGTATTTCTGAATCATAGCTCAAAACAGGTGTGATGGAGTTCCTGCATATGAATATCCACGAAGGGAAGGAGCGTGTTTAACAAGGATTGATAGAAATGTATTGCTTGTTCTCTTGCAAATCTAATCCAAAGAGTTTTAAACCAAAAAGGAAGGGGAAGGAGAAAATCGCTTTCACCATGCAGAATAGTTATAATGTACAACATTAGAATTATGGTGTGAGTAGCATCGTATGATGAGAAGGTGGGAAATCTAGCAACTAGAGAAAGCAAGCCTAATGGAGAGCCCCTAAACTTATGATAGTTGGCATTTTTATTGGTGATTTGGATGAGGTCATTGATGTCATATTTAGATTTGCAGATGATAAAAAGCTTGAACGTTTGGCTACTACATTGGATAAAAGAACATTGATTCTCTAACTTGAAGTTCCTGGCCCTTCCAGTGTCCTTGGGCTCCCAGGCTTCTATTGGTCACAGTGAAATCATGTGTTTCCTGTTGCCCCAGTGGGACTACTCAAAACTCACTCCTGCCAGGATGGGGTGACCAGGCTTCCCTCTAGCCTTCTTTATCCTAATGGGCTAAGCCTCTCAGAGCCCTACCTGTCAATTACTACTGTCCTAGGGTTGAGCTCCACCCCCTGGATGGCTCACAGGGCACAAGGGAAGGGCCTCTTCTGGAATGGGGCATAAGTCTGCCCTGGATGGGGTGAGCATGGGGGCCCATTCCTTGAGGGGAAGATGGGAGTGGATGGGTTATTGTGAGAAGTAATGGTTTCATACAGAAATTAACTGGGTTAAATAAAGAAAAAAAGATTTTATATGATCTTATTAGACCCAAAGGTCTTATAGGCAAGAACACTTGTCCAAATCTAAGAGGATGGCACTTAGATGGCATAGATCTGTGGTTCATAATCTGTTTTGTATTGCCTTCACGTGGAAAGTACTCATCTTTCTGCCAGGGTTATTTGTCTTTAGGCTTCTTAGACTCCAAAGCTTTTGCTTCAGAAAGTATCTAGTCTTTACTTATTAATGCATCTTTCATACTAACTTGTTTTAATTTCATAGGACTCATTGTTAGAAGAGACTTTAGAAATAATTTCATGTAAATTCCTAATTTTATTAATGAGAAAACCAAGTCCCAGAAAGATAGTAATATTTTAGGGCTGGATGCTAAATTATAAGATCGTAGACCTAGAACTGAAATGAGTCTCAGAAGTCAATCAGTCCAAACTCCTTATTTTACAGATGGAGAAACTGAGACCTATAATGTTAATTATTTTCCCACAATCAGACAACCAGGAAGAACTGAAATTACCAGGACTTGAACTCAAATGAGCTGACATCAAGCCTTTTGCTCTCCACTTCCTGACACTGTGTGTTGTGTTTCTTTCAATATCCAAGGCCCATTGAGTAATGTTTTAAGTCACATCTTTAGGACTCCTATAGAATATCTCTCCCTCTTCTCTGCTGCCCTGACTGCTACCTAAAGACTTGCCCTTTTAATGTATTATTTTTACTACTATTATTATTTGCTTGGGAAAATAGCACACAATTCTTTATGACTATGACTGTCTTCTATCTAGAGTCATTATCCACTTTTTGGTTATGAATGCAGTTGTTCACAATTGCAGAAATTGTTCTCCGAAGCTGATTTACTGTCACCTTATCTCTCTCCTAACTCAGTATTTGGTTACCCATCCCCCACAGGCTATTAGCATAGGCTGACATTGTGCATGAAATCACTGTTGGAATATGAAGCAAAATCATAATAAAATAATGTTATTATTTTAAATATAAGTTGGGCAAGAAATAAATTGTTCCCGATCTGCTTTTATTAGGGAACTCAAGCTTGATTAATTCTTGGCCTAGATATGCTTTTACCTCCAGCAATTACATGCCGCTATTACAGTGATTATTTTATAAAAGCTAATAAACACTATCTGGAGTTAATATTTGCTCCTGGGGAAAGTTTGCCAAGAGCTTAGAAGACGTTTACAGAAGATTTTGCCCATTAGGTTTGTGTACAGAATTTGAAACACTGAAATCCTTTTAGCATTATTAATCAAAAAAATGCAACGTAAAAACAGTTGTATTGAATAAAGCTGAAATCTGATATGAAATAGGCAAACCCTTAGGAATTTCACTGGATCAGCCAAATACTGTCCATCCTAAATTAATTCCAGCAACATTGCTATTGATTCAATCACAGGAATGACCTTTGCTTAAATGTGGATCGTGTGCACGTGTGCACATGCATGTGTGAGTCATGGCTAATAACTGAACTCTGGTTCATTTAAAGAGTAACTTGCTAGTGGGAACATTATCCAGAGTTTGGTCTTTAATGTGTATTTGTCACACAGTTAAAGATGGAACGCTGGCTAATATACTCAGCAGGGTAGAATGATTTGGTAACCAGTATACGACATTACATTTAATTGTTTTGATTTAAGTAGAGGTTGTTTGCCTTTATTATGATCCTTAGTGATGACAAATAAATGGAAATACGTTTGAGTTTCTCGTTTATATTTTATACCAGGCACCCAGGGTCAAGGCAGATTTTCATATGCTAGCACCTATAAATCAGAGACATGACCTTATTTGATCCAAAAAATTTACTTTAGAAGCTTAAATGGAAACATAATTAATGAATTTCCTAATTGTTCTTTCTTGTTCTGACATGATTACTACTAATGTTACAGTGGATAATGTGCCAAGCCTTGAGTCAGGAAGATTTGAGTTTGAATTCTGCCTCAGATACTTAACTAGTTGTGGGATCCTGGGCAAGTCACTTAATCTCAGCCTGTCTCAGTTTCCTCAAGTGTAAAAATGGGATAATGGTAGCACCTACCTCTCAGGGTTGTTAAGAGGATAAAATAAGATAGTATTTGTAAAAAGCAACTGGTACAGTACCTGGCACATAGGAGGTGCTATATAAGTGCTTATTCCATCCCCCCCGTTAATGTATATCGGCTTTCCACATATATATATATATATATATATATATATATATATATATATATATATATATATATATATAATATTACTCCCCCATTTCCCCCTTTTACCTTTCAAATGATCTCATAGCACTTTAAATTCTTCTTGTACATATACTATCTGATTAATATTTCATTTATCCATTTGCATTTCTTGTCTCCATCACTAGATTAGAAGTTCCTTGAAAGAAGGGATCTTCTTTGGTTTATCTTTCTAGCTTTCCCAATATAGCAAAGGATATTCCATATAGTAGGCCCTTAATGAATATAGGCTAAAGGAATAAATGAACCAGGAAAGGATTCCCCCTGTAAATAGACAAAAAGAGGAAAACCATGCATATGTAAGAAGAAGGGGTTTGTTACTGCCTTTCCTGCCTCTACCCCGGCTCAGCTTGTGTAGTTGTAGGGGTACAATCACAACTGATGAGGTGTTAATGTGTTAACAATTTGTTATCTCCCTTAGGAAGTATGAACACCTCTTTTTGAGCCAGGAGGGTGCATTATTTGGACAAAACGGTAACAGGCTATACTGTAGAAGAAAGTTAAACAGCCAAGCTCTGGAGATAGGGAGTTTGAGGGTTTCAGCAGTTCCAGGGATTGTAATACAGAGGCAACCCTCTACCACAAGAACTTGGTTTTTGGAGGGAGGAGCACGATTTCTTTCTCTCTTCCCACTTGCCCTCCAACCAATCAGTATTGTGTTTAGCCACAGTGCCCAGAACAAAATGTTCCATTCAGCATGGGAGAGTCAGTTTTAGTAAGTTCAAAGCACAGCCTAGTAAGCAGAGATTCATGCTCCTGACATTCAGACAATCAGTACTTAGAGGCTGGAAGCATCTTCAAAGATCATGACCTCTGGCAACAAAGATGAGAGCTGGCTATAGATTTAAGAAAAAAAAAAACTGGTCCTACCAATAAAAAAGTTGGACAGCAGAGAAGATTGAATGAGGAGATAAAGAACTTAGTGGTACTACATTTTCTGAATTGTGAGTCACCTTGTCCATGTGAATTTCTTCTGTGCACGTCTCACTATCACTGACTGGTAGCCACTTTCCCACTGTATGTTGGCTGTATTTGTGGAAGAATATACCCTAGATTTTTTTATAGGGGCCAGGTAGGCAATATAGTGGGTAGAGTATAGGACCTAGAGTCAGGAAGATCTAAATTCAAATTTGGCCTCAGACACCTATTATCTATGTGACCCCGGACAAGTCACTTAACCCCTATTTGCTTTGGTTCCTCATCTGTAAAATGGAGACACATTGGAGAAGTAAATGGCAAACTACTTCCAGTATCTTTGCCAAGAAAACCCCATGGACAAAGTCCATGAGGTCATGTAGACTGGGATACTGCTGAATGATTGAACAACAATAACATACCCTACCTTTGGAGAGGAAAAGTTTGGTGGTTATGGATTTTTATTAAGCTTCCTCAGTAAACATCTTTTATTTAATTTATTTTTCTTTTATTTTATTCTGAATTTAAGAAATAAAACATGCACCTCCATAACATAGTAGAATAGAAAAAAAGATGAGTGCACATGAAACTGCAAATCTATTATGTACAGTTTGCCATGCCTCTTAAATATATAGTAAAGTTACCATGTATTTTTTTTCTTTTTTCTTCCTTTCCTGTCTCCTGTCTCTGAGATGAGTATGATTAGACACAAATGCATATATTATATATATATGTATATATGAGTATGTAAAATCATTCTATACATACTTCTATTTATTAGTTTTTTCTCTGAATGGAGATACTGTATTGTACCACATAATCATCTCCACTGGATCATCATCACATCCTGTTTTTTCAGTCCCAATATTGGTTTATAATCTTTCATTGTGTAACCATTGCATGATATAATTCTCTTTGTCATACCGCTTAAAAGGTAAACAGAGCAGCAATGTATTCACCACTGGAATATGGATACACATGTATGTCTTGTGCATTATGAGTTATAAGCCTAGAATTCTCAATGTATGCTCATTGTCAGTATGTTTTCGAAGGCTGATTTGCTGTGGTTTCTTTAGAGTGCTCTGGTACTAACAGTATTGTCACTCAACCCAATGAACAAATGTAAGTGTAAGGAGAGTGGGCAGGCAGGTGAAGCTGCCATGAGTAAGTCACATGATATGGTAAGACATGCATCTTCCCAATTTTAATGTATATGTACTAGTATTCTTTGCCTCCTAATCTTGCACCAAAGACAGTTTAGTAATAAATGATTTTTAAGTAATACTAGCACAAATGTTTTTAAAACTTCACATAATGGTCAGGTACCAATTTTTTGCAAAAAAAAAATTGACATAAAATCTGCAACAATTATGTGGTAAAATGTGGTAGCATCTTCCTTTATCTGTCCTTTGTAGTTAATTTGGATGTTTATAATAGTCAAAATAACTTATTTGTTCAAAGTTGTTTTTAAAACAATATTGTTACTGCATGTGACGTTTTCTTGGTTCTGTACATTTCATTTTTTTATTTTATGCAAGTCTACCCATGATTTTCTAAAATCCAATAGTATTCCACTACAACTTGTTCAGCCTTTCCCCAGCTGAGGGTCATCCCTGAAATTTTCAGTTCTTTGCCACCACAAAGAGAATAGCTATAGATATCTTAGAAAAAAATAGGTTCTTTTCTTTTTTCCCTAATGATCTTGGAAAATACACATAGCAGTTGTATTATTGGGTCAAAGGTTTAATAACAGTTCAGTAAACTCTTTGGGCATAATTCCAGATTGCTTTCCAAAATGGTTGGATCAGTCCAATTTTCCACCAACAGTGAATCAGTGTCCCAATTTTTCCATATCCCCTCCAACATTTGTTGCTTTCCCCTTCAATCATTTTAACCCATCTGATAGGAGTAAAATGAAGAGCTAATTGTATCCAAGTGTTAATAGGAGGCAAACTGGGAGTTCATGATCTATAATTTTAGAAGTATACTCCTACAGAGTATACTCTAAAACCTTAGAGTAGCAACCATTTTCTGAGGATACAACCCAAGAATATGAGTGCAAGTTGGGAATATGTACCCTGATATTCTAGCACTGATGGCAACTATCATTAATCATTGAATTACCTCTAATTCATTTAAAAAATCATAAAATTAATCAATGGAAAAAAAACAGTTGGGATGTAGACCTAACATTCCCTCTTCAGAAAGTCTTCTTGTTCCTCAAAATAGCTACTAAAAGTTTATAGAAAATTTTCTTAGTTTCCATTAAGTGTATCTCCCTCAGAAAAAGAGGTGATTTGAACATGATAGAACAATGATGTTTACCTGTGGGAATGCGTTTTCTTGAAGAATTAGATTTTTCTTAATTTGGTTACAGAGGAAGGACCAGGAAGCTGATGCAGCTTGAGCTTAGGGCTCCCAAAAGGATTCTGGAGGTACATAGGAGAGATTGTAAGGGAACAGCTTTAAGGAAAGATAGGCTAAGTATCAGACGGTAGATGATTAATTCTTCTGGATACTTACAAAAAACTGGCTGCTCCTTTGAATTCCAAACCTTTCATCTGGCCTGGCAATGAAAAAGCACTTACAGAACACTTTTTCTTCTGCTTCTTCCTTGCCCTGGGTCACATAGGTAGTAAGTATCTGAGGATGGTTTTGAACTCAGGTCCTGCTGATTTCAGGGCTGGTGCTCTATCCACTGTGTTGTCTTGCTGCCCCCAGAACATTTCTTTAGAAGATCCATTGCTATTTCAAAGCTAGGGTGAGGCATGGGTAGTGGAGACTGGGCCAGAGTTGGGGTAAAGATTGTGCACGAAAACAATGAGCCTTGCACATAATCAGATATTTGTTGAATAGATAAATGAAACACGTGTCTTAACTTCTTAAAATGTGAATACATGTGTAGAGAATTGTGTGTAAATAAGATACACATGTATGTATATATGTCAGGACCTATGCATATAGAAACCTAACCATTTTCAAATGGGCCATTCTATCTACAAATTGCCACATGAACCTTCCCACACTGAAAAAATGTGTTTGATTCTAGATTTTTTTAAAGAAGCATGGCAGAAGTTATGGTATTGAATCATCAAAGTCAGCAGAAAAATAGTTAAAGTAGTA
The DNA here is from genome assembly GCA_028646595.1 of Phalanger gymnotis. Classification (NCBI taxonomy): domain Eukaryota; kingdom Metazoa; phylum Chordata; class Mammalia; order Diprotodontia; family Phalangeridae; genus Phalanger; species Phalanger gymnotis. The sequence goes on from CM053625.1 coordinate 183,192,855, forward strand.
GAAGAGTCCCCCTCATTTTTTTAATTGAGAGAAAATGCTATAGATAGATAAATAGATAGATAAAATATTCATTAAACACATACATTGTTCCAGGCACTATGCCAAGTATTGGAGTTAGAAACTGGGGCCCAGTAAGATAAGGCAAAAGCTCATCTATTTGGGTGAAGGGCCCATAGTCAAAGTTGAGGGTACTGTTGGAGAGGAGGTGATGGTCCAAGTACAGAACACAAGGTTCAGAGTAGACTGCAAAATGTTTTAAAATGTTTGCTATATTACAATTTCATGTTAAATTGTTACATTTCAATAATACATTCATGAATATAAAACAATTAAAAATTACTAGAGTTAAAAATGGTAGTTAGGTAGTGCGTGGAGAGAATGCTGTGTCTGGAGTTAGAAAGACTCGTCTTCAGGAGTTCAAATCTGGCCTTAGACTCTTACTAACTGTGTCACCCTAGGCCAGTCATTTAACGCTCTTTACCTCAGTTTTCTTATCTGTAAAATGAGCGGGAGAAGGAAATGGCAAACCACTTTGGCACCTCTGCCAAGAAAACCCCAAGTGGGATCGTGAAGAGAGTTAGACATGACTGAAAAACAGCTCAATAGCAACAAAAAATATGACAAGCTTTTCTTTATATGTGGACAGTTCTATTTACTAATTTGTATATGGACTACCCTACAGACAAATATTCTGTTTTCTGAATGTCATTTGTAGAAATTATAGAAAATTATACATTATATTTAAGCTTATATCGATAAGTTATTTCAATGAAGATTTTTTTTGATATTTTATGGGTCTTATCAGTTACTACACTTTGATATTTTTATTACTAAACCTTCTAAGATGTTTTGTCATGAGCCTATCAATATAATAAATAGTATTGTGTGCCCACAACTGAGCATGAGTGACTGAGTAAATATAAGATATATGTATTTCAGCACCAACCAAGAAGTATATAGGGCTCTAGAATCAAGATAACAATTGAGTTCAGAGAAATAGCTAATTCCTTGTCTTCCGCGCACTTTTGGTCCCCTAAACTTTAGCCCATTCCCTCAGCTTTGAAATTTTTATTACAAACAGCAACCAAGTCACTCATACATCTGAGGTGTTAATGCCTGAAAGTTACTTGATCGTACTACCTTACTGGCTCTTGAATTATACCTGCTTTCTTCTACCTTGAACTTTACCTTGTCTTTCTTCCTCAGTTTAAAATTAAAAACAAACAAAAAAAAACATTACTTAATTATTGCTACTTTCACAGAACACATGAATGGCAAAATTTGATCACTCATTTAAGAAACTTGAGTGCCTACTAATGTAGTAGGCCAAATTCAAAATACCAAAAAATTAAAGCAATAATTCACATCTATATGAAATCTTATTTCCACTCTAAAACAACTCAGAAAGGTAGGTAACAATAGAGAAATTTGCCTTGTAGGTAGGCTATAAGAAATAATGCTTTTCTCTGTCTTTTCACCTGAAGATCTTCTATTTAAACCTTTGCCTTTTTGATTTCCTCTATTGTCTAGTGGATTTTGAGGATGCCTAAAAGATCACTTCCATCTTGTGAAACTATAGGCTGGCGAATACTATCAGGTTAATGGTATAAGGCAATTGGAGGTTCAAGCTCTTAATGTTTTAGTAATAATTTAGTATTTTTATTCATTATATTTTGGAGAGGTAAGTAGCCAAGTAGACAGGGTACCAGGCCTGAAATCAGGAAGATTCAGTTTCCTGAGTCCAGTTCTGGCCTCAGATACTTACTAGCTGTGTGACCCCAGGAAAGTCACTTAACCCTGTTTGCTTCATTTTCCTCTTCTGTAAAATGATCTGGGGAAGGAAATGGCAAACCACTCCCATATCTTTGCCAAGAAAATCCCAAATGGGGTCACATGACTGAACGACAACAGAAGTAATTGATTTTTAAGTAATACATCTTAATTTCCCTCCTTCCCCTTCATGTTTCCATTTTCCTTGAAAGGTTACAAAGTCTTTGCCCATGACAATCCTCCAAGGTAGGTGATAGAATTACCTCTGTCTTACAGTTGATAAAGGTGAGGCTCAGAGAGCTGAACTCTGTACCAGAAACAGGATTTAAAAATCTGTGTCCCAGGCTCCAAGCATGAGCTTATTTCACTATGTTGTGGCTGCCTTAATGCCCTTCATAAATGAATGGTTATTATTGGTGTCATTCTCTTCTTCTCATCTATTTTGATGGAATTCAGATAGATATGGCCCTGGGATGGGCCAAAATCCTGATATTCACTGATATTTAATGTTTCTTAGATCCTTGAACAGATTAATGAAATAACTGTTTTTTTTTTAAATTGGTTAAAATATTGGTTTTTAAATTGGTTAAAATGTTGGGGTATATCTTTCAATTCCTTGAGAGATTACATTTGAGATCATTCAAATAGTGGATAGGGTGATGGGGATGATATGAATCTAGCTCATTCTGTTCACTTACGCTTTTGATTTCTTTCAGTAGCCCTTCATATTTTGTTTCACATAGCTTGTTGATTATGTATGTTTGGTATCATAATTTCTATTAAAATGTTCTTCTTAAATTTTTGCAGATTAATGTTATATTCAAATAATTGTAACAGTTCTGTGGCCGATCAGTACAATTCTAGTATAGTTTTTGTCAAATGATCAAATATATTTCAAAGATTATATTTTCATGGAGAAACATCTCTGGTACAGTAACTAGAGAACTGACCTCAAAAATCTGGGTTCAAGTCACTTTTGATGCATACTGTCCATGGAATCCTGGACAAATCACTTAACTTTTCTGTTCTCTAGGCAACTCTGACTATAAGCTATAGGCATGGTGCTGTCCTGTAATAGTAGAGGGGGTTGCCCTCATCTGGGAGTTCTTTATATTTTTGAATCTTGAGCTGCAGCCCTTGGGAATGATCCAAGGTCAGAGTATGCTTAGCTGGAAGGACAAAAGCTGAGTGTTTCTGGTGCCAGGGCTCCTAGATTGACAGGGACCAATCATACTCTAGTCTGAACTACCTAGACAGCTCTTTTGCTTCAGCTGAGTTTGCTTGACTCCATTGCTGCACAGACCACAGGTGAGGTGGTCTGATTGCTTATCTCAGTGGTGTGCCCTGGCCATCTTGATTTTTGCCTAGGAGCTCATTCCTTTTTACTTTTGATGGGGTGGCATGGGATTCCCAGATCCCTGTGCTCCTGCCATGGGAGCCAGCTTTGGCTTTACTGAACCCGTAGACCCAGCTTTGTTTCAGAGGCAGGTACCTAGTGAGTGCCAAGGGAGTGGAGAGGAGTTGTGCCCTTCCAGAAAGGACCCCGGTGCCATTTAGTCTAATCTATACCTTAACAAGAACTTCCTCTGGCCAAGAACTGCTGGAAAACCTAAGCTAAAAGCAACCCATGATGACATTCCACTTTGGGACCACCCTCATTGTTAAGTTGTTTCACCCCTTATGGCAAGCCCAATTCTGCCTTTGTGTCTTCTACCTCTTATTTCTGGTTTGGCTTTCTAGGGTCTAGAAGAACAAATTAAAGCCCTTTTCCCCATGAAATGGGAAAATTAAATTTTAATTAAAATTTAAAAAGGTTTTTAGATGCTTTAAGGTAGCTACTAACATTAGGGCAAACTTCATATTAAAGACTTTCTATAAAATTGGAAAAAAAAAGTACTAAATCAGAAGTTAACCAGTTTTGTGTCAGACCCCTCTGGAAGGCTAGTGAAGCCTATGCACCCTTTCTCAAAATAATGACTTAAATGCAAAAAATAAAATACATAGAACTGTAAAGGAAATCACTTATATTGAGATACAGATATTAAAATCTTTTTAAAAGTTCATGGAACCCACATCAAGAACCCCTAATGTACATAACAACTGATGTTTCTATAGTGCTTTATTTTTTTGCAAAGCATTTTAATGTGAGTTAGGTATTTCAGCCATTATTATCTCCATCACACAGACAAGAAAACTGAGGTTTTAGAAAAGTTCAATGGCTTGCCTTGTACTATAGCAAGGATTGAAAGTGAGATCCAGTCCTTTAATTTGTAGTTATTTATCTGTGAAAAAGAGCAAGTTTCTGATTTATAAATTTGGCTACTAATTGGTATCTTGCTGGGTATTTGGTAGGTGTTATGTTTTTATAGTCTGTAGTGATGGTGTGTTGCATAGTTTCTCTCATCTCCCTGTATAATATTTATTGATTGATAAATCCAGGCTCCTTTAGAATAACCTGACTCTAATTTCTGGTAGCAATGACCTGGTCCTGAATTGTCAATGTAAACTTCTCTGTAAATAAATCTATTTATTTAGTGCTTCTTTGTCAAATTATTGTTTGCTGAATTCATGTGGGTGTCACCCTTGAAGGGCCTTTTGATTCCATTTTTAGAGCTTTTTCCATTCCCTGAGCTCCTTCTTTGGCAAAATCCAATGGCCTTTGCCTTTTCTTGGTTAAGTGATATCTGTTTATTCTAAAAGTATTTCTATAATTCTCTACTAGTTTATTATGTACTCTGAGAATAATTATTAATCCTCTTCTCCTTTTTTGATGAGGAAAAATGTTCATGTTTCTATAACTGCCTCAAGACAGGGACTTGTACATTGTTGGTATTATAGGGAAGTTGTTAGAGTATTTTCCAAGTAGACCATTTTATGATCCTTAAAGTATATACTGAGGCTAGTATTACATAGGTGTTTATTCATTTAACTATATTCTTCCCCTTGACCCTTGATTTTAGGGTTCCAGTAAGTCTCTTGACATTTATAATGATAGTTTTCTTTTTGATACCTTTATTCTCCATGTGTCTTGCCTAGAGGAGACCAAGATATTTTTAAGTATCACTTTAGTTCTACGACTTACATAGAACTCCAGGCTCAAGTCAAAAACTTTCAGTCTTTCTTGCCTAGGCATCTATTGAATTTTTTTTCTGGAGTCCAAATGACATTTTGCCACATCAAAGAAAAGGTCCAAGAGCTTGATTTCATCCAGGTTCATTAAGTAAATAAGGAAAGTTATAATTTCCATTATTATTGTTAATAATATTTCAATCAGCAAGCTTTAGTTAAGCACTTACAATGTACCAGACACATTGCTAGGTATTAGAGATACAAATAAAAAAAGAAAAAAAAAATACTTCCTTCAAGGAACTAACATTCTATCACAAGAGACAACAAGTACATATACATGTATATAAAAATAAAATCAAAATAAATTCAAGTTGATTTGGCCAAGGGTGAGGGAAGGCTCTAGCACCTGGATGGATCAAGAAAGACTTTATTTTCAAACAACCCCTCTCTCATCCAGATAGCTGGAACAATATGTGCAATTTAGCCTTTAAATTTAATTTCTTTACTTTGATATAGTTAATTAGAATAGTTTCAGTTTTCATAACATTGTTTTAGTATATAATTAAATAGTGTAGAGTCAAGCTATGTGAGATTCAAACACAAAGTCTGTGGTTTGTTTTGTAAAAGCTAAAGATAAAATTCAATTAAAGACATGTGAAAAAAATGCTCTGGTACTTGTTTCATCATTGCTCCTACAGCACTGGTCACTGTAGAACTTGCCCATGTCTGGCACATGCTCCCTTCTCACCTAAGCCCCTTGGGGTCCCTTCAGTGTTCAAATCAAATGCTTCTTTCTATATGAGACCTTTTCCTGAACTTAAAGACCCCAGATGCTAGTGTTCCCTCCCACTCCATGATCCCCCAATTGCTTTGTATTATGAATTTTGCACTTACTTATCTGTGTGCATCCCACCTACCTCCATTCTCCCAAAATAATGTTAAAAGAATCAATTTCATTTTTGATTTTGTATCAACCAGCACCAAGCACGTAGTAACACATGCTTTTTGAAATTGAAAATGCTTGACAATCTTTACTTTGCGTAGAATTCCAGAGGTGGAAGGGACCTTGATGAGCATTAGCCTAGGAGTTGTGGGTATGGGTGTGGGTGTGGGTGTGGGTGTGTTTTTGTGTGCTGGACTCCCTTGCCAATCCTGTAAAGCCTATGGACCCTTTCTCAGAATAAATTTCTTAAATGCATAAAAATACTTCACTTTGAAAAGGAAACTAATTATATTGAAATGCAGCTATCAAAATATATTTTTTTTAAAAAAATTAATGCGTGCTAGGTTAAGAATCTCTGTATTCTAGTCCAACCCTCAAGTTTTATGGAAGGAGAAACTGAGGCCCAAGGAGGGAAAAGTCTTTTGTCAGGGCCATAGAGCTTTGGTTACTAGTATCCATTGGTAGCAGGACTTAGGACCCTTAATTCGCAGTCTAGTGCCTTTCCACAACCCCAACACTGCTCTACTTAGACCCCATACCACTCACTTGTTACCTAGCTGTTGTATGGTTACTGTAGAGAAGGTGTGTACAGCAATGTATTGGGTTGACTTTATTTCTCATCTCTGAACATTTCCAAAATTGCAGTGCCACAAACTCCTCCTCCTCCTAGCCAACACTGATATAGGGCTTCCTATATACCAGGCATTGCACTAAGCATTTTATAACTGTTATCTCATTCCGATACTCAGAACAACCCTGGGAGGCTGAGGAAACTAAAGCAAACAGAGATTAAATGGCTTGCCCAAGGTCAAATAGCTAGGAAGTGTATAAGGTCACATTCAAACTCGGATCTTCCTGGTTCTGGGTCCAGTATTCTATCTATTACTCCATCTAGTCAGACTATGTGATACCTAAAGTCTCTTCCAATTCTAGATTCTGCTATAAGCATGTTCTACCTTCATGCCCAAATTTCTTTCTCATGTCCATTGCTGAGATCTCCTTGGATTCACTGCTAGGACTCAAATGTCTTTCTAGACCCTGTGCTATGGCTAGCTCTAGACTTGGGTATCAGAAGCTGCTACATGGTGTCAGCGGATACAGTGCTAGACCTGGGGTCTGAGAGAATGGAGTTCAAATGCTACTTCAAACACTTACTAGTTGTGTGACCGTGGGCAAGTCACTTAACCACTTTCTTCATTTTCCTCTTCTCTAAAATGGGGATAATAATAGCACCTACCTTGCTGTGTTGTTGTGAGGGTCAGATGAGAATAATTTTTAAAGCACTTTGCCAACCTTAAAATATTATACAAATGCTATCATCATTATGCGTATTATATGCATATTATACAAATGCAATCGTCATTAACAATAATAATTTAGTTGCCTGTTGGATTATCGACAATAAAGTGAGAGAAAAGAATGAGCAAGTTTGTTGTTTCTTTCATAGAAGTATTTTCAACAAGCTTATTATACTTAAGTTATTCATTAGTTATTAGTGTTCATCAATTAATGATAATGACAATAATAAGACATATAAATAGTATTTTAAGGTTTTCAAAGTAAGTTTCTTCACAGATTCTTTGTTACACTCGAATTGAACCAACAGTTGCTCTTTGAAATTGGTATTCTCTCTCCTGTGACCTGTCCCTCACATACTATTTCCCAGGCCTGTGATACACTCCCCTTTTACCTCCACTCAGGATCCTTTGCTCCCTTGGAAGCTCAGTTCAAGATCCACTTCCTATAGGAAAATACTTCCCAGTTAGTACTCTCTCCTGCCTCAGTTCACCTTGTATTTATCTAGATGAATACATATTTTTTCAACCACTGTAGAATGTGTTTTCTTAAGACTGCATGAATGAGATTGTTGTGGTATAGTGAACCTGAGGTTCAAATCCTGCCTCAGGCTCACACTGACTGTATGAACCTTGGCACGTCATTTAACCCAGTACCCCAGCCAATTCTCTACGACTTTAACATGCAGAGCAAGTATCAGTCTGTATTTGTAGAATGAGTTTCTTCATAGAGGTTTCCCTATGCCAGTGAAATAACAGATTTAGTCTGTCTCTGTCTCTCTGTCCGTCTGTCTGTCTGTCTGTCTGTCTGTCTCTCTCTCTCTCTCTCTAGCACAAAGCATATAGTACGTGCTTAATTGTTTGAGTTAAATTTCTCACAATACCCTTTTGTAATAGGTAAGTACCACCCCAATCTTACAGATGAGGATGCTGCATCTCAGAGGAGGTGATTCATCTATTAAGGGTCACACAGTTCAGAAGTTTCCAATTCTGAGTCCATTGTTTCTCATCCTGCCTTTTAAATGATCAAGTGAGCTCTTTCCTGTGTGTGTATTTGAAAAATTCTTATCACATTTCATAGTTAGGATTCAGTCAATGTATTAACATAGTAACATTTTCAATCGAGGGCTAGGGTCTTAGGCTAACAAATATTTAGCCTCCAGATTAGAAGTAGAACCGAAACTCTGATTTGTGAATTATTCTTCCCTGTTATGTATATTATCTCCTGTATAATTTATTCAATTTGCAACCATTTATATTTGCTGGATTGATATATAATCTGTGAGCCAAAGGCCTCAAAGATTCATTATCCTGCCACCTTGATTACCTATGAAATTGAAACTATAAGTTCAAGAAAACAGTTGTCAAAAAGAACTTAAAAATCCATTCAACATTTCCACATTCAAGACAAAGATCGTAAGTATATGCACTTCCCTGAGTTAGCTGCTGGAAGAGAGACAGAATTTAGCTGTCATGGTGCTTACTGTCTAGTAGGGGATGAAGGCACAGGCATAAATAACTATACATGAAGGACCTTTGACTTCTATCAACATGGGCAAATTCCTCAATGGAATTGAAAGCAATCCATCTATGGCTGAGAAGACAAATCCAACATAGTTATCTGAGGCACTGGAAAGTTATTTGACTTGCCCTCTGTCCCTGTAACTGTCAGAGATTGAATTTGAACCCATCTTCTTGATCCCAGGCTTGGTATTCTAACTACCATGTGATATTGCTTCTACATGGAAAACTAACACAATGCGTATTGGATGGTATGTGGGATACTGCCCTTTCACATCTGGGGCCCCCAAAATAGATGGATATCCCAAATCAGAAGTATGTTGGGCCTTGGTTTGTAAGGTTTTCATATGAGCACTTGCATCTCGGCAATTGGAAGTCTTTAGAAATCAGGGCTCAATTTATTGTTTTGTTCATTGTCTAGATTTAAGAAAGTATTAATATGAAGATTTAATTTAAATATGTGCATACATTTTCCCCCCTAGAGAGCCTTTCTGTTAAACATTTACCAGCATACACCTATATTTCTCTATAAACACTGCTTGAGCTCAGTTGGAGTGCAGTAGAAAGCTCAGTGAATGAAGTCATCATCAGATTGGAACCATTATCTTAATGAATAATAAATAATAAAATAAAATAAAACAAAAATAAATAATAGTAAAGAAATAAATAATGATGATCATAGCAATGACAACTAGCATTTAGATAAACATTTGTGGTTTGAGCCTCATAAGACCCCCACTGTGGATTCAAAGTATTCAGTGAGTCTGCATCATCTGCTCAAAATCATAGCTCTCTAGGCCCCACCAAAGTATTCATTTTTTCTAGTCAGTCATAAAGACACAATCAGTTCAAATAAAAGGCATTGAATCAAATAATGTAGTAAGAAAAGCCAGAATGCTGCCCCTATAAAGCTGGGGCAGACTTTCCTAAAATTCTCATGCTATCAGTAGCAAAAACAAGAACTCATAAGGATAATGCAAGAGAGCATGAAAAATGAAATGTGTAGCTTTCATCTCCAGTGCCGGATTACCACCACTGTCTTCTATTGATCTTGTCCTGTTAATGTTATTGGATCTGGTCCTTGCAGATTTTGGTATCTCCCTTTGGTTTGTTATCCTACTAGTCCCCAGTATTCTCATGGTGTTTTCTGGAAACAGTACCTTCTCTTGGACACTGCTTTTTGCAAACAATTTCTGGGCTTGTATTTCTAGGATCATCTACTGGTCATCTATTATCCACAGAACCACTCCTGGGTGAGAGTAGCAACTTCTTAGTCATAGCTACTATAGCCAGTTAACAAAAACCAGGCCTTGTGACCCCAGGCTAAGATTAAATCTTTTAGTTTCTACCCTAATGTTTGGGCAGACACCCAAAATCTTTTGTTACAGATAATTATCTAATTTAGGGTTAGAGACTCCAGATCCTTTGTTCTTTAGCATTCAGATGATTTTGAGCTGGAACAGAAGATATGCTGTGGAGGTAAACTCTTAGTTCTACAAGTAACTAATCTCAATTCTGCCTTTATTGGTCTTTCTCTGGTTCCTACCTCCTAAAGACAAAAATATAATCTTGAGAGACAGGTAAAAGACAAAACAAAACAAAAAAATAAAACAAAAACATCATATGCATTTAAAATAATTAGTTCCCTGATAATATCAGAAAAAGCCTCAAGTTGATCTTATCAATAACTTAAAAGGATGGCTTAGTTCATCATTTTCAGATGAGGAAACTCATAGAGGAATTTCATAGAGGAGAGAGAATTGAAGTCCTTGGACATAGACACGTATTCAAAGCACATCAGACCAACCTCACTGATCACCTCTGGGAATGAATCATTTATTAGGTAACAAGGTAGAGAAATGGTAGATTTGAAGTCTGGACTTGAGTGTGAATCTTCTATAGCCTTGGGCAAGTCTTTCAACTTCTGGGGACCTTAATTTGCTCATAAAATAAGGTAGTTGCCTTTAATGTCTTTTATGTACCTTTCTAGCTTTGAATTTATGATCTATAATTCAAGACAATTGATAAAACAGCTGGGTTTTACCTGGTAATAGTGTTTACACTGATCCATGGGGGAATGCTTCCCATTGTGCCATTTCATTAATTTTATAATATAATATTAAGCCATTTCTGAACTTCTTTCTGCAGCCATCTGAGCCAAGGAGCACTGTTGCCTTCCACCAAAGGAAGGGCTGTCTTCCCTTGCCAGGATTATTGCAGCATTAGTCAGTGCTATATTGGGATGGTGACTATTCTATGCTGGCTGTGGATGATGACTGATCTCATATGTGAGTGGCAACCCCTGCCACTCTGTCAGACTCAGGAGCCTGGAGAATGACTCCCTGGGTCTGACTTGCAGCTCTTTGAGTCCCGATACTGCACTAGGCTGAGGAGTGTGGGCTTGGGATGTGCCAGCGGGAAAGAGTGTCTCCTGAAATGCACAGTGACTGAATCACAACTTCCCAGGCTTCATTTCTATATTTACCAGACTAAGATGGCTGCCAAGGTCCCACCTATTCTCATGTGACTCTTACCCAGCTCAGCATATAAAGCTAACTATTTTTAAAGTGAGTCGTGAAAGTAACATTTTCCTTCTCCTTGGAAGATTCTAATTATCTCCTTGTTAGACATCCCTCTGTTCTCAGCAGCTTTATCCAACTCTACTGGCTCTTCCCTTATTTTAGGATACTGGGCAAATCGTTCCATTTATTTCTTTAAAGGTTTGGTGAACTTAAGGTTCATCTTGTAAAGCAGATAATGTAAAGGGCACTAGACCTTGTATGTACATAGTTGTTTACATGTTGTCACCCCCATAAGCACATGAGCCCCTTGAGAACAGGGGTTTTGTCTTTTTTTTTTGTATCTCCAACACTCAGTACAACCCTTGGCATACAGTAAGTGGTTAGTAAATGCTTGTTGCTTGATTGACTTAAGAAATGATCTTGAGCAAATGGCCTAAAATTTCTAAGCCCTGATTTTTCTCAATTACAAATAGGGGAATATTAATGTTTGTACCATCTAAGTATCAGGGTTTCAGGAATCTCAGAACCTCACAGTTGGTCCATAAGGGACTTCAGAAGCCATTTATTCTAACCTGAACCTGCAGATGAATTCCCTCAACACATATCTGACCGGTAATCATTCAGCCTTTCTTTGACAGTATCTAGTGAGAGATGAACCTACTACCCCATGAGGCAGGTAGTCTTTTTTGCTTTCAGATAGTTAAAACAATTAGGAAGTTTTCCACTGCATCAGGCCTAAATTTGCTGCTTTGCATCTTCCAACCTTTTCCCCTTGTTCTGCCATCTTGGACTAAGCATAACTCTCAACCCTCTTCTACATGATGACCTTCTACGTGATGGCCCTTCATATGGAGATAACTGTGATGCAATACCTTACCTTCTTATTTCCCTCACTTTAATCCCATTCCTTTCTTCTCTTTCCAGGCTAAACATTTGCAGTTTATATGTCACATCCTCTATCCAGCCCTAACCTCTCTTTGACTTCCATTATTGCATCTCCAGCTGACTATTGGACATCTTGAATTGGATGTCCAGTAGACATCTTAAACTCAGCATGTCCAAAACTGAACTCATTATCTTCCTCTCCAGAACCTTCCCTTCTTCCTAACTTTCCTATTACTGTTGAGGGTACCACCATCTTTCCAGTTAATCAGGCTTACAATCTAGCTGATATCTTCAAAATCCTCATTTTTTCTCGCCTCCATATCCGGTCATTTGTCAAGTTCTGTTGATTCTCCTTTTGTCACATTTCTAGTATATTCACTCCTTTTCCCTCTGATACTGTTAGCAAGCTGATCCAGGCCCTCATCAAGTCACACCTAAACATTCGTTTTGGTTGTGTCCTCTGCCACAAATGTCTCTCCACACCAGTCTCTCCTCTGGCTGTCAAATTACTCTTCCTAAAGTGAAATTCTGAGTATGGCACCTGTCTAGTCAATATATTCCAATTTCCAATGCTTTCATATTTCTGTAGATAGTCCTCCAGAATCTGTTGGTAAAGAATCTGTCACCTTATGACCAGCTTGGTGATTAGCCTCTCTGAATTCAATTGAGCTGGCCTCCAGACAAGTGAAATAGGGTGCAAAATGGAACTTATTTGCAAGGTACTTCCAAGATTGATAGGGCCATCCAGAACTTGAGCTTTGCTGCCAAAATCTTTAAAAAAAACATGCTGTAATAATGTATTTGTGTAATCATGATTTTTAACTAGGGGATTGGACTACAAAGTCCATGCTTTCTCATCTTAAGCTCCTAATCTTCTCCATTTTCTTTTGTTTATCTTCCTATTTAATTTCCTTACCTGTGGTATCTTCCATAAGTGGCCATTCCAAATCTTCCCAATATTACTAATCAATTATAATTATATATAATTTTAATATGTTATATATAATATAATTATTATTACTTTCCCCTGGGGGAAAGCCTGCTGATTGTACATCTCTTTTCAAAACTGCCTTTTACTTCTTGCCTGAGTTTAGTATCTCTCAATTTCTGCTTGTGTCTATTAATCATCTTTCTTGTCATCTTTTTCTCCTCAGAATAATGAGTTCTAGGAAAGTAGCAAGTACACATTTTTAAAATGACATCTCCTGTCTGGGACTAGTATAGGAGAAGGAATTGACATAATACTGATAGGGGTACAGCCCTGAGAATCTTCGTGGTTTAAATAGTTAAAATCTTCCATTCTTCACTGGCTATCCTCCAAATCTGGAACTTTCTTCCACCTTGACTTCTCTTCCTGGTTTCCCTGGCTTCTGTCAAATATTAGCTAAAATCCCATCTTCTGCAAGAAGCCTTTCCCTGGCTTCTTTAATCTTAAGTCCTTCTCGATCAAGATGGCAGCTGGAAAGCAGGGACTAGCGTGAGCTCCCCGCCAAGTCCCCCCCAAAACCTATAAAAATGACTCATAACCAATTCTAGAACTGCAGAACCCAAAAAATAGCAGAGGGAAGCAGGGCTCCGGCCCAGGACAGCCTGAATGGTTGCTGGGTGAGGTCTATCCCACATGGAGCTGGGAGCAGAGCAGAGTGGAGCAGAGCCCAGCATAGGCCACGCAGACCAACCAGAACAGGAGCCTGGTGGAGCGGGCCCTAGTGCCCTGAATCAGTGAGCTGTGGCAGTTGCCAGACTTCTCAACCCATAAACACCAAAGACAACAGAGAAGAACTGCAGAACCCACAAAATAGTGGAGGGAAACAGAGCTCTAGCCCAGGACAGCCTGGATGGTCTCTGGGTAAAGTCTATCCTGCGCAGAGCTGGAAGCGGAGTGGAGCAGAGCCCAGAGTGGGCTGCTAGGACCAACCAGACCAGGAGCCAGGCGGAGCATGCCCTAGCGCCCTGGATCAGTGAGCTGTGGCAGTTACCAGACGTCTCAACCCACAAACACCAAAGACAACACAGAAGGTTAATGGGAAAAGCAGCTGGGAACAAGGTGATAGAGTTCACAGTTCAGCCACTGCCCCGGGGCAGTGGAGGAGGGTCAGGTACAGAACTACAGCTGCAGTTGCTTCTGGCCCCAGGCCCACATGATGGGAGGAATTAAATGGTGGATCAGAGCGAGAATGCAGAGCCTGCTGAAGATCTGAGTCCAGTCCAGGTTGGGGGTTCTTGGGGAAGGAGGAGTGCTGGTGCGGCAGCGCTGGTGCATCCCCTCAAGCTTGGAACATAGTACTCTTTATTGTACAAGCAGTCATACCCTGCTGAAAAGCTCAACGGTCAAGTAAGTTGGCTGGGAACATGGCCAGGCAGCGAAAACACACCCAGATTAAGTCTCAGACTTTGGAATCTTTCTTTGGTGACAAAGAAGACTAAAACATACAGCCAGAAGAAGTTAACAAAGTCAAAGAGCCTACAACAAAAGCCTCCAAGAAAAACATGAACTGGTCTCAGGCCATGGAAGAACTCAAAAAGGATTTGGAAAAGCAAGTTAGAGAAGTAGAGGAAAAATTGGGAAGAGAAATGAGAAGGATGAGAGAAAACCATGAAAAATAAGTCAATGACTTGCTAAAGGAGACCCCCCCCCCAAATACTGAAAAATATACAGAGGAAAACAACACCTTAAAAATGGACTAACTCAAATGGCAAAAGAGCTCCAAAAAGTCAATGAGGAGAAGAATGCCTTGAAAGGCAGAATTAGCCAAATGG
>CM053625.1:183208119-183252513 GCA_028646595.1 Phalanger gymnotis
GGTTTCACACCTGATAGGGCTTTGGGCCTGGGGCTTAGCGTTTAACAGGTGAAAGTACTTTCACCATAAACAAAAGCCAAACTCCTTAAGCACACCCGTTAAACTAAGCCCATTTTGCCTTACTGGCACACCAGGTTAAGAAGCCCTGGTCAAGATGTTCTCCAAATATAACCTTGAAATAGATGCCCAGGGTGGGAGAATCAGAAGAGGGCTTTAAAATCCACTTCTAAGTTTGTTTACAAACTTATCTACTTTTCTATGCCTTCACTATTGAGACTGGTTTCTTCATCGGTGTTGATATGAGTTTCATATATTCCTGCCTTTGTGTGTAGCCACTTTAGTTCTAATGGACTCCTATTAAATATGCATCTAATTTATAAGAATTCATGATATACGAAATTAACCAACATATCTGAGATATATATTACTGAATAAACTATACAAAATTTCAGCTCTTTCCTCTCCCATTTTTGTCACCTTGTTTGTAAATGTCACACCATCTTTCCTAATTTATTCTGAACCACGATCTTTGAAATATCAAGTCATGTTTCAGAAAAACCTGGAAAGACTTATAGGAACTGATGCTGAGTGAGGGGAGCAGAACCAAGAGACCATTCTACACAGCTACAGCCACATTGTGTGATGACTAACTTTGATAGACTTAGCTCCTCTCAGCAATGCAAGATTATAAGACAACTCCAAAAAACAAAACGCTATCCATATCCAGAGAAAGAATTACAGAGTCTGAATGCAGGTTGAAGAATACTATTTGCTCTCTCCCTGTTTTTTTTTTTTTTTTTGTTTTGTTTTGTTTCTGGGTAAGCAGCTAGCTTTATTGTGGGCGTTCTTGGTTCGGCCTTGGGGCTGCCTGCCCAGGCCACTCCCCCTAGTCATGATTCAGGTTCAGCCTCGCTCCCCCAAGCCCGGATTGGGGGTCTGCCTGAACATGGCGCAGGGTGGTCAGGTGGTTGCCCAAGCGCTTCAGAAGCTTCACTTCCTCACCCAGGTAGGTAGTGGCTCTCCAGGAAGTCACAGAGATGTGGATCCCCTTGGCTCTAGGCCGGGGCGTGCAGCTTCAGGAGGGCCTGGTTTAGGTCCTTCTCCAGGTCCAGGGCAGCCTGCATGGCATCCAAGCTGTGGCCCCATTCATCTTGGGCAGGTTTCTGCACAGCCTGGAGGAGGACACGGCCCCCACGCTGGTTCTGGAGCCTCATAAGGCGCTCGGCACCCTCGCGTTTGTCCTTCGCCAGCTCACAAAGAAAACGCAACACCCTAGGCTGGCGACGTCGTCCCGATGGAAATAGAAACCCAGGGACAGGTAGGAGTAGGAGGCCTGCAGGTACAGATTGGCCAGGCAGTTGATGGCAGCCTCGGCCCCAGAGGAGAAGTTTTGGCGGATCTGGGAGCTAGAGCTCATGGCACCGTCGGCGAAGGGAGGAGGTGGCTGGTCCCGGAGGCGGGGGACAGCTGGTCCCAGGGGCTGACGGACTGCAGAAAGGTGAAGTTCAAAACCGCGGGGAGCTGGGGGACCCCCGATATGTTCCGTCCAAACACTGTTGAAGCAAGAACCAGAACTGGGAGACGTGGTGCCTCTCCCTTTTTAAAATTTTGTTTTCTTTCTTCTTTTTGTGGTTTATTTATTCCATTGGTTATAATTCTTCTTTACAACATGATTAATGTGAAAATGGATTTAATATGAATGTATATGTAGAGCCTTTATCAGATTGCACATCATCTTGGGAAGGGGGGAGGGGAGAGAGGGGAAGAGAGTTTAAAACTCAAAAGATTGTGGAACTGAATGTTGAAAACTAAAAATAAGTTTTAAAAAATAGAATAAAAAATATCAAGTCATGAACATAGTAATGTCAAATGCAAGTAGAGTGGCATAATGAGTCACTTTGTGTCTTGAACCGTGCCCACTCCTAAACTGTGCTCTCACCAAGATCATTTTCTACTCTCAAGTCCAATTTGTTGAGTTTTTGATATTATGTCTGCTCTTCCACTTTGGATGCTGTTGCCTTTGGGTATCCATACCTCTCCTTTCCTAATGTGGGATGCAATCCTTGGAGATATGGTCTTTCACGAGAATAAGTGGTCTCATATAAATTACATGTCCCCCTCAAAGAAACCAATTATAGAGTTCCAGTTTCTTTACATAGACATATACCCCGCCTTTGAAAGTATTCTTTAATGGCACTTAAAAAAATTACCTCTTCGTAACTGGGATCCATTTTTTTTCTCTCCCTCTTCCAATCTTTATTCTTTGTTGCCTTTATCCTACTCCCACATAATTCCCACTCATGTTGAGAGACTAAAGAAATTACTATCTTTTCTCTACTCACCCCACAAATGGGTGGGGTACATTTCCAGCTTCCCTCTTTCTCTTATTGATCCTCTCCCCATTCATACAACTTTCTCCTCTTTTATGTGCCCCACAAAAAGTTGATTTGTTTATACAGGATCATAGGATTTAATCAATATGGAGCTTTAATTAAATTCTTCCTGCCATTCTCTTGATGTCCTTTTTATCCCATGACAATCCCTCTTTGCTCTTTATTTTACCCCTCTTTTTAATTTGTTTTCTTTTTTTAAAAAAGTGTGTAAATGTGATAGGATAATTATATTGTTGTTGCTGCTACTTGTTGCTTTTGTTTTTAAATGAATAACTCAATTTGGCTTTTTTCATTGAAAATTCAGCTCACAACTAAAGAATCCATACTTGTTGGTTGAATCTTGACCCTTCTTTGCTCTTTGGAATGCTGAATTCCAACCTTTTCTTTATTTTTTCACAATGGATTAGCAATTCTGGGTCATTTGACAGGAATTTCACCATAGCTAAATCACTTATTCCTGTCTGGCTGTAAAATTTGGCAGTGATTATTGAAATTGTGAAGTTTAACCACCATAGGGTCTCATTTTGTATATTAGTAATGTATCATAGGAGATAAATGGAAGCACACAAATCAATCTAATGAGAAAACTGGAATCATCAAAAAGGCATGTTGATGTAACAGAAAGTGTATTGGTCTTTGTCAAGTCATTTTTGCAATACTGAATCTCAGAATTGAAGGACAACTTAGCAAACATCTAGTTCAACCTGTTCCAGAACAGGGACCTCCTGTAAAGCATCCTTAACATATAATTATTCAATTATCTACCTATTAACTGGGAACTGAATAATTTTGTAGAAATTAATTCAATATCCTGAATCACAATGTCTTAACAAGTATCATGTACTTGCCCTTCCCAGCTCGTGAAGTTGTTAGGAGAAAAGTGCTGTATGAACCTGAAAAAAAAGATATAAAATCGAAGATATCATGAGCAATCACTAGTTTATTCTAAGCAACTCTTTTAATTACTTTGAGCCTCAGGTTTCACATCTATAAAATGAAAAAAGTTACCTGACTCCTTGAATTTGGAGGATTGATCAGATGGGATAATAGATGTTAAATACTTTGAAATTTTGAAACATTAAAAAGTATATATGGTATGCATGATAAGTATAATAATACCTTATCTGTGACTCAGGTTGCTCACCTATAAATTGGAAGCACTTGAAATGGCTCATAGGGTGATTTTTTTGGGTTCAAATGTGATGAAATAATATGCATTTTGTAAATTCGAAGTACTGAGTAGATGTGAAGTATAACTTTTACACATAATACATTTTTCCGAGCCTTAGTTTCCTCATCTATAACAGAGAGATAACAGTACATGCATTATCTACCTTACAGAATATTCGTCAAGGCATTTTTGTAATTTTAAATCTAATATACACATATTTGATATTATGATGATGATTATAAGGAGAAGGGAACAAGCATTCATTAATTGCCTACTATGTGCCAAGTGCTTTCCTAACTGCTTCTACAAATACCTCATTTTGTAACCATAAATCATTATGCAAATATGACATATAACCACCATCATCACTATCATCTTTCCAATTTCATACCCACTTTGAACAAGATAGGTAGGGTGAGGAGTAAGTTGGCCTAAACAGATGAGAGGTGTCTTGGGAATGGTTGGCAGAGACAAAGCCGATAATTGTTGATCTACAATAAGTCTTGATGAACTGCGATGGTCTGGATGTGATTGGAACTGCCCAAAAGGTTGAAGCTTTTCCCTTGCAATGCTCTGTTAGTTATCCTGAAATCCAAAATGAGGGTAATGTCAGCTGCCAAGTCTGGCATGAATTGTACTATGTGAAGACAAGTTGTTCCTATTGGCAAATGTGGTGGCACATAAAATGTGGAAGAGTGGTCCCAAGGGAATCAGTCACTGCCAAGTTAACCCAACCCTGAGAGTTTCCAGAAGCATTCAGCCATAAGAGTGGGGATAGTAACAGCACATAAGATAGGTCATCTTGCCTGAATCCTACACAGTTGTACTACACAAAGTGATTGACAACAAAGCTTTAGAATGCATAGTTTACAAAAGCCCCATTCCAATGCCAGAGGACATAGTCTCTCCTCTGACAAAAATGTTGGAAGTGTCAAGAGTTTTGCAAATCTTACAACGAATTTTTTTTTTTGGCAGGGGGGAAGGTGAGGCAATTGGGCTTAAGTGACTTGCCCAAGGTCACACAGCTAGTAAATGTGTCAAGTGTCTGAAGCCACATTTGAACTCAGGTACTCCTGACTCCAGGGCCAGTGCTCTACTCACTGCACCACCTAGCTGACCACAACAATTTTTCATAACTAAGTTGTCTCTTGATTGTTCCAAGCATGACTACAATGGAAACTTGCTAGTTTTAAGGAAGATGAGAGACTTTTCCCTTTACTTTAACATATACATAGTCAGAGGCACCACATATCTCTTTTTTGGTCAATCAATCACAAAGCATTTATTCAACACCTAGTATGTATCAGATTTTGTGCTAGTTTTTTGTGAGAGTAGAGGGAATAGGACAAAATTGCGGAGAACACCTATATTTAGAGAGTCATACTATGGATTATTAATAAATGATACAGAAAGAATCATCAGATAAGTAAAAAAGAACCAGGTAAGAGTAATGCCATGGAAATCGAGAGCAGAGAGAGTATCTAGGGAGAGGGTGTGATCAAATGTCAAATGTTGCAGTTATGTCTACAAAGAAAAGAAATGAGAAAAGTCTAATTTTTGGTAACCGAGAAATCATTGATAATTTTTGAGAAATAAGTTTTGGTTGAGTAATGAGTTTAGAAGCCAACATTTTAAAGATGGGGAGATTGGTATATTTTAAGGCTTTAGGAGGAATCCATTGATAAAGAGAGATTAAATATTTGAGAGAGTAGATGACTGAAGACACAATCTGCTAACAAAGAGAAAAGCAAAAGAGATCAAATTACAAAAGTACAGTGCTTGACCTTAGGAAGAGGGTCATCTCTTTGTAAAAGACTGGGGAAAAGGAGAAGAGAGGGGGAGATGATGTCAAGGGGTTCTGAGATGAAGAGAAGAGGAAGCTCATAATGAAAGTCCTCATTTTTTTTCAGTAAAGGAATAGGCTAAGTCTCAGCTGAGAGAGGAAAAGGAGGGAAATATAAGAGGCTTGAGGAGAGAAGATAAGATTTGCAGTTGATTCTGTGGGTAGTGAGATTGGGTATCAATTTGAGATGAATAGAACTACCTTATAGCAGCAAGGGGCCAGTTGAAGTTGGATAACATGAATTTGTAATGTACGCAGTCAAGACAGTTGTGAATTCTTTTCTACCCGTTTTCAGAGGCCTATGAGTGGATGAAGAGGAGGTAGTAAAATTCCAGACTCAGTTTTGGCAAGAGAACAGCAGAGGTAGAATAAGTGGGTTTAGGGAATCAAGAGCTGAGGACAGTGTCAAGTTGAAATGGTCAATTGGTGGCTTGAGAATGGAGTGGAAGAAAGGTAAAGTGAGAGCATTGCCAATGGCTTGTGAAAGTACCATAGAGCAGAGGAATTTGAGGCCTCGGTGAGAGTGAAGAACAGATATACGAGGGGTGAGGTATAGGGAGACATGGAAGGATGGGGGTTGTGGTCAGATAAGAGAATGTCAGAGTTTCTAATTAAGGTAATGGAACACCTGTGGGCAATGAGTAACTCTAGTGCATTACTATCCCTATGTGTATCTGAGGTGAAGTGAAGGAATAGCTCCTGAGATTTGACACTGATATAGTGGGTGACAAGAGTATTTGAGAGAGTGTCTGTTCAAGTTCCCTAGCAGAAGAGCAAGAGTTGTGGAGGAGAGGAAAGTGGCGAGTCAGGTTCTGAATTTATTGAGAAAGATTGGATGACAATATACTATGGCCCCCCGAATTTGAATGGTTGAAAATTTGAGTGGACTTCAAAGGAGGAGAGATTTCTGAGTAAAGGAGGTAAAGAAAGAGTTGGAAGTGACAATGGGCTATAACGGCGATTTTTGACTTCCCAACCAGTACCAATGTGTCAGGGAATGTCAGAGAAGATAGAACTAATGCTGGACAGGATATTTGGGGATGCAGTATTGTCAGGTCAGGGGGGAATTGATTCTCGGTAGAAGCTAAGAGATGGCAGGAGTATGAGAGGAAGAGGCCTTTGTTCATTATGGAATAAGAAGAGATGGGCAAGAAGAGAATGGGGAATGGGTAAGGAAGACAGGATTTAAGAGGATGGGGATGAGAGAATGGGAGGAGAGGGGGCTAGAGACAGTTTTCTCCTAAACATTCAGTAATTGATTAGCATAGAGACAGGAAGAGAAACAGAAGTAGTCTAATGACAGTAAGCTGCTCCTAAAGGAGCCTGAGAACCACTACCCTAAGTTAAAGACAACAGGAACATAGAATTGGTAACAACATTATAATGCACAGATAGGTCTCACTTCAATAATGACAATCCACTTTGATAGAACTTGTCCTCACAGCAACTTTGTGAAGTAGTAGGAACAAGAATCATTATGCCCATTTTGTAATATGGAATCTCTGTCTCAAAGAGATAAAATTACTTATCCAAGGCGAAATCACCAGTAAATGACAAGTTGTTGCTGTTGTTTAGTCATTTCAGTTGTGTCCAACTCTGTCTGACACCATTTGGGGCAAATGATGCCCCTTTGGTGGCAAAGATATTGCAGTAGTTTGCCATTTCCTTTTCTACCTCATTTTACAGATGAAGAAATTGAAGTAAATAGGGTTAGGTGACTTATTAAGGGTCACAAAGCTAGTAAGTGTCCGAGGCTGGATTTGAACTCAGGTCTTCCTGACTATAGGCCTAGAGCTTTTCCCCCTGCACCACTTAGCTTCCTGTAAATGGCTGGACTAAAAGTCAAGGCTGTTACCTCTGAGGACTGCACCTTTTGCATGCCTTTAAATGTTTTAACACACAAGCCCGATCACAATTATGTTGAAAATTTGATTAATATAACAAATTGCTGGTAGATTGTGGTCATTAATGTAGAGTATTAACCTCTGGGGAATAAAAGTCAGTAAATGAAGGTAGTACAAAGGGTGTGGGGTTCGGGGTCAAAAAGCCTGGAGTCAAATCCTAGCTCTGCTATTGTGTACTCTCAAACCATTTTAATTCTCAAGGCCTCAATCATCAATAAAATAATGGAACTGATCTTGGTCCTGAAGGACAGACATATCTAGACATATAGATCTAGAGCTGAAAGGCCATCTAGTCCAACCACCTCATTTTTAGGGATGATGAAACTAAGGTTTAGGGAGGTCATGACTGGCCCGATGATCACACAGGTAATAAGCATCAAAAGTAGGATTTGAATCCAGGCCTTCAGACTCCAGAGTTAAATGCTCCTTCCACTATCCCAAATCTCCTGCCTGATGAGACATATTCCTCTCTTCTCAATAAATAGTTGGGGGATTGTGGGCATGAAATGTTATGTGATACATTAGACGTGGTTGCTGTGTGGGTCAGTTTTACTTAACATTTTTTCTTCATTACAAGAGAAGGTTCTTTTAGGGCAAATGGATGGTATTAGGAATTGACTATGTGGTAAAAAAAAATATGGGATTGGATAAGTTGAATAACAGTAAGCATTTATACAGAACCTTAAAGTTTACAAAAATACTTTACACATTCACCTTGTTCTTTATTACAACCCTGTGAGATGTGTCATTATTATTCCAATTTCACGGAAGAGGAAACTGAGGTTCAAGAGAGGTTAAGTGACACTCAAGCTCAGGGTCACACAGCTAATGTGTTTAAATTGAGACCTGAACCCTTATCTTTCTTATTCCTTTTATTGCTCTCTGTCCAGATTGACACAATGTCTTTACAAAATAAACGGAGGCCTCTCACAGCTTTAAACCATGAGTTTCTAGAATGACATAAAACAAAACAAAAACCCCAAACGATAGTGTTTTAATTCCTGAAATATTTGCATCAAAGCAAATTGACTGAGCTATTGAAGCCTAAGCCATTTCTTTCTGAAATGAATTCCCCTTTACCCTTCTTACATAAGCCCTTTTGTAGTTAATTTTGCTGTGGAGGGGATACCACACCATGTAGGGAATGAATACATTAGGCTCCTTGACCCTTTAAGTTGCCAGACTCAAAGTTCTGCTAATTATATTGTGTTGGGCTCTCTTTAGCTAGGGCAGTTGCTGTGTTGAGAGTTCTTGGCCCACAGAACAAATTACTTTGCCCTTCAGAGAGTCCTTAGTCAGAACAGCCTTCTCAAGGATGTAGCTTGAATCTAATCCACATGTATTCTGTTTTACACCACCACCTACTTGAACCACTTAAAAGCTCTGTGTAGGCTGCTTGTACCTAAGCCCTGGCTGAGGGAATAAAGAGCATTAAGAGGCCAGCAGGACTAATATTTAGTGAGATGATATTTTTAGTGGAGATAATAATAGTCACTTTACTTTTAAAGGGCACGTAGAAAATACCCTTTGTCAGATCAGAGGTAGCTTAGACTGCAGAGCAATGAACTTGTCGTCATAGGATTCCACCCGCAGAAGTAGGGCATACTATCTCCTAGTTTAATGCCTTCCCTTTGTTTCATGCCTTCTCCTTCCCAACTCCATTGCTTCAAGGAAGAACCTGTTTTCTTGTGTGGAATTTAGATTTTGCCTAAATTTTATTCTTCTCATACAGGGTGTTCCTAAAGTCTGGACACATAGGCAAAAATGCATATTTTCAAGAAATGAAATGAATGAAATTCTCAACATTTTATTTAATTGGAATATTAACAAATAGCATCTCCAATATGATTTCCATAATTTGTGATACAAAACTTGATGCGCTTTGCAAGATTCACGTGAACTCAATGCAATAACTCAATAACTCTACATTGCTGTAAATTTTAGCACATTCACTCTTGGAATATGAATATGAAATCAAATGATGTTATTTGAAGTTGAAGATGTTATTTGTTAATATTCCAATTAAATAAAATGTCATCGAAAATTTCAATCATTTAATTTCTTAAAAATATGCATTTTTCCCATGTGTCCAGACTTTAGGAAAACCTTGTACAACATCTAAAATGTAGGATTTCCCACAAAGAACATACAGAATCATGCCTTTCTCATTCTCCACCTTGATCTAGCACCACATGAGAAAAATTATTAAGTTTGGTTTTATTGCATGAGTATAATAATTAATTAATTCAGGAAATCTAAATTTATGACCCTGAATACTATCAGTATGTATATCTCTTTTCTTGTCCTGGTTGGTATGATGTTAGTATATTGGGTCATGATAATTTAATTAGCTGAGAAAAAAGAATAGGGAAGGCATCATAAATTAAAGAATATATATATATATGTATACGCACATATACATATATATATAACACTCATATATGTGTGTATATATATACTTATATAATATATATATATATATATACACATACATACATACATATATATTTGTATGAGAGAAACACAGAGACAGAGAGACAGAAAATTGGAATGAATCTTAATGATAACCTGGTCTGTCCCTCTCACTTAGAGCCCAAAGTAATTGACTTGACTGAAGTCAGGCAAGTATATGGATCAGTGAGGAGTGGAATGTAAATCTTCTGACTCCAAAATTCTGATCTTTGCCCTAGAACATGGTGTCTTTCTATAAGGCAGTCACACTGTATGATGAGTTTCCCTTTCTGGAGAGGCAGAAAGGGAGGAGAAAGAATAAGTGGAAGGCACAGGACATTCATTGATTTGATATATATCATTGAATGGTTTCTACATACAAAGAACTGTGGTAGGAACTGTGAATGAGGAGGAGAGGCAGATGCGATTATAAAGCTTTATTCAGCATTCCTCCATCCAGTGATGGGAGCCCACAGTTCATTAGAAGGAAATAAGACTTATAGGATTCAAATAATTAGCCCAAGGCAAATAGGCAGTCATATAGTATGATCCTAGGTCAGGAGCTGTTTTAATTTTTGTCAATCTGTCCTTACCACCTAGTATACTGCCTGGCATATAGCAAGTACTTAATAAATGTTTGTCCAATTGCACTGTAATTTCTAACTATTGGATGAGAGACATTGTAATATAGTGAGTAGAGAACCAGTTTTTGAATCCGGAATATCTGGGCTCAAGTCCTCCCTCTGACAAAACTGATTCTGTAATTTTAGTCATGACATTAACTTCTCAGTACCATGGAAAAATCTAAAAGATAAGGGTTCTTATTTTTTTTTTGTATGTGTCATGAATCCCTTTTAGTAATGTGGTAAAACCTACGGTCCTTTCTCAGAGTCATGTTTTTAAATGCATAAAATAATATACAGATGATTACAAGGAAACCAATTATATTGAACTACAGTTATCAATTAGAGAATGAAACGACAAACTATTCTAGGATCTTTCGCAAGAAAAACCCAAATAGAGTCATAAAGAGTCAGACATGACTGTAAACAACTGAAAAACAACAAAAAAAGTTTAGATAGATATTGACTTATAGATCTGCAGATACAGATATAAATTGTTCACTTTCACCAGGTTAAGAACTCTTGCCCTAAAATTGTAAGTTGTAGATTATCTGCATTAGCAGATAAGAGTAGGGAATTCTCTACAGCAATGAAATTATAGGCCACGTCTGAAAGGGGGCCAAAAAGTTTTAAATGAATGTTTTAAAGGAGGAAGGAGGATCACTTCTGCTGAGGTTGGTCAGTGAAGGCCTCCCTGAAGGAGGTAGCAGTTGAGTAGAAAATAATCCTTTCTCATAAGGGAAGAAAACACATAGGGGGGAGCTATAGATAGAAAGGGAAGGGGAAAGCGGGTGGCTATGGTATGCTAATGGCAACACAGCTTGGATATGTCCAGGAAGAAATTATTAAAGAAGCAAAGAGGTTTTGTGAAAATCTGTATCCATTTAGACTGACATTCAAAAAAGACATCGAAAGGTCATAGCAAAGCAAGCATTGGATCATGTAAAGAATGCTGGGCTTGCAGTCAGGAAACAAGCTTAGATCCTGTGACCCATCCACTAGATTTCTCTGAGTCTCACTTTAGTCTTCTGTAAAGTGGGAATAAGGGCATGTGAACCCCCTAACTTATGGAACTGTTGCAAGGAATGTACTTGAAAGCATTTGTCAGATGATGATGATGATGATGCCACCTTTCTAGAAGATCCCCTGATGTACTTTTTAGACATGAAATACTGGGCTGCATGAACCACAAGTCTGACAACTGTTACGTTGTTATGAGATGGGGCTGAGATGAAGAAATGAAATGGAGGTAAAAAATATGGTGAGGGTTGGAAGAGAAAATTAAAGAGAACAAGGCAAGGCAGGAGGATGAGGAATGAAGACCAGTAGAGAGGAGGTTAGCTTATATTAATAAGAAAATGATAAAGGTATTCCAACTTTCCAGGGGTTCCCAACATTACTTTTCACTACCTTAAAATATGTGGGGTAGCTGTTGAAGATGGTTGGGTCAGGTCTTCTGGAAGCTAGGTGACAGAGTGGATAGAGCTCTATACCTAGAGTCAGAAAGACCTCAATTAAAATATAACATTAAGCCCTGGGCAAGCCATTTAGCCTGTTTGCCTCAATTTCCTCAGCTGTAAAAAATGAGGATAATAACAGCACCTAACATGCAGACTTGCTGTGAGGATAAAATGACATATTTGTAAAGCACTTAGCACTCACTTGCACATAGTAGGCTCTATATAAATTGTTCTTTTCTTCTCCTTCCCTTTCCATTCCATTCTCCCCTCCTTTATGAAATGCCTCTAAAGTTCACAGAGGGCTACATATTCACTCACTCATTAATGAATCCACCCATCCGCTGAGCATTTCTGAAGTGGCTACTTTGCAAGAGGAACTATGCTAGGAGATGATGATATAGGGACAAAACGAATTAGCTCCTGAAATCAAGGAACTTCCACTCTGGAGGCTGAAACAAGTTGTACATGGATAAGTCAACCAAAAATACATAAAATGGATCCACAAAATAAAATGAAATTTTAGAGGCGGAACACCAACAACTAACTGGGAAGGGCAAAAGGGAGGAGACAACTTGGTGTAGGAGGTAGAGCTTGAGATACATCTTAAAGAAATGTTTGGAATTTATAATAAGCAGAGGAGGGGAGAGAGAACATTCTCTTTTTCTTTGATCAACCAGGTTGAATTTGATAATCAACTTGCCTGTCATCTTTCCTTGACAGATAGATGTCATCGTAAATTTCATGGAAACTGGTCAATGAGATGTATTTTTTCTTCATCATATAAATAGCTATAATTTCACTGGGGCCATGATTCCTTTCGTTAATGATAGTAGTACCTCCTACTTTGGCACTGATTAACATTTATAAAGAATTTTTCATGCATGATTCCGTCTGATGCTCACTTTCCTGCGAGATGTTATTAAGTCATTTTTCAGTTGTGTCCCAATTCTCCATGGTCCTATTTGGGATTTTCTTGGTAAAGGAATTGACACTTCCTTCTCCAGCTCATTTTATAGGTGAGGAAACTGAGGCAAACAGGGCGAAGCGACTTGCCCAGCGTCACACAGCTAGTTAAGTGTCTGAGGTTGGATTTGAATTTGGGAAGACGAGTCTTTTGGACTCCAGGCCCAGCATTTTATTCATTTCACCACCTAGGTGCCTTTCTGTGAGATGGGGTTGTTCTAATATAGATGGCAACCTCCTAATGGTTGGCTTTAATGAGGCCAAAGTCAACTCAACCCAATTGAACAAGCATTTATTATGCGTCTATGGCTTAGACACTAGGAATTAAAATGCAAACAGGAAATAGCCCCTGTCCTCAATTAAATCATACATATATACTATATATAAAGCATTTCTTATTATACGAGTGTATGTGAACACATAATTTCTCAGAGGAGAGCACTAGTTTAATGCAAAAAGCAATTCATTAGCAATAGAATTTGAGCTCACAAAATTTAACACCTGATGGTCTACCATCTTTGCCCTTGGCTAGGCTTATTCTTTGAGGACAGATGGACAGTTTATCATCAGGCCTTTCCTCCAAGCCTTTCCAGATTGGTAGTGCCTGCCAGAACTTGTGCTCCAATGCATGGTCTTGACAGCTCAGCCAGACACTCAGTTACCAAACCTTTATTAAGCACTTATGATATGCCAGGCAGTGGGCTATGTGCTAGGGATATACAGAAAGGCTAAAAAGTCCCTGTCTTCAAGGGGTTTACATTCTATTGGGAAAGAAAAAAAATATAAATAACTAGGTGCATAAAAACTATGTAATGGATATATGAAGGGGCAGCTAGGTGGTGCAGTGGATAGAACACAAACTTTGGCATCAGGAGGACCTGAGTCCATATTCACTCTCAGATGCTTAATAGTTCTATGACCCTGGGCAAGTCACTTAACCCCAATTGCCTCAAAAAGAAAAAAAAACACGAAAGTTAACTTCAGAGAGAAAAATACTAGCAACTGTAGGTGTGGAGAAAGGTGTATTGCAGATGAGATTTAAACTGATTTGAAAGAAGCCAGAGAAATTAAGAGTTAGGAAAGACAGAGAACATTCAGGGTAGAAGGACAAAGACAAAAGATATAGCAATATAATGTTATGTGTGAGAGGACCAGCAAGTAGGATAGTATAACCTGAATAAATAGAATAAATACATGAAGGGTATTTCCCAATAAGAAGACAAGTGAAGGGAAAAGAAAAAGCATTTCTTAAGCACCCACTATGTGCCAAGCACCGTGCTAGGCATTTTACAAATATTATCTCTGTAAAGCTCTATAAAGAGCTTTAAATGCCAAAGAGGGGACTTTGTATTTGATCCTGGAGGTAATAGGGAGCAATGAGTTTATTGAGTAGGGGAATAACATGGGCAGACAGACTGGTTAGAATTAAAAATAACCTCAGAGGCCATCTAGTCCAATCCATCTCTGCACCTCTTCTACAGCATGCCCAAACATATGAACATCTAACATTTTCTTGAATATCTTCAGTGAAGGGAAATTCACCAAAATTCAAAGCAGGCCATTTCATTGCTAGAAGCACATAGGGCCATGCTGTGATATCAGAGTAGAACTTTCTTTAATGAAAGCTGAGACTGGACACCAAAGTAACATCACTTATTTTTTTTCCACTACTACCATTCCCAAATAAAGTGAAGAAAAACATGTCATAGAAAGTATTTGTTTTTAGAGACCTTGCCAAACCTGGAACAAGTGACTTGACTTATAGTCATTTGTGTTTCTGAACTTGGGGGTTTGTACCCATCCTCCAGACAAGAATATCATTCAATCTTTCTTTAGCTTTCTGTGGTAAACTACTAACAATGGACCTTAGTCAGTTATTTTTAGCCTTCCAACCAAAAGTACTTTCTACTACAGGCTTCTTGCCACAGTCCAATAAGCTATGCAATTTTGAAGAACCCAGAGTCAGCAAGTAGGCAACTCTAAAGTTTTCCCCAAAGGGGGAGGTTAGGAAGGGATAGAAGGAAAGGAATGTGGATGTCAGAAAAGTTTCTGGTGACAGACTTTGCATGACACCTGAGGGAGTTGGTTACACAGCCTATCTCCTAGATATCCTTTACTCTCTCTGCCATGAGTATTTTTACTTGCATCTTCGTCTGGCAGTCACTTCACTAGGACCTTCGGATAACATCAGATAACAGCTACTATCTACTAATTTAATCTGTCACACTTCGTTGCTTATATTTAGCACCAGGCACCTCTCTCCAAGCACCCGGCAGCTTTCAAACCACACTAAGCCAGAGAAATGTGGGTTTGTTTTTACCCTGTGGTTATATATTAAAACACACACACACACACACACACATGAACACACACATATATACACACACAAGAAAAAAAGGCATCCTGAAAAATACGGCCTTCCCTATACACAAAAAAGAAGACGAAGAAGACAGTTTACACTGTTGTGTAGCAAAGACCATATTTTCTCGTATTTAGGAACAAAGACATGTCAGGCTTTATTGAGCACATCACTAACTATATAACTAGCGTTAAACACTCTATTTGCAACTGTTGCTGTGTATTTTGTGTGTGATTATCACCCCTAGATCTGCATCCTATAAAAAGATATTTCTGTTTGCTTAATTATAAAGCTCTTTATGAACAGGCTCATCTGTAAATAGCTTGGTGCAGCTGAAATAGAAATATAATTATAATGAAGGCAGATGTTTGTGAGATACTTCTCATGAAACTTGTTCTGAATATACAAAGGAGAGATGTTGTGTGCATGTGTGCCTCTGTGTGTGTGTGTGTGTGTGTGTGTGTGTGTGTGTGTGTGTTTACTTAAGGGCCAAAGCCAGGAGCTAAGTATGTTAGCCTAGATATTTATTTTGGGGTCAGTTTTGTAGACTCCCTCCCCCACCTTTTCTTTCTTGGAACTGAGCAAGTTGAAGGAGAGGCCCACTTAGTTTTATTTCTCAGCATGAGGGAAGACTGATTTGTAGATTAACAGCTTTTTAGGTAAAACCATAGAATGAGGACTCCTGATACAGTGGGTAGGACAAGGGTACAGGGAGAGAGCCAGCCATCCTGCATTCATCCTGATATTCACACAACTTTTGTTGAGTTTTGTGTGTTTATGTTCACAATGGCTACAGGGTCTCACATCGGTAGCAGGGACGTTTTCTTGGTGACAAAGCAGTCTTCTTTCTCTTGACTAGAACTTACAAAATTACCTCTCATCACTTATGGGAGAAAAGTAAAGCTTTATTGTTCAGGGAGATGGTTAATAAAATGCTGATTTCATTCACCATTCTACCAGTGTACTTTTTGGAAGTGGAGTGGCCTAATTAAAAGACAAAACGACAACAACAACTAAAAAATTGACTCCATGTGGTTATATATTATCCTCTAGATGAGGGAGACACTTCTTTTATTGAATTAAGTTTAAAGGAAAAAAAAAACTGTTTCAACGGAGCCAAAATGGCGGAGAGCAGCCAGGAAGTTACTCGAGCTCTCCCCAGTTTCCCTCAGAAGCAATGTTAAAATACGCCTTTAAAAGAATTCTGGAGCAAAAGAATGCACAAAAAGACAAAGTGAAACAATTTTCCAGACCAAGACAACTTAGAAGGACTTCAGGAAAAGTCTATCTCAGTTGGGTAAAAGGGGAGGGAAACTAGGTGGTGTGTGGACAAGCCAGTGGGAGGCTTTTAGCCAGAACACAGATGGGCATCCAAGGCCCCAAGGTCCAGGCTTAGCAGGCCAGTGATACAGCAAGCCACTTGTGAGGACTCCAGCTCCAGTGCCGCAGGCAAACTTCCGGTCTCAAAATCCAGGGCCCAACAGAAATGACTAGGCCAGGCTACCCTAGCACAGTGGGCAAACTGCCAGCTCCAGAGGCCCTAGTGTGGTACACAAAAACAGTAACCAAGCCTTTGTCCCCCAATGCAAAAAGCCTGGAAAAGTTCCCCTTAAAACTTAGGAACAGAGCTCAAGTTTTTAAAAAATGAGCAAAAAACAAAACAAAAGGAACAAAAAAAGCCTTGACCATAAGCTACTATGGCAACTGGGAAGATCCAAACACAAACTCAGAAGAAGACAACAATGTCAAAGTGCCTTCATGTGAAGCCTCAAAGGGGAATATGAATTGGTCTCAAGCTCAAAAAGTCCTCTTGGAAAAGCTCAAAAAGTATTTTAAAAATTAAGTAAGAGAGGTAGAAAAAAATGGGAAAAGAAATGAATATTATGCAAGAGAATTATGAAAAAAAGTCAATAGCTTGGGAAAGATAGCACAAAAAAAGATTGAAGAAAACAACTCCTTTAAAAGTAGAATTGGCTTTCTCTTCAATTGTGTGTCTGTAAGGTGCTTGGTTCTTCTTCAGAAGCTAAGGCCAGGCCACATTGAGGTGAATCCTCACTTCAGCCAGCAACTAGCACCACTACATACAGGTCTCTCCTCTTCTGTCTGCTGAAATGGCTGTCTCTGAGCTCACTTGCGTCTACTCTGCCCTCGTTCTTCAAGACAAGGTTACTGACATGGAGGATAAAATCAATAATCTCATTAAAGCAGCAGGTATAAATGTTGAACCATTCTGGCCTGGATTATTTGCAAAGGCTCTGTCCAATGTAAACATTGCAAGCCTCATCTGCAATGTAGGAATTGGTGGACCTGCCCCAGCAGCTGGTGGTGCTTCTCCTGTTAGAGGGGCTGCTCTTGCTAGCAAAGCTGTCTCCCCTGAGGAAAAGAAGAAAGAGGAAGCAAAAAAGAAGAATCCAAGGAGTCTGATGATTACATGGGCTTTGGTGTGTTTGACTATATATTTTTGTAACATTAAATAACAGAACAATAAATAAAAGTAGAATTGTCTAAATAGAAAAGGAGGTACAAAAATCACCAAAGAAAATAACCCCTCAAAAATTAGAATAAGGCAAGTAGAAACTAATGACTGCACAAGACATCAAGAATCAGTCAAACAAAATTAAAAGAATGAAAAAAAATAGAAGAAAATGTAAAATACCTCATTGGAAAAACAGCTGACTTGGAAAATAGATCCAGGAGAGATAACTTAAAAACTATTGGACTACCAGAGAACCATTATCAAAAAAAGAACCAGATATGATTATCTCAATAGATGCAGAAAAAGCTTTTGACAAAATACAGTACTCCTTCCTAGTAAAAACACTACAAAGCACAGGAATAAATTCAGTTTTCCTTAAAATGATAAGTAGCATCTATCTAAAACCATCAGTAAGCATTATGTAATGGGGACAAAATAGAAGTATTTTCAATAAGATCAGGAGTGAAACAAGGAAGTCAATTATCATTACTTTTATTCAATATTGTACTAGAAATGTGAGAAATTAGAGAAGAAAAAGAAATCGAAGGATTTAGAATAGGTAATGAAGAAACAAAGCTATCGCTCTTTGCAGATGATATCATGGTAAACTTAAAGAATCCTTGAGAATCAAATAAAAAAAAAGATTTGAAATAATTAACAACTTTAGCAAAGCTGCAGGATATAAATTAAGTACACTTAAATCATTGGATTTTCTATATATTACCAACAAAGCCCAGGAGCAAGAGATAGAAAGAAAAAATCCATTTAAAATAACTGTAGACAATATAAAATGTTAGGGATTCTACCTGTCAAGACAAACCCAGGAACTACATAAACATGATTACAAAGCACTTTTCATACAAATAAAATCAGATCTAAACAATTGGAAAAAATATCAGTTGTTTATGGGTAGGTCAAGCTAATATAATAAAAATGAGAATTCTACCTAAATTAATTTACTTATTCAGTGCCACACCAAACTACCAAAAAGTGTTTTATAGAGCTAGAAAAATAACAAAATTCATATGGAAGAACAAAAGGGAATATCAAGGGAAATAATGAAAAGAAATGCAAGGGAAAGTGGCCTAGCCATACCAGATCTAAAACTGCATCATAACACAGCGATCATCAAAACTATGTGGTACTGGCTAAGAAATAGTGTGGCAGATCCATGAAATAGGTTAGGTACACAAGACACAGTCAATGACCATAGCAGTCTACTCTTTGATAATCCTAAACACTCCAGCTTCTGGGATAAGAACTCAGTATTTGACAAAAACTGCTGGGGAAACTGGAAAATAGCATGGAAGAAACAGGCATAGACCAACATCTTATACCATATAAAAAGATAAGGTCAAAATGGTTACATGGCTTAGACATAATGGTTAATACTACAAGCAAATTAAGAGAGCAAGGAATAGTTTACTTGTCAAATTTATGGAGAAAGGAAGAATTTATGACTAAATAAGAGATAGAAAATTATAAAATGCAAAATAGATAATTTTGATTGTTACATTAAATTAAATTACATTGATTAAATTAAATTAAATTGATTACATTAAAGTAAAAAAGTTTATGCCCAAAGCCAATGCAATCAAGAAAACTGGGAAATAATTTTTACAGCCAGTGTCCCTGATAAAGACCTCATGTCTAAAATATATAGAAAACTTAGTTATTTATAAGAATACAAGTTTATACACAAAAAATACAAATACAAATTTATAAGAATACAAGTCATTTCCCAATTGATAAATGGTCAAAGGATATGACCAGGAAGCTTTCAGATGAAGAAATTAAAGCTATCTATAGTTATATGAAAAAAAGCTCTAAATCACTATTGATTAGAGAAAGGCAAATTAAAATAACTCTGAGGTACCCCCACATCTATCAGATTGGCTAATATGACAAAACAAGGAAAATGATAAATTTTGAATACATGGAGTTGTGAACTGATCCTACCATCCTGTAGAGCAATTTGGAGATATGCCCAAAGGGCTACAAAAATGTGCATACCCCTTGATCCCATAATACCACTACTAGGTCTGTATCCTATAGAGATCATAAAAAAGGGAAAAGGACCCACATATACTAAAATATTTATAGTGGCTCTTTTTGTGGTGGCAAATAATTGGAAATTGAGGGAATGCTTATCGACTGGCATCAATTGGTATTGACACTGTAACAAGTTGTGGTATATGAATGTAATGGAATACCATTGTTCTATAAGCATCGATGAGCAGGCAGATTTCAGAAAAACCTGGAAAGACTTACACGAACTGATGCTGAGGAAGTTAGCAGAACCAGGAGAACATTGTACACAATAACAGCAATAATTGTATGATGACCAATTTCGATAGACTTATCTGTTTCCAGCAGTACAAGGATCTAAAACATTTCCAAAAGACTCATGATGGAAAATACTGTCCATGTCCAGAGAAAGAACTATGGAGTCTGGATTCAGATCAAAGCATACTCTTTTCTTTCTTTTTTGTTTTTTCTTCCTTTCTTGTGTTTTTCCCCATTTGTTCTGATTCTTCTTTTTCAACATGACTAAGGTGGAAATGTGTTTAAAATGATTGTATATGTATAGTCTATGTCAGATTGCATGCCATCTTAAGGAGAGGTTGAAGAGAGGGAGGATGAAAAATGTGGAAATCAAAATCTTATGAAAGTGAATATTAAAAACTAAAAATAATAAATTTTTTAAAATGAAAATAAAATCTGAGTGTGGCCAATAAAAAAAACAGCCTAGACAATATTTTTTAAAGAAATTATCAAGGAAAACTACTCTGAGATCCTAGAACCAGAGGGTAAAATAGATATTGAAAAAATCCATTGATCATCTTCTGAAAGAGGTCCTAAAGTGAAACTCCTTTGAATATTATAGCCAAATTCTAGAACTATCAGGTCAAGGAGAAAATACTACAAGCAGCCAGAAAGAAACAACTCAAATATCAAGGAGCTACAGTCAGGATTACAGAGGGCTTAGAAGCCTCTACATTAAAGGATCAGATAGCTTAGAATACATCATTCCAGAAGGTAAAGCAGCTTGGATTAAAACCAAGAATCAACTACTCAGCAAAACTGAGCATAATCTTCCAGGGTAAAAGATGGACATTCAATAAAACAGGAGACTTTTAACCTTTCCTGGTGAAAAGACCAGAACTGAACAGAAAATCTGATCTTCAAATACAAGACTCAAAAGAAGCATAGAAAGATAAACAGGAAAGAAAAAAAAAGCATGATATTCAATGAGGTTAAACTGTTTACATCCATACATGGGAAGATGATATAACTCTTGAGAATTGTATCTGTATTAGCATAGTTAAAAGGGGTATATATTGACAGAGGGTGTGGATATAAGTTGACTTTGATGCGATGACAAAAAATAATTGGTGGTGGTGGGGAATAATTGCATTGGGAGAAGAGGAAAAGGGGAGTCAGAATAGGGTAAATTACATCCCATGAAGAGGCAAAAAGACTTATTATAGTAGAGTGGAAAAAGGAAGTGGTGAGCATTGTCTGAACGTTACTGTCATCTGATTTGACTCAAAGAGACAATATACACTCACAAAGAGCCAAATACACACTCACTTGGGTAAAGAAATGTATCTTAACCTATAGGAATATAGGAGGGGAAGGGGAAAAGAAAATGGGAAGTCAGATTGAGGGAGGTGGTGGTCAGAAATGAAACTAGTGAAAAGGTACAGGGTGAAAGAAGAGAGAGAGAAATGTAAATAAGGGAAAATACAATGGAGGGACATGTATAGATAGTAGTTATAACTATTAATGTGAATAGGATGAACTCTCCAATAAAATGGAAATGGATCACAGAATGGATTAAAAACCACAATCCTACAGTTTGTTGTTTACAAGGAATGCATTTGAATCAGAGAGACACACACAGAGTTAAGGTAAAAGGCTGGAACAGAATATATTATGCTTCAACTGAAGTTAAAACGGGTAGCAATCCTGATCTCAGACAAAACAAAAGCAAAAATAGATCTAATTAAAAGAGATAAGGAAGGAAACTATATTCTACTTAAAGGTACCATAGACAATGAAGTAATATCACTAGTGAACATATATGCACCAAATGGTGCATCTAGATTCTTAGAGGAGAAGTTAAGTGAATTACAGGAAGAAATAGACAGCAAAACTATACTAGTGGGGGACCTCAACTTCTCCTCTAGAACTAGATAAATCTAACCACAAAATAAACAAGAAGTTAAAGAGAAGAAGATAATTTTAGAAAAGTTAGATATAATAAATCTCTGGAGAAAACTGAATGGGGATAGGATGGAACATACATTTTTTTTTCCAGTGGCACATGGTACCTACACAAAAATCAAACATGTATTAAGGCATAAAAACATCACATTCAAATGCAGAAAGGAAGAAAGGAAATATTGAATGAATCCTTTTCAGATCATGATGCAATAAAAATTACCTGTAATCAAAGGCCATAGAAAAGTAGACTGAAATTAATTGGAAACTAAATAGTCTAATTCTAAAGAATGAGTAGGTCAACCAAAAAAAAAAACCATAGGAACAATCAATAATAACATCAAAGAGAATGGCAACAATGAGACAACATACCAAAATTTATGGGATGCAGCGAAAGCAGTAATTAGTGGATATTTTATATCTCTAAATGTGTACATGATAAAGCAGAACAATGAATTGGACTTGAAATTAAAAAGCTAGAAATAGAACCAATAAAAAACCCCCAATTAAACACCAAATTTGAAATTCTGAAAATGAAAGGAGAGATTAATAAAATTGAAAGTAAGAAAACTATTAATCTAATAAACAAAACTAAGAGCTGGTTTTATGAAAAAAAATAGATAAACCTTTGGTTAATTTGATTAAAAAAAGAAAGAAGAAAACCAAACTACCAGTATCAAAAATGAAAAGGATGGATTTATCACCAATGAAGAGGAAATTAAAACAATAATTAAGAGCTACTTTGTCCAACTGTATACCAATTAATTTGACATTCTAAGTGAAATGGATGGATATTTACAAAAATATAAATTGCCCTGACTAATTCTCAACCCCATTTTAGAAAAATAAATTGAATAACCCATCAATGAACTGCCTAAGAAAAAAATCTCCAGGGACAGGAGGATTTACAAGTAACTTCTCCCAAACATCTAAAAAACAATTAATTCCAATACTATATAAATTATTTGGAAAAATAGATGAAGCAGGAATCCTGCCAAATTCCTTTTATGGCACAAATATGGTGCTGATAACTAAATCAGTGACATCCAGGAAAGAAATCTATAGACCAATTTCCCTAATTAATATCAACATAAACATTTTAAGTAAAATATGATATTATAGCAATTTATTATCAAGATAATACACTATTTCCAGGTAGGATTTATACCAGGATGCACAGCTAGTTCAAAATTAGGAAAACTATTAGTGTAATTGACCCTATCTATAACAAAACCAATAGAAATCATATGATTTCCTCAATAGATTGAAAAAAAAAACTTTTGATAAAATACAGCACCCCTTCTATTAAAAACAGTAGAGACCATAGGAATAAATGGAGCTTTCCTTAAAATGATAAGTAGTATCTATCTAAAATGATCAGCAAGCATTATTGATAATTGGGATAAACTAAAAGCCTTCTCAGGTGTGAAACAAGGATGCCCATTATCACCACTCTGATTCAGTATTGGACTAGAAATGTTAGCTTTAGCAATAAGAGAAGAAAAATAAATTGATAGAATTAGAATAGGCAATGAGGAAACAAAATTTTCCCTCTTTGCAGATAGTATGATGATATACTTAGAGAATCCTAGCGAATGAACTAAAAAAAAAAACTATTCAAAATGATTAACAACTTTATCAAAGTTGCAGGATATAAAATAAACTCACATAAATCATTGGGGAAAATTGGAACACAAATGCATTGTCTGTAGAGTAGTGAACTGATCCAACCATTTTGGAGGCTCAAAGGACAATCAAACTGTGTATGCCTTTGATCCAGTGATGCCACTACTAGGTCTATATCCCAAAGAGGTCATAAAAAGGGAAAAGAAACTACCTGTGCAAAAATATTTATAGCAGCCCTTTTCACCATGCCAAAATATTGGAAATTGAGGAGATGCCCATCATTTGGGGGAAAGCTGAACAGTTGTGATATATGAATGTAATGGAAAACTATTGTGCAAAAGGAATGCTGAATGGGCAGATTTCAGGAAAACCTGGAAAGACTTGTATGAACTAATGCAAAGTAAAATGAGCAGAACCAGGAAAACTTTGTACACAATGTCAGCAACATTGTGTGATGATCAACTATGAATTACTCAGCTCTTCTCAGCAACACAATGATCCAAGACAAGTACGAAGGACTCATGAAGGAAAATGCTGCCCACATCCAGAAAAAGAACTGATAGGTTCTGAAGGAAGTTTGAAGCATACTTTTTTCACTTTATTCTTTTTTGTGTTGTTTTTTACTTTTGATCTGTTTCTTCTTTCACAACTGTGACTATTATGGAAATATGTTTTACATGATAGCATATGTATAACCTGTATCAAATTGCCTACCAATTTCTGAAGAGGGGAGGGAGGAAGGCAGAAAAATTTGGAAATCAAATAAAAATTGTCTTGACATGTAATTAGGGAAAAATACTATTAACCCACCCCCCAAATAAAAATAGTTACTGAAGGAGTCAAGTAATCAATCCATCCAAGAATAAGCATTTATTAAGCACCTACTATGTACCAGGCACTGTGCAAGGCCCTGGAATACAAAGACAAAAGGAAACAACAACTGCCCTTAAGGAGCTTATATTCTAAGGGAGAAATAACATGCTTACCCACAAGTAAATATAAAACTCATGCCAATAAGTGTGAATCATTTTGGAGTGGGTGACTAGCTACTGGGTGAGAAGATGAAAAGGATCATGAAAAGAAAAGCTTGTGTAAGAAGTGATACTTGAGCTGAGATTTGAAAGGAAGTGGCCAGGCAAGAGGGACAACCTGAAAAAAAGGCATGCAAATGTGAGGAAGAAAGCTGAATGTGTAACCAACAAGGAATAGGCCTGTTTGGCTAGACTACAGAGCATATAACGTGTGAGAAGTCTTGAAAGGTAAGGTGGAGTCAGATTCTGCATTTAAATGTCAAGAATTTGTATTTGATCCTAGAAACAATGCAGAATCATTGGAATTTTTGGAGTAGAGGAGTGGTACATTTAGACAAGTAATGTAGAATATTATTTTGGCTGATCTGCAGGGGATTGATTGGAAACGAAATCATAAATCCCTATTTCTATGTTACCAGAATATTGATCCACCAACAGATATACTTAGATTACCTAGGGAGTTTTTTTAAGATTCAAAAGTCATTAATAGAATTTTTAAATGTGAATAACTTGCTGTTTAATGAGATGAGGATTGGGCACAGGCTCAGAATGTTTCTATCTTGATTTTAAGGCTAAGCCTTAAGGCTGCTTCCTCTATTAAAGTTTCCCGGCCTTCTGCTCTCTGCCCCTGATGATGTTTCCTACCACACATTTCTTTTTTTTTCTTTTTTTTGGGGGGGTAGGGCAATTGGGGTTAAGTCACTGCAACACCTAGCTGCCGCCTTCCATGCATTTTGTGTAGCACCTTGTTGGATAGCCAACTTTTACTTTACGTTGTCATCACATTCTTTTGTGCAAACATTAAAGCATAAGCTCCTAAGGACAGAGTATATGATCTCTGTCTTTGTTTTCTCAGTTGATGAATGAAAAATTTAAGACTTAGTTTCTGGGCAATTAACAATTTCATTAATTTTAGTTAGCACATAATTTTTTTTAAAAACGAGATGGTCATTGGACTTTTTCTCATAAACCAAAGACTCCTCACGGAGGCCTCTTTATACTCATATACTCTTAGAAAAGTGGGTGTCCCAGGCAGACCAGAATCAACTCTGATTTGTTAACAATTAATGGGGAAATGAATATTATAATGGAAAGTTGGCCTGTTCTAATGAGAGGCTGTGTACATTACTCTGATCATGTCGCTCATAGACAAAGAGAGACTCACCTTAAGCCAGACTATTTCCTCCTTAGTAATTTAGACAAAGGGAACTACCCCCCCCCACCCCAAAAGTCTGTCTGAATAGAACACAATGGGCCAGAATTTACCTAGATTAGATTGTTTTTACTATTTAATCAGAACTAAACTTCTCCAGTTGGGGATTGAGGATAATGTTAAATCCAATCTCATCATCAGCCATGTTCTTCAGATGCTGGCTGAATAACCTACAAAGGGTTGATTTCTGAATGAGGAAATAGAAAAGGGAAAATCTTAATCTGCATTAATAATTGGTTATTAACATTAAAATAAATTGAAAAGATATAACCATTTCACACACATATTATCTGCTAGGA
Source organism: Phalanger gymnotis (assembly GCA_028646595.1). Taxonomy (NCBI): domain Eukaryota; kingdom Metazoa; phylum Chordata; class Mammalia; order Diprotodontia; family Phalangeridae; genus Phalanger; species Phalanger gymnotis. The sequence goes on from CM053625.1 coordinate 183,234,159, forward strand.
GTTCAATTGAAAGTGGACATTGGAGTTTGTTTTGCCCTTAACCTTAAAAGATTAAGACGTACTAAAAAGACCACTGATTTTGAATTCCTCTGCATCTCAATTTGGTCTAAGCTTTACAACTTCTGCCATGAGTCACTTTGAGGAAATTACTTCCTCTTCATGAGCCTTGGCTTCCTCATTTAGAAAATGAGGCAGTTGGGCTAGACGAACTCTAAGGTCCTTTCCAGCTCTAAATCCTGTGATCCTTAAATATTAGATGGCTGAATATTCAAACTGAAGGATAGTGAGAACATCATTGAAAACTTTCATGCCTGTACTCAAAATTATATTATTTAATCTAATACTAGATTTCAACCTACCATTATTTTAATGTTAATATCTTAACCAAAGGTAAAATGACTTGGCACGAGGCCTACAAGACCCTCAACTTCTTAGCAAAAGAGGTTGTAGTTGAGCTGGAGTGTGAAACTTCAGTAAGAAACCATGGGAACCTTGGTGGTTGTGGCTGAGTTTCATTTTGAGTTATGGAGTATGAGCCCCCCAACTTAGAGAAATGACAGAGGATGTGGATCCATGGGAACTGAAACTCAGAAATAGTCTCAGAAACCCAAGGCAAAAGGAGATTAGGGAGTATGGCATGAAAGGGTGAGGGGACCTCAACATTGCCCTAAGACAATGTAACTCTTACACTTTCTAAAATATTACAAATAATCCTTCCTCAGTCCTTGGGTAATTTTTTGAGCCAGAATTCCTATCATGCCTATCTCCCATCTACAGTGTTAGTATAATAATAATAGCATTTATTTAATATTGGCTATAGTAAGTATGCTTACCAGATCATACTTAAATTATTTACAAATATTATCTCATTTGATCCTCACAACAACTTTGAAAGAGAGACACTAATATTATCTCCATTTTTCAGTTGAAGAATCTGAGGCAGAAAGCAATTGGGTGACTTGCTCCGGGTTGCACAGATAGTGTCTGAAGGTGGATTGGAACTCAGGTCTTCCTGACTCCAGGTCCAGCATAACCTTGCTACCATATATATATATATACATATATATGTACATGTGTATATATATATATATGTACATGTATACATGTATACATATACATGCGTATATATGCTCATATACATATATAGAGAGATGGTAATAGTTATATGTATCTATGTACATATGTATATGTATGTCTAATAGTTTTAATTAACAAGTGCTTTGTTCCCATGTCTCTCTGCCTTACTGTCATCAGAGTGTTCCTTGGGGATCTTGGTGACTCCTTTGCTTGTCTACATGCATGCATATACATACATATACATATAGATATGTGTGTACATATGTGTGTATGTGCTTATCTAGGCATCAGTAGACCTTCTGTAACTAGTTCTGGTCAGCTGGTTAGTACGAAGCTCCTTGACAGTGGAAGCATTCAAAGGCCATAGTTGATTCCTATCCTGTGTCTGACTCACTGTAATCATTTTGTTCTCTGGGGATCTTTGTGACTTATTTGTTCAAAGCTTCTTGTGTCAGAAAATGCTACATTGGGTGAGGCTTTGGAGCCTTCTCCCCTCTGAGACTATGAGGCCTCAGTGAAAAGGGCCTTGGTCCTTTGTCTTGCATTTATTCTTTCTGGTTTAGGTGAGGATTAATCTAGAGGTTGGAACAGTGAGCCTCATGAATCTTGGAGGGTGGTTTTGCAGCCAGCACAGCACTGATGCCCCAAGGAGCTGTTCAAGAACAGCTCTCAGCACCCAGGCCAGGATGGCTAAGACAAAAGACACCTCAAATAGTCATGTTGCAACTAGACATAAACTTAATGGGACAATGTTATAGATACTATGCTAAACAGTGAGCCTGCTTTCACCAAAGACTAGAGAAACATAGGGGAGAATCCCAGAGAGTTTGTGCAGAAATGTTCATATTTTTTTTTACTATATTTTTGAAATAAATATCACTTTTTAAAAACTAATTCATGTAAAATGGATAAATAGAACTGGGGCCAGTGACTGTCACCTAACAATGAAGTGGGTTTGGAGTTACACCTATTGGGTCCTCAAACTGATAGTAGCAGAGAAGAGATATCCAAAAGCCCTCCAAAGTACCCTAGAATCATGAGGGGGAAATGTAGCAGGCCTGGTTCTTTTTTTTAAAATCATTATTTATTTATTTAATATTTTTAGTTTTCAGCATTAATTTTCACAAGATTTTGAATTACAAATTTTCTCCCCATTTCTACCCTCACCCTCAGGCCTGGTTCTTGAGCAGTGAATCACACAATTTTTTTTTTGCTTATTATGAAGCAAATAAAAGATCCAGTGGATAGAGTGCAAGACCTGAAGTCAAGAAGACCAGAGTTCAAATTTAGCCTCTGGCATTACTAATTGTCTGACTCTGGGCAAGTCACTTAACCTCTGTCCTTCTCAGATTCCTCATTTGTAAAATGGCAATGATAACACCTACTTCCCAAGGTTGTTGTGAGGATAAAATGAGATAATTTTAAAGAGCTTTGCAAATTTTAAAGCAGTATATAAATGCGAGCTTATTATTATCATTATTCTATCTATACTTTCCTTTATAAGTTCTGTAAGTCTGTGTTAATCAACTTAATAGTCTCCAGTTATCTACCTGGATGACCTTGAGCAAGCCTCTTTTCATCTCTGGGTCTCAGTTTTCTCCTCTATAAAAGAGCTTGCATTAATTAATCTCTAATGTTTATTTCTGCTCAAAATCCTAATATCTATGAATTCCAGTGGAGGGCAACTTACTGTTTCACCAGGCAAGGTGTTCCTATGTTCATGATTCCAATTTTCTATACACCATGATCTCCTATTTCTATGGTACTCTTTTGTTTAATTATATATCTAAATTCTTGAAATGTAAGCATCTCTACTTCATTGCAAAGTTATAATATTATTTTGATGGATTATTCAAACCACATACTCAATCAGTAAGTATTTGGTGGCTACTTTAAAAGAGACAGTCAAGGGACTATAATACAAGATGTAGTTTCTTTAGGGACTTAAAGGAATTTATAATCAAGTTGAAGGAATGAAATATGCAAAACATATAATGTAGAATACTCCTGGGTGTGCTTACTTGAAAAATTCATTTCCCCTCTATATGTCTCAGTTTCCCCACTTGTTTGTTGTTCTTTGTCCTTCATTCTCCAAGAGAATGACATCATGGAGGTGAAGTCATGGCATGCAAGTGAATTGGATTTAAGTGAGGAAGGGCTGTGCAAATTCACCAGCCTCACTTTCTCCTCTGAAGCCATCTTGATCCAGTGGCTAGATACACATCAAAATACTAGAGATGGCCCCAGATGTCGGGGAGGACATTGGTCTTTAGCAGGTCTCAGTTTGACTGAGGCAATGCCCATTCACTGATTAAGGCTAGGTAAAACAATGAGGAAAAGAATGGCCTCTTTAACCTAGTCCAAAAAATATCAACCTGAGAGGGGAAGACTCTCAGGGTTTCTGGCCAAAATAGAAGCAATTCCTATGTACAGTCACTGTGAGTCAATCAGTACCCAAACAATAACCAAGTGGGGTTTGGGAAGGAAGGAAGGAAGGAAGGAAGGAAGGAAGGAAGGAAGGAAGGAAGGAAGGAAGGAAGGAAGGAAGAAAGGAAAGAAAGAAGGGGAAGAAAAGAGCTCGATTGAGTTGGGTCCCCAGTGGGCCAGCTCCTACTACTCACAAGGTTGTTGTTTGTCCTGTGTTCTTGAAGAGGACCATGATGTCATAGAGGTGATGCCATGATATGCAAGTGAATTGGATTTAAGTGAGGGAAGGCTGTGCAAAGTCACCAGCCTCACTTTCTCCTCCAGAGCCCTCTGGATCTAGTGGCCAGATACAGGATGACTGGAGATGGCCCCTTCCCCCATTTGTACAATGGGAAGGTAGAGGATGGAGTGGTTGTCTGATAAATATACAATCCCTTGCAGCTCTAATATTCTGTAAAGTTCGCATTCTTTTTTGAGTGCTAAGTGAGAGTAGTATAATTAATAAATATTTATATTCAGTCCTGGCCAATGAATTGATGCTAGTGCAACAGTACGCTTGCATATAGGATGAAATTGGGAATTTTCTAGGAGATTTTTATGTAGTTAGTCTGCCATTGGAATCTTGGGCAAATTTATGTCGAAGCCCTCTTATCTGGTAAAAGAAGCAGCTGAGGAATAGGGAGGGGCTGAGGCTTGTTTGTACTGGTGGTTGGAAATGTGGTTTTGTAAGAAGTAACTGGGAAGAGTAGTGTAAGACCTGACAGTGCAATATTGACATCCTTTCCTGTTGATATCCTATCTTAAACTTTTCCTATCCATAAACTTCACCCAAAAATTTCAGAGAAGCAGTTTAAACACAGTTTTGGAAATGTGAGATAACCCCCCCTTTATTCATCCCCATTTCCCTGCTAAAGAAAATTCAGTGCACAAAATTTATGAGACAAATAAAATGGAGATCTCTCACCTGCAATTCTCTGCTTTATAAAATGACGCTAGTCCAAGAATTGAAAAAATCTTCATAGTGTATTTAAATATTTGTTGATGAAAGTTCAGATTACACCTGACTTCACTATAATAGTGTACTATGTTAATGTTAGTCATCATAGTTATCATCATCACCCAAAATGAGATTGCCTCTGAAGAGCTCAAAGCATTTTCATGGATAATCCTCATGAACCTTCATCAAATATTTACCTGGATCTAGGATCATTTCAAAGTGAAACTCTCCACTTGTGCAGGTCACTGGCCCTTGTCATCATGTACCATTCAATTCCATCACCAGATGTTGGAGGCATCCCTCTTGGTGTTTCAGCATGTTGTGGGTAAGAGTGCAGGTCTTAGACTGTCTGCTGGTTATCTCTTGCTCTTGCTACCTGATTGCTCTGTTCACCATTTTCCACAGCCATATATAATGCCCTTGATGGAATCATTTATATCACTTTCCATGCACAGATCTTCATAAAATCTTGATGTAGATATAGTTAGATAGTATTGTTATTTCTTCTCCTGCATGATGATATTACATCATGATTTTACAAATTCAGAAAGAGAAACTCTGAGAGCTAAGCAACTTTTCCAAAAATCACAGATAATAGTCCTAGAAGAAGAGCAAATCGTATAACCCATGTCTATTTTTTTTTAACAACCCAATCATATATTTATAGAGATGAGTAGTTTTCATGTTTCCTTCCTATATGTAGGTTTTCATTAAACCTTTTAAGCACTGGAATTTATCTGACTTTTTTTTTCAATTTGACTGCAATTTAATAAGGCAGTGGCCCAATACGAGTTTGTCTATTACTAATGTGCACAATTTGAAAAATATTGAAGTTTTCAGAAAAAAATATGGCAGTTGTATACAGTAATTATAAATTTCAGCAATTGGGGCTATAAAACTGTGTATACTTTTTGACACAGCACAGAGATCAAAGGAAAAGGAAAAGGACACACACATATATATATGTATATATATACATATATATATATATGTATATAGTTATATAAAGCTCTTTTTGTGGTGGCAAGGATGCCCATCAGTTGAGGAATGACTGAACAAGTTGCAGCATAGGATCATGATTGAATACTATTGTTCTATAAGAAATGACAAACAAAATCTGGGAAGATTTATTGACTGAGGCAGTTAAGTGAGCAGAACCAGAGGAACATTACAAACAGTAATAGCAATATTGTAAGGGTGATCAACTCTGAAAGACTTAGCTGCTCTGATCAATCCCAGAAAATTCCAAAAGACCTACAATGAAAATGCTATCTACCTCCAGAGAGAGAACTGATGGAGACTGAGCACAGATTAAAGCATATTTTTTGTGCTTTATTTTTTGGTAACATGGCTAGTATGGAAACATATTTTAGATGATTTCACATGTAAAATTGATATATTTCTTGCCTTCTCAATGGGTAGGTGAGGGGTGAGAGGGAGGGAGAGAATTTGGAACTTAAAATGTAAAAAAAGTGTTAAATTATAAATTTATTTAAAAAAAACAAATTTTGGCTCTCTGAGCTGGAGTGAAAGAGGTTGTTGAGGTCAATACTCTCACTTTATAGATGAATAAACTTCAGTTCTAATAGAGGAACTAATCTGCCACTCAGAAACTAGAAGGAGAGCTGAGAATTAAATCCTTGTCTCAAGACTCTAAGTTCAGTGTTTCTTTTCATTTATTCATTTTTTATATTTTTGTCCAAAACTGTAATGTCATTGTCATTAGTATCAGGAACTCCCCTTTACCTGGATCCCCACCCCAATTGTTGATCTGCAACTAGTTTTCAATTTATTGTCTTAGAGAGTTGCTGAATGGATTTGCTAGAAGGTTGATAGTTATGCCAGGGCCACACAACTAATTTGAGTCAGAAGTGGAAAGTGAACCCAGGTCTTTTGTACTTTGAAAGTAACTCTTTATGCTACTTCTTCATATTACTTACATCTTAAGTAAACTCATAAATTGTAATATTCAAGTATATGATGCTAAAGGATTGTCCATATCTGTTCCTCTTTTTCAGGCCACTTAAAACTAGATAAAACATAGAATACAAAGAATACATTTGCCTATACTTTCTTTTCAAAGGTGGAGCAGGAGAGCTGTACTCTTAAAACCCCTTGAAGCTCTAGAAATTAAGTAAAAAATAAAATCCAAATGTTTGCCTTTGTAGATGCTATCACGATAACATGCTATTGAACACAATTGAAATAAATAAACGTTTGTTAATCACTTATTATGTGGCAGGTCCTATGTTTATCAGTAGGGTTAATCTAAAATAAAATAGGGTCTATGCCCTCAAGGAGTTTTTAATCTAGTAGTGGGGTAGGGTACTTACAGAAATAATTATGGTACAAGTTAGAATGATTTAAGTACTTGGTGTAGATCAGAGGAGCTTTAGAATCCCAGAGAGTCAGGGATCCCATCTACTTTGAACACTGAAGGGAAGATTTCATTAAGAAGATAACCTAAAGGGAGGGAAAGCTTTCTGAAGAAGGCAATCATAGGAATTATACCTTGAAAGGACTTTGTTGTCTGACCTTTATTTCCAAGAGGACCAATAACTTTATGGGGTGATAACTTGCTCTTGAATTGTTCCGCAATTATGCCTGTGCAAGGCAAAATTGCACAAAGTCGTCAGTCTCACTCTCTCTTCTGGAGTTATCCAAGTCCAGTGGCAAGGCAAAAGTTAGGGTGACTGGCAAAGGCCCAGGATGCAGTGGATGACCTTGGTATCATTTATGTCTGACCAAATCCTAAGCACTCCACATCACCTGCTGCAGTTGCCTTCATGGTTATTGGAACAAATTGTTCTCATCCACCCTTTCCACTGTGGGAAGTCTTCACACGCTTAGGGTAGGCTTCTCCCTATCTCAACAAAGGGTGTGAAGCCTGTCTGTTACCCTCTACCTGGTTTAGCCATTCTGATGAGAGGGTTTTACCGGGAGGTAGCTTTCGCACATGCTAAAACTTCTTAGATGTATGGGGTCTTCAGGGAGGACTAGCACTTCTGGTGTGAGGGCTTGCCAAGCTCTTTTCAAGGCTGCTCATCCACTTTTGGTGTTGACCTTCACCCAGCTCTCATCAGAAGGGAACTCAGACATTATTTAGTCTAGCTACCTCATTTTACAGCTGAGTAAACTGAGGCTCATAAAATGTAACTTAACTCAAGTTACATATGTAGTAATAGAATCAGGATTATACTAATAGAATTAGGATTGAAACTCAGATTCTCCCAACATTCTCCATGATACTGCATTTTGTGAGATATAGTGAGACATGGAGGATGAGAGACAAAGAAACATTTGTGGAGGCACTAGAGAGAAAGATGAGATCATGAAATGGCTAGTGGTACATTTTCATTGGGTGCACAAAAAGTATCGATGTGAAGCAAAAGCTAGATAGATAAAGTGCAGTCCATGTGTAAACCATGAAGGCTCTAAACTTTAGAAGTTTAAATCTTCTCCTTTAGGCATGGGACACCTTTTGAATAGATAAGTGATTTGATCAGACTTGTACACTAGAAAGCTTATTTTGTACTTGTTTAAATGTTAAATTATAAAGTAGATAAGATGGACATTGGGGGATCAGTTAGAAGGCATCATGAGAGTACAGGTAAGATTAAGAGTGAGGGCCCAAACTTCCTGAGGGCGATAGGAATGAAAAAAGGTGGAGATATAATAGAGATATTGTAGAAGACTCTAAAGGATTGTTAACTGATTTGATAGATGAGTGGTAAAACCAAGGCAATGGTCTGGAACTTGATCTGAGTTCCTGGGAGAATGGTACCATGAAGTAGTATAAGGCAAATGCTATAGAGAGTGCATATAGTTATCCCTTCAGCATGGGGGAGAGGGGCTTAGGGGCATGGCTCCCCTGCAATTTGGAAAATCCACATAAAATTTTTTGACCTTTCCTTCATACCCGAGAAGAAGTCTGATTTTTTTTTGTTTTCTTTTATGGGGTGTTTACAGTACCTTATTGTAAAATTTGGGCTAAGTATTTCATCACAGGCTATATGTAGGTCAATGTTAAGTAAAAATACTAGCTTTTGTGCGTCATCTGTTGGCTTTCATCTTCTTTTTGCAAACTTTAACTTTTTCCTTATTCTAACTTTGAAAAATAAATTGTGTATATTTATGGTATCAAAAGATAAAATATGTTATTATACAATACTATGCATATATTTTGTGCATTTCTGAATTTCTAAACTTTTTCTGTATTGTCTGATGGCCTTCACTTGTCATCTGTGGATTCCACAAAACTCTCCCCTAATTCCCATTTAATTTCTTATACTGATCTGCAATCTATCAAAATCCACAATAGGGAAAGTCACTATGTGAAAGGGATGACTTTTTAAGAAACTTTACTTCTCTACCTTCCCTCCTTTTCCTCAAGAAAGGAGTATGCATGCATTGATTAGAGGAGAGAAGAGATTACATTGTCTGGAATGCTGGGACCCAAAAACCTATGGGAGGAGGCACCTGGTATTGGGGTTGATTGGAGGAGCAGAAGACTGTTGATAGAGGAAGAGAAAACCACTTAATTATTTTCCATGGAGCCTGAGGAGAGATATCTAGAGAGATATAGCAAATTATACCTAAAGTTGCCATCATGGTGTTGGTTTTGGTTTTCTGGCCTGTGTAGTCCTGAATTAAGGAAGAATTCATGAATGTGTTTGAGGGTAGCAGGAGCATTCAACAGCTTTTATCTTGTGGTAAATGGTAGGGAGCATGTAGAGACCTGAGCTGGGACCATGTAGTGGGTGGATACAGACAATAGAAAAGTTAGATACATATAGAAGATTCCCAGGCAAACTGGAAGATTTCCTCAAGCAAGCAGGAAGCAAGGTCCTGGACTAAGGCAAATTCTGAGATCAGATGAATTAAAGGGGGAGAGGGCAAAAATCTGAGGGGAAAATAGAGGCAGGTTGTAGCTGAGAGGAAATGCTGTTGTGGTGTTCACCAAAAGAGAACCAATTTTATTGATAGCCACTGCAATATTATTGATTTTTGTGAATTTATTCCTTGCTATTGCGCATGGTTATATGCTTATATCTGGTGATATTTGATACATGTTCCTTCTTCTTCTCCATCTCATATCATTCATATGCTTTACACCACTTTCTTCTCCTTCAACCCTGTCTCATATGATGAGGTGGCCTGCTTTCTGCTGACTTCCAATCTCACCTCTCCAACTGACTTTAAGATACTTCATTTGGATGTCCAATAGACATCTTAAACTCAGTATGTCCAAAACGGAACTAATTATTTCTTCCCTTACCTCCTTCATTCTTCCTACCTCTTAAATTCCCTGTTACAATAGAGAGTCAAGCCATCCTTACAGTCTCTCAGGCTCACAAGCTAGGAGTTATCCTTGACTCCTCACTATTGCTCAGATCTCATATCCAATCTGTTTCCAGGGCCTGCGGATTTTACTTTTACAACATCTCACAAATAATCCCCTTTTCTCCTCTGACACTGCCACTACTCTAGTGCAGGCCCTCATCCCCTCACACCTTGGTGATTGCAATAGATTGCTGGTGGATCTGTATTCCTCAAGTCTCTCTTCACTCTCTAATCTATCCTCCATTAAGTGGCTAGAGTGATTTTCCTAAAATATAAATCTGGCCATCTTTCTTTCTCTCTCTCTCCACACACACACACACACACACACACACACACACACCACCCTCAATAAACTCCATATCACCTGCAGGATCAAATGCAAAATTCTCCATTTGGCATCTAGAGCCCTTAATAATTCAGTCCCCTTTTAATTTTCCAGTCTTATACCTTACTCAGGTATTCCATCCATACTATTCCATCCAGAGACCCTGGCCTCCTGTCTGTTTCATTAATATTTCATATCTCAGCTCTGGACAATCTCTCTGCTTGTACCTCCATGCCTGGAATTCTCTCCTTTCTCATCTCTGCCTAGGCTTCACTGGTTTCCTTTAAGTCTCAACTAAAATTTCATTTCCTACAGGAAGCCTTTCTAAATACATCTAAGTTCTCTTGCCTTTCCTTCATTAATTATTTTCCCATTTATTCTGCATATTTCTTATTTATAAATCTTTGTTGTCTTTCCTATTAAGCTGTCTTCAAGGAACTCACAACAATAGGAAAGACAACAAACAAAGATTTATGAGACATTAAATAATGTGTACTGATTGGTTAAAGCACATTTATGTTCTTATCTATCTTACAATAAAAAATGCTTGTTATTTACATTGAATCCTAACAGGTGTGCTGATTGGCATACGCAAGGAGTGCACTAAATTCAGGTTTTCATTTGTCTGGTCATGAGTCACAATATCACCTATGTTTTCAAGTCCCAACCTTATTCCCCCTAGCCTCAATTAGCACATGGATTGCTTTGGGAATGAGGCCTAGCTTGGGGAATAAAATATATTCAATTTGGGGTATGTTGACTTTGAGGTTTTGGCAGAATATTCAGGTAGAGTTGTCCAGAAAGTACCAGAAGATATGAAACTGAATCTCAAGAAAGAAATTGGGCCTGAAGATAGAGATTTGGGAATTTTCTCCGCGTGGAAATGACAACTAAAGGCATAGGAACAGATGAAGTTACCCAAGGAAAGAATGTGGAAAGAGAAGAAAGCCAAGGACAAAATCTTGGAATAATTTAATCTGTTTCTAAAGATAGTCTTCCTGTGGGTACTTATAGATTATACTTGAAGACAATACTATAAATGTTGAAAGATGTGGTACTAGTAAAACGATCTTTTCTATCCCTAATGTTTCTAGTTAATGATAAAGATCAGCATTTTGGCACTACAGTTAAAAAATAGAATCTAGTATTACCTTGTGGAAGGGAGGGCCTATTTCAGCAAATTTTTTTTTAAGTAAAAGAAGTTGTTTAAAGTAAGTAATATATGTGAGTATCAATAATGATCAATTAATCAGTAAACATTTAGTAGGTGCTTATTATGTATTGAGCACTAGAGATACAAACAAAAAAATAAAAACAAAAAATGAGAGTTCCTGCCTTCAAGGAGATTAGATTTTATAGTAATACTAGCTGGTTTTTCAGTACGTGCTAAAAATAGAAAGTATTTCATCCACAACAACTCTGTTAAAGAGAGGAGACATGACAAATATTAGTCATCTTTTTATATATGGGAGAAACCTGAGCGTTAGAGAGATTTATTTTCTTTCTTACAGAAACATGGTTGGTGGATAGTAAAGCAGAAAGAGCAGGAGATGATGATCAGCTGAATCAATTACTAATGTTCCTTTCACCACCAATAAGCATTTATTATGTTAACCTCCTACTACGTGCTAGGCACTTTGCTAAACGCCGGAGATACTAAGACAAAACAGGAAGCAATTCATACTCTCAAGGTATCTATATCAATGGGCATACTCATGATCAAAGGTGGAATCATAGAACCAAAATATTTTAAGGCTTGAAAGGACTTCATTTCAACCTCATATTTTTTACTTATGAGGAAACTGAAGAACAAATAAAGAAAACAATTACTAAAGTGTCTTTGGTCACTTGATAATAGAGTAGGGCTGACAATAGAGGTCTTTAATTCCCAGTCTGAACATAATCTTTTTATATTTATGCATACATATACATACATATATACATATGTATATGTAGGTATACACACACTCACGCACATACACACATATATATGTATATATATACGTATATATATACACACACACACACACACACACACACACACACACATATGCTTTTTCAAATCTGAACTAATGTCATTTGTGTTCATAGTTGCTACTTTAAAATATAGGAGAAAAATGTCTTGGAAGGACAGTCTCTGCAAGGTCCCTGTTGAGGATTCCACCTACAAAGTGTGTTTTCTGACCTTTGAGTCATATTGCAAAGGCGATCAGTTCAATCAAGCTTTTGAAACTGGAGGATAATTCAATAGTAATTATTTCTCTCCACATGGGCACCCAGAGGCTACGGTGATGAGCATATCCTCTAAGTCATAAAAGATACAAATAAAAATAATTATGAAATTACCATTTTTAGAGATAACGATGTATGCATAAATAATGAATAGGCTGCATTTCCATATATAAAGACATTTGGACATTTTAATGGGAACTATTAATGGCTTTTTTTTGGGACAGACAAGAAAAAGAAGCTGTCTGTTCATCCAAAATTTGACAAATAATAAATATTTACTATTTTTAAATAAGAGAATGCAGCTAAAATACTCCTTTTAGGTATAATCCCTTCCCTTCATACTCCTTTGAAATTATCAATTTTTAAAATGAATAGCATCACTTACTATTAAGGGATATAATGTAGTTTTACCTATTCCTTTTAATTTAATTTAAAGAACATTTATTTAATCGCTTGCTACATCCCATGCACCAATCAGGCACTAGAGATAGAAAGACAAGACAATGAAACAGCACCTGCCCTCAAAGAGCCTATATTCTAAGGGAGAGACATGCGGCTACCTGTGGATACAGGTGGCTAGGTAGAGTAGATAGTGTTGGACTTAGAATCGGAAAGGCTGCATTAAAATATTTCGTGAAACACGATCTGTGTGACCTTGGACAACTCACTTAAGGTTCTGCTCAGAGAATTGCTTAATTTCTTAGCCTCGGTTTCCCCTAAAATATTTCCTATAAAAATAGTGATAATAGTAGCAACCACTTCACAGGATTGTTGAGGATCAAATAAGAGAATATTTGCATAAACTTTGCAAACTTTAAGGTGACATATCTACTTGCTATTAGTGTTGCCTGTTATTTTTAAGTGGGCAGCTAGGTGGCGCACTGGATAGAGCGCTGAGATTGGAATCAGAAAGGCTCCTTTTAGTGAGTTCAAATCTGGCCTCAGACACTTACTAGCTGTGTGGCCCTGGGCAAGTCACTTAACCCCGTTTGCCTCAGTTCCTCATCTGTAAAATGAGCTGGAGAAGGAAATGGTAAACCGCTCCACCATTTCAGTCAAGAAAACCCCAAAAGGTGTCACAAGGTGTCAAATATGACTAAAATGACTAAATAACAACACAAAATAAATGAAAATTAATACAAAATAATACAAAGAAGGAAAGCATATTAATAACTGGGAGATTAGGAAAGGTCTTGTAGGAAAGGCTTTTCTGAGAGCATCCCACTCATCATTTCTCATAGTGCAATAGTATTTCATCACAATCATACACCATGATACCTGAACAAGACAGTTTGAGGACAATAGAGACTATGTGATGGAGAAAAATATAGTTTGCAAAAGTAAGCAGGAGATAGATTTCGGAGCAATGTACTTTAAATACCAGTAAGAAATTTTCTTTTTTATTCAAGAAATGATAGGGAAAGATTTTTTTTAGTTGAGGTGGGAGTGAAATATTTAGAACTATGTTTTAGGAATATTAATTTAGTAGCTCTGAGGAGGATTGGGTAGAAAGTGAAAATATTATAGACACAGAGAACAGTTAGGACGTTATTGAAGAAGTATAGGTAATGAGTGACGAGAGCCTAATCTTGGGCAGAAGTTCTGTGAGTAAAAAGAAGAGAAGGGATAGAAGAGGCATTGTACAGGTAAGGTCAATGAGACTCAATAAAGATATGGGATAAAAGAAGTTGAAGAGTCGAAGGCCTTTGACTCATGGGCTGGCTGGGCTGGCATCACTCTCATCTTTACCACCACCGCCTCTCGTCACCTCTAAAACTACTGTCATCCCTGTTGCTTACAGGATGAGTTTCCTGAAGAGTATTCCGCCAACAAGCCAGGAAATTTGGATTTGGTGGTAGCAAAATAGCATGGGGATAGTGGTAGACAGCAAAAGCCTAGACCCCCAGCCTTATTTACATCTCTGAAAGTTGCCCCTCCTGGGTACATGGCTTTGTGTCATGTCTCTCAGTAGATAAGGGCACTTATAATTTACATACTATCTCCAAAGGACTCAATGCCCACTTTGGAGAAAACATTCTTTTATGGTGAATGCTCAGTTTGGAGAGGATGAACCAAAATAACCAAAAGAAACTCCTATCACAGAAGGGGAAGAAGATGGCAGTGATTAAGATATTGAACCAATTGCTAAGTTTGGGTTTGTTCCTAATGCTAAAATCAGCATTGGGTAAGCACTGTGTGTTGCAATGTGTGAATGTCAGTCTTTACAGCTAGACCCTGAAGATGAAAATCCAGGTGTTTATGATGGAGAAGAGTGTGATATGGAAGCATACGGACATAGAAAGATGAACACCCCCACATTTTATATCGGTGAAGAATTACATCACTTGGCATCCAAGGACAAGCAGCATCGGAGCCATTAGAAGGAATGTTTGCTTGGTCTGGGAGTAACCAACATCACACAACTAAGAGTATGGACAAAGGACCCAGGAAGGGATTATTAACAAGGGATGGAGATGGATACCATGCCAGCTGTTACAGGATAGTTTGAAAATGGGTGATCACTAAAAACAACATGCTGATATAATGTCCCACAAGTTACTCAAGGAGAGAACTTCGTAATTTTTCAGTAGCAGAGAAACATCAGTTTTCTTTCTCCAATATTCACCTGATCCAGTTCTTTCTTCACATAGACTGTCCTGAGACCGTTTAAGTAACCACCAATGGCAGTGGCTTATGTTCTTAATTCACACAGTGGATGAATTTGTCCAAGAGGATATGTGTAGACTCAACAGACCATATGCATGTACATAATAACCTGGGTCTGTAATTCTCGTCCTCATAATATCTGCATCTTTTATGAGGCAACGGCCCGCGGGGGTCAGAACATAAACAAATCAGAGGTAGAGAAATGAATTCACTTGCATCCTGAATATGCCATTTATGCAAGGTGTCCCAAAAGTCTTAGTGAAGTTTTAAGCTCGACAAACCTAAAGCTATGTTTAAAGTAAAGCGCGACACATGCTCCTTGGCAGAGGAGATTAGGAGGTCACAAAGTCTTATTTCTCTGTCTCTGCCCCTTCGTACTTGGTATCAATCAGTTAACTATCCATAGGGGATATTTATAAAAAATGTGAGTCCTGATTAGCACATTCCTGCATCTATGAGCAGCCTAATTAACTACACTATCATGTCCCACTGACCTCCATTAACATAAAATGGGAACTTCTAATAAGCCTTTCCTATTTTTACAATGTTTACTTTATGCTGAAAAATGAATAATGCCAGTATGTTGTGACAAATTGGCCTCAAAAGCTGTATGCTCTTTGGTTCCTATGCAGATTTAGAGAACCAGAAATGAGATTCTCAAAGTACTAAAGGAGACGTGCTTTTTATGTCTTTGTAGCCGCTAAATAAATAAATAAACTTGAATTTCATTTATTTTTTTTTTATTTTTAAGAGTCAAAGGTAGGCTGGGGAGGATGGCTAGATGTCCAGTCAGGTGTTAATAATGTGGGACTGGAGGCCAGGGAAGAGAACAAGGTTAGACCTTTAGATCTGATACTTCTCTTCACAGAGTTTAAAATTAAGCCCATGGAAATGGATGAGATTACTAGGACAGTATAGAGGCAGAAAAAAAAAACAACCATACTACAGAATCCCAAGAAATAACACTTTTAGTGGATGAAAAGGAATAATGATGGAGCAAAGGAAACTGGGAAAGGAGTGGCCAGAGAGGAAGGAGGAGAACCAAGAGAGAGCAGAGTCACAAAAGAGCTCGCAAGGTTTCCACCTGATAGCCAGGTTTCTGAGTGTTAGGTTGTTGTTTGTCCTTCATTTTTTTTCTTTTCTTTTTTCCCCCATGAATCATATTGTGCAAAAAAAAAAAGATGAAAAAATAAGTAAATAAAAATACCTCAAGAAAAATAAAGTGAAAAAAGCAAGCTTCAAACTATATTCAGACATCATCGGTTCTGTCTCTGGGGGTGGATAGCATTTTTTTATCATAAGTCCTTCAGAGTTATCTTGGATCATTGAATTGCAGAGAATAGCTAAGTCATTCACAACTGATCATCTCACAATATTACTGTTACTTTGTGCACAGTACATTTCACTTTGCATCAGCTCTTGCAAATCTCTCCCGGCTTTTCTGAGAATATTCCACTTATCATTTCCCATAGCACAATAGTATTCCATCACAATCATATACTATGAATTGTTCAGCCATTTCCCAATTGATGGGAAACCTCTCAATTTCTGATTCTTTGCCCTCAGAAAAGAGCTGTTACAAATATTTTTGTACATATAGGCCCTTTTCCTTTTTGTTTTTTACCTCTTTTGGGATACAGACCTAATAGTATTGCTAGGTCAAAAGGTATGCATGCTTTTAAAGCCCTTTGAGCATAGTTCCAAATTGCTCTACAGAATGGTTGAATCAGTTCACAACTCTACCAACATTGCATTAGTTCCCCCTTTCCCCCACATTGCCTCCATCATTTGTCATTTTTCCTTTTCTGTCCTATTAACCAATCTAATAGTTGTGAGGTAATATCTCAGAATTGTTTTAATTAGCATTTCTCTAATCAGTAGTAAGAGCATTTTTTTCATATGGCTAGAGATGGCTTTGATTACTTCATCTGAAAAACTGTTCATATCTTTGGATCATTTATCAACTGGGAAATGGCTCTTTTTTAATAATTTGACTTAATTCCCTAAATGTTGGAGAAACTTCATCAGAGAAACTTGCTTCAATTTTTTTCACAGTTACTATTGCTAACTATATTTCCCTCCATCCTATTTCCCCCCTGTTTATTTTATTCTATCTCTTCTTTTACCCTATCCCTCCTCAAAAGTGTTTTGCTTTTGACTGTCCCCTCCCCCAATCTGCCCTCCTTTAATCACCTCCTCACTTTCTCTTAACCCCTTCCCCTCCTGCTTTCCTGTAGGGTAAGATAGATTTCTATACCCAATTGAGTATGTATGTTATTCTCTCTTTGATCCAATTCCGGTGAAAGTAAGGTTCACTCACACCTTCTTACCTCCTCCTTTTTCCCCTCCACTGTAAAAACTTTGTTTTCAGACCTCCTTTACGCGAGATAATTTACCCCATCCTACCTCTCCCTTTCCAGTTCTCCCCATATATTCCTCTCTCACCCATTAATTTTGTGTTTTTAAATATCATCCCTTCATATTCAACTCACACCAGTGCTCACACACTCATGCTCTGTCTATGTATACTCCTTCTATCTGCCCTACTAATGAGAAAATTCTTATGAGTTACAAGTATCATATCCCCATGTAAGAATCTAAAGTTCAACCTTATTAAGTCCCTTATGATTTTCCTTTCATGTTTACCTTTTTGTGCTTCTCTTGAGTCTTATATTTCGAAATTTTGTATTCAGCTCTGGTCTTTTCATCAACAATGCTTGAAAGTCCTCTATTTCATTGAATATCCATGTTTCCCCTCATGGATTATACTCAGTTTTGCTGGGTAGGTAATTCTTGGTTATAATCTGAGAGCTTTTGCTCTCTGGAATATCATATTCCAAGTCCTTCAATCCTTTAATGTAGAAGCTGCTAAATCTTATGTTATCCTGACTGTGGCTCCACTATACTTGAATTGTTTCTTTGGGGTTGGGTGCAATACTTTTTCCTTGACCTGGGATCCCTGGAACTTGGCTTCAATATTCGTGGGAGTTTTCATTTTGGGATCTCTTTCAGGAGGTGATTAGTGGATTCTTTCAATTTGTATTTTATCCTCTGATTCTAGAATATCAGGACAGTTTGCCTTTGATAATTTCTTGAAAGATGATGTCTAGGCTCTTTATTTGATAATGGCTTTAAGGTATTCCAATAAGGGGGGTGGAGCCAAGATGGCGGCTGGGAAGCAGTGACTAGCGTGAGCTCCCCACCAAGTTCCTCCAAAAACCTATAAAACAATGGCTCTGAACCAATTCTAGAGCTGCAGAACCCACAAAGTGGCAGAGGGAAGCAGG
>CM053625.1:183253013-183327276 GCA_028646595.1 Phalanger gymnotis
GGGGGGGAAGGAAATGGGGAAAAAATTTGTAATTCAAACGCCTGTGAAAATCAATGCTGAAAACCAAACATGTCAAAAATAAATTTAAAAAAAAAAAAAGGTATTCCAATAAATTTTAAACTCACTCCGGGATGTATTTTCCAGGTCAGTTGTTTTTTCCAATGATATATTTAACGTTGTCTGCTGTTTTTTCATTCTTTTGGTTTCATTTTATAATTTCTTGATTTCTTATAAAGTCATTAGCTTTCATTTGTGCCATTGTAATTTTTAAGGAATTATTTTCTTCAGTGAGCTTTTGGACTTCCTTTTCCATTTGACCAATTCTGCTATTTAAGGCATTCTTCTCCTCATTGGCTTTTTGGACCTCTTTTACTATTTGTGGTAGTCTATTTTTAAGGAGTTATTTTCTTGAGCATTTTTGGGGTCTCTTTTAGAAAGCTATTGACTTGTTTTTCATGATTTTCTTGCAACCCTCTCATTTCTCTTACCAATTTTTCCTCTACTTCTCCTATTTGATTTTCAAAATCCTTTTGGAGCTTTTCCATAGCCTGTGACCAATTCATACTTTTTCTCGGAGGCTTTTGATGTAGGATTATTGATTTGTTGATTTCTTCTGGTTGTACTTCTTGATCTTCCTTGTCACCAAAGTAAAAATTATATAGTCTGATTTTTTTCGTTGTTTGTTCATTTTCCCAGCCAGTTACTTGACTTTCGAGCTCTTTGTTAAAATAGGGCTCTACTTCCAATGTGGAGGGTGTACTGTCTCAAGCATCAGGGATTTTGTGCAGCTGTTTTCAGAGATACTTCTAGGCACCTGTAAATTTTCAGTTTTTTCAAGGTTGTATGATCAAAAGAGAAATGTTTACTACTCTGCTGGAATGTGCTCTGGTCTATGAGTGACCACAAGCACTCTTTTCTCTGTGATGAGGATTCCCTCTCACTGCCACCACAAGCTCTGCCATGCCAGTGCGCCTCCTTGCCCCAGGACTGCCACCCAGGATTTTGACCCAGATTGAAGCATGGGCAAAGCAAGAGAATCCTGCCTCAGTGCCAGCAAAGTGATCCCTGCAATCCCCCTCTGATAAGTCGCTTGATCCCCCCACCATCTGTGGGATGAGAGCTCTGGAAGCAGCTACTGCTGCTGCTGCTACCACTGCCCTGGGGCTAGGGCTGGACCATACTCCTTTCTCACCCAGGTCTAACAAACTTTTCCTACTGACCTTCTAAGGTCTTTAGTGTTTGTGGGTTTAGATGTCTAGAAATCACCACAGCTGCCAGTGATTCTGCGTCCTGAGGCCTGTTCTGAGTTTGCTGAGGGGCCTGGTCTTTGCTGGCATGCTTTGTGCTGGACTAAGCTCCTCTCAGACTGGTGCAACAGAGCTTTCCTATCAACCTTACAGGTTTTCTTGGGCTGGAAATTTGTTTTACTCTGTTATTTTGTGGGTTCTGCTGATCTAGAATTTGTTTACAGTCATTTTTACAGGTATTTGGAGGGGTTTGGGGAAGAGCTCAAACAAGTTCATACTTTCACTCTACTATGTTGGCTCTGCCCCTCTCTTCATTCTAATTTGTAAGGAATTATTTTCTTTAGTGAGTTTTTTGTACCTCCTTTTCCATTTGGCCGATTCTGCTTTCTAAGGCATCCTTCTCCTCATTGGCTTTTTGTACCTCTTTTACCATTTGGCCTAGTCTGGTTTTTTTAAGCTGTTATTTTCTTCAGTCTTTTGTGTGTCTCCCTTACCAAGCTGTTGACTCATTTTTCATGACTTTTTGCATCACTCTCATTTCTCTTCCCATTTTTTCCTCTACCTCTCTTACTTGATTTTCAAAATCCAGCTTGAGCTCTTCCATGGGCTGAGACCAATTAATATTTTTCTTGGAGGCTTTGGATGTAGGAGTTTTGACTTTGTTAGTTGTTTCTGAGTGTGTGCTTTGATCTTTTTTGTCACCATAGTAGCTTTCTATGGTCAGAACTTTTGTGTTGTTTGATAATTTCCCCAGCCTATTGCCTGCCTTTTAGCTATTTGCTAAAATAGGACTCTGCTTCCAGGGTGGAGAGTGTACTGTCCCAAGCTTCAGTTGTTTTGTGCAGCTATTTTCAGAGATGCTTCTAGGGACCTGTAGGTTTTCAGTTCTTCCAAGATGGTATTATCTAAAGAGAGGTGTTTACTCCTCCCCTGGCCTGTGCTCTGGTCTTTGAGTGAACATAAGCACATTTTTCTGGCCTGGAACCATGAAAAGGGTCCACCCTCCACTGTGGCTGCAAATTCTGGTGTGTTAGTGCTCCTGCTAGCCCTTGAACTGTCACTGAGGACTGTAACCTGGATCTGAGTGTAGACAAAGAAACAGTCCTTCCTTAGTGCTAGAAAAGAGACCTTTATAATCTCTTTCTGACCAGTTGTTCAACCCCCTTTCTGTCTGTGGGCTGAGAGCTCCAGAATCAACCCCTGTAGCTACTGATTCAGTGGATCCCAAGGCCTGCTCCTGGTTTGTTGGGGCCAGGGCTGTGCTCATGTAGTCTGGCTGGACTGTGCTCTACTGTCACCCAAACTCACTCTTCCAGAGTCATGGAAATCCAATGGCAAGACAAAAGTCAGGATGACTGGTGTTGCCCCTGGGATGAAGCAGATAACCTTGACTTCTTGAATGTTTAACCAAGCTCTAAATGCTCTACAATTCATGACTTAGCCACCTTCATGGCCGTTTGAACAAATTGTTCTCATCCACTCATTCCTCTGGGAGAAGTCTTCACGTGCTTAAGGTAGACACCCCACTAACTCACCGATGGGTTTGAGGCCCATTGGTTACCCTCAGTCTTGTTTAGCCCGTCTGCCTAGAGAGTTTACTGGAATGTGGCTACTGTACATACTACAGCTTTTTTGATCCACAGGTAAGAGTTGAGTGGACACCAAAGGTGAATGACCAGCCCTGAAAAGGTCTCAATAAGCCCTGATGCTAGAAGTGCTAGTTCTCTATAAACATCCTATGAAAAATCCTCTGTGATTTAGGTACTACAGGTAGTATTATCACCATGACTTGCCCATGGTCAGACAACTAGTAAGAGTCAGAGGCAGGATTAGAACCAAAATCTTTGTGACTCCAAATCTGTTCTTCTCCAACCCCCTACTCCACATTGCTTCTATCACAATGATTTCTGCTTAGTGGGAGAGGAAGGGTCCATAATTATTTGTTGAATTGAACTGAAGAATGTGTCATCATAAAATTCTGTGATCCTACTTAAGATCTTTAGGAATCTCACATAACCCCATCATTTACACATGAACAAACAGAGGTGCAGAGAGATTGAACAGCTTGCCCAAAGTAATAGAAACAAGACACGGACCTAAGGCATTCTGATTCTAAATATAATATTTCCATTATATTTCACTAGAAGCAAAATAATGCTAATAATGGGCATTTATAGACCACTTTTAAGTTTGCAACGATTATCTCATTTGGCCCTCATAACAACACTATGAAGCAAGTGCTATTATTATCTCGGTTTACAAAAGAGAAAAATGGAGTCTTGGTGGTGAGGAGTCCAGGGACATGGACTTATTTAACACTTTTGTAAATCAGTATCTAAGATAAAGGCATAGATGTTTTGGTATGTTTGCAAATGGACAAAGCTAAAAGGTATAATTAACCTGTAGGATGACAAGAGTCAAAATCTCCAGTTTTCAAGATATTGGGTCAAAACTAATAAGATGGAAATTAATAAGGATAAATGTCTGCTCATATCTTGAGATGAAAAAATCAACTTTACAAGTAAAATATGGGGGAGGTATGGTTGGAGAGTAGCAGGTCTAAAAAAAAAAAGAAGATGGCGGGGTTTCAGTGGACCAAAAGCTCAATATGAGTCAATACTATGATATAGCATCCCATAAAGTTAATGGGAACTTAAGATGAATCAAAGGCGTTGAAGCATCCAGGAATTAAAACATCTTCCTTTTCTACTCTTTTCTCATTTAACCACTTGTGGACATTTTATTTAATCCTGGGCTCCATATTTTACAAAGGACAATGATAATCTGGAAACAATACTGAAGATGTAAAGCAGATTGCTCAAGGTCCTTCAGATCAAAATAAAAATAGGTTTACTTAAGGAATATTGGAATGTCAACCTAAAAATGGTAAACTTAGGGTGGGATATGGTAACTCTTCAAATGTTTGACAGGTTTAAAAGGTTTAAGGCTTGTTCTGTGTGGTTCCAGAGGATAGAATTTAGGATAATGTGTGGAATGAGGCAGCTAGGAGGCACAGTAGAGAGAGCTCAGGTCCTGGATTCAGGAAGACCTGCTTTCAAATATAGACATACACTCTTACTAACTGTGCAAATCTGGGCAAATCACTTAACATCTCTGTGCCTCACTTTCCCCATATGTAAAATGGGGATAATAATGACACTTGTTTCACAGGGTTGTTGTGAAGATCAAATGACTTAACTTATGTAAGGGCTTTGCAACCCTTAAAGTATTATATAAATAATAATGAGTAGTAGTGGTAGTAGTAGTAGTAATAGTAGTAGTAGTGGTGGTGGTGGTGGTGGTGGTAATAGCAGCAGCAACAGCAGCAGAAACTGCAGCAAAAAGATTTTATATAAAGTATATTTTTCATGACTTTGTCCAAAAGCGGAATTGGAAAAGCAATAGGTCATTCCTTACTAGATGACTTCAAGCTAAAATCTGACAACTCCTTATTAGATATTTTGGGACGTTGGAGGGGAAATTCTAGTGATAGTAAACATTGGATTAGATACATTGTTAAATGCCTTTTGATTCTGAGCTTCTCTGACTCTTCAGGCAAGGGGAGTCCATGAGAATCCTACCTTCTAAGTCAGGAAAGGAAGGTTACAAGACTCTGAGAACTTTGGAAGCCAAGCTCCAAGTGGGAAAAAGATAATGCTCTAGGCCGAGATCCTTCACAGTATTTTGTTCAAGTGTTTTAGAGGCAAGTCACATAAGACTGGAAACTTGTGCAAAGAAGGGCAGCAGGCAATTAAGAGTCAACATGGAAACAGGATTGAAGGTTTGAGGTGGATTTGGAAGGCTCCCCAGTGAGAACTGGGTATCTGTCAAGGTTGTATAAGTGTAGTTACACAATCCCCAGGAACAAATTCTATTTTATAGCGCTTTAAGCTTTTACAAAGTTCTTAAAAATAACCCAGTAAGAACACTAGTGAAGTTACTGTTATCCCCATTTTATGGATCAAGAAACAGGCTCAGAAAGACTTACCCATGATCCTATAAATAGAAAGCCTAATCTAGGATTTAAACTAGTTTCCTTATTCCAAAGACAGTGCTCTTTTTACAACTCATAATTATTTCTCTGCCTAATTACCTGTGTGACCTTGGGCTTGTCACTTATCTTCTCTGTCTCATTGTTGTCATCTGTAAACTAAGGACATTAAACTAAATGGTCTCTAAAGCCTCTTTCATCTCTGTAAATATGATTCCAACCCCTGGGTATGCATGAGATTGCTTTAACAGCCCAGTGATGCTTAGGGTATTTTCTATCTTCAACAAGATTTACATCTGGCAGCAAATATATTCTCACACTATTCATCCTTTCCATGCCTCCCATTCTTATGTTTCTTGCCTAACTCTTTTGACACCAAACATCTATTTTAGTTGTCCTGATTGGTGCACAGGGTACTTTTGTTCCATCTGGGTAGGGATAATGCTGTAAGGCTCCGCTACCAATGTGCTTTGGAGACCACAATCTGAGGCTAAGAATTCCCTAATCAAAAGTGTGGTGTTAGGGAGAGAAGACTGGATTTGGAGTCAGAGGACCTGGCTTTGCTACTTAGTCACTCGAATGACTTTGGATAACTCACTTCTCCTCTCGATTTCCTCTTTTCTAAAATTGAGGGGTTGGATTAAATGATCTCCACAGTATCCCAGTTCTATAGTGTCTCTACAGTATCACAGCTAAAGTCCTGTGATTCTCTTGGTGCGGGAGTGGCGGTGGGGGAAGGTGTCATTCATCAGCTGTTTCTATATGATTCCAGTCTTCCATTTGTAAACCCTCTGGGAAACCAACATGTGAAGCCCACTAATATGACTCTTTTCATTTAAGTGTCTCACGTAGTGTGATTGACCTAGGTCTCACGAGCCTCCTAGGGATTGCCCTGCATCTCTGCCCCCTTCTTGAGAAGGCCTTAGTCTCATCTAAGTTCTTTGGATTTCCACCCTATGGTTTTAGGTACAAGCCTAAGGATTAGGCTGTACAAGTACTATGATACAAGAAACATTTGTTAACTACTATGTGCCAGGCACTGTGCTGAGCACTGGGAATCAAATAAGAAAAAGAGAGGGAGTTTTTGCCCTCAAGGAACTTACAATCTAATGGGGGAAGATGATACACAAAAGGAAGCTGGAAAGTGAGAGTGGGGAAGGTGAAGGACCAAAGACTGTCCATTCAATTATGATGTTAAAGTTGAAACCAAGAAGAGCAACTAGTGGGAAATTAAGAGAAGGCAGGGGATTTTGAGCCCTCGGTAGAGGGAGGTTATGAATTTAGGCTCTGCCCTCCAATCCAAGGGGTTGGAACAACTGAAGGTATTCAGGACGTTTAAATACCAAAGCTGAAGCAACCTCCATGATAATGAATTTCCTGGTGATGAGCTTATCCTGGCATTATCCCCGTTTTACAGACTTTATAGACAAGGAAACGGGTTTAAGAAAGATTAAGGGATAGCTCAGGCACACATAGCTGATAAGTATCAGAGTCAAGATTAGAACTCAGCCTTTTTAACTCTTAGTTTGACTTCTTTTGTACTATTCTACTTTATTTGAACTACTTCTACATAGCTCTCTGTTTGCACTTCAACCACACCAAAGCTTTGTCTTTTAATTATTTGAAACATGCCTGGACTCCTCTATTAGATGGTCACCTTGAGGGCAGGAATCATCCTTTTTTTTGCCTTTGTATTGTCCTCAACCCCATCCCCCCAGCATAGGACCATGCATATAGTAGATACTCAAAAATGAATTTGTCAAATCCATTTCATTGTGGTACTGTGAATGTCATTTGGATTTTCTGCTAATAATAATATTAACAATGATAGCTAGCATTTTATAGCACTTTGGTTGGCATTTGAAGCATGAAATATATAGAATTATGTGAAGACAATGATTGTCATTTGATGATGAATGACAGAAAAATATTCTAAGCACTTTTGGGGAAATATATATGAGAAACATGTAGTTATATTCCCTTGTTTTTTTTAATTTACTCTTTGTATTCAACTTTCTCTTCGGCCCTATATCAATTAGTGCTATTGGTATACTCCAGAGTTTTTACATCTAGAAGAATGGTGTCTGTGGATGTCAACCTCATGCCTAACCTTGGATTTCATTTCCATGTGGATATAATAAATTGGATTGGTTTGCAGCCATCTGCTGGCTTCTCTCTTTTCTTCTACAGATGTTAACAGTTACTAACCAAATTTTAAGAAGTTGGCTTTTCTCACATTTCTTATGCAGACCTCAAAAAATGGACTCACCTCATAGGATTATGGATTCGGAGTGTGGGAGGCAATTTAGGGATCATCTAACCTAGCCTTATTTTAAATAGGAGGAAACTGAGGCCTAGAGAGGGAAGCAAGTTTCTCAAGGTCACAAAAAGACAGGGATGGATCTGGCATTTTACTTAGCCAAGGCCTCTCCTTCTAACAAGAAACTCATCAGAGAAATTCAGTCAGGAACCTATGTGCTCAATATCTCTAGTTCACTATCTTCTTTGAGAAGTACCTATGGCCTCTAAGAACTTTCAACAAATACAAATCACAATCTTTTTAAATAATGTTTCTTGTCAATAATTTTATGTAACAAGGGTTGCAACATGCTGCAGTGAAGAAGCTTTAGGAAAATAGTCTATTTGATGGCTTCTCTGCCTCAGATTTGTGAACTGAGATTTCTTTAATATTTAGATAACTAAAAGAATATCCATTCAGATAGAAAAGGGTTAAAAATGAAGTGGCTAAACTTGATGGTAGGCAATAGTATGAACGAGCCACCTACCAGAAGACAGATAGTAGATGAAAGGGGTTGAGTTCTAAGGGTCTAATGTTCTAGCCTCAACTACACCATTATGGTGTCTTAAAAGTTAAGGAAAATTATCTTAGTGTTGTGTGCCTCAGTTTCTTCATCTTTAAAATGAGGTCATTGGAATATGACATTTTTATTACCTAAGATAAGGCACTTAAGGATTTGGGGCCTGACTTCAGTACCCCTTTCTCAACAGAAAAATTGGATTAGGACTCCTTAGAGCTGACCTAATCCCAATTTTTCCCTTTAGAGATGAGAAAATTGAGATCCAGAGAAGTGAAATCAGGGTCATGAGATCATAAGGGTAGTAAGTAGCAGTCCCAGCTTTGTATTCATGTTATATGACTCTACACCAAGGTTCATTCTCCTTTACACCTCAAGTTCCCTTCTAGGACTAATATGTTATCATATATCATCTCTGGGTTGGACTACAAAAATATGATAAATTGGTTGAGGAGGGGTGGGTCAGAATATGTGATTTCATTTGTATACAGAATTTTTGCTGAGGAAACTCTTAGATTTTCAGTTTACATTCTTCTAGTTTCCTGGGACAACTGAGAGATGAAGTGACTTGCCTAGTTTCACAAAACCAGTATGTGCCAGAGAAATAACTTGAATTTAAAGTTTTCCCCACCCTTAGGTCAATTATCCAATATAGCATGCTGCCTCTAATGAAAAATTACCAAAATATTTGGATTGATTTGAGTGGTCATTGAAACAGGGGTTAGCTCCATGGTGTAGCTTTTCAACCAATCTATGCCTTTCTATTCCGTGTGACTCTTGAGGGTGGCCTCCCATAAGTTTGCCACATGGGATTGACTCAAAGTTCTGGAAGCTTCCCTTACTTTTCCTTAACATAGTGAGAGTATAAATTGAGAACTCCTGCTGTCTACCTGTTATCCCTTACCCTTGCCATATGACTGAACCTATTCTTTTTCTGCCATATTTTCCTTAATAACTTTTTTTCATTTCCCTTTTTTATCTACTTTTCTTATCCAATAGAGTAATACTTAAATATCAGAATTCCTGTACCATGTCATTGTTGATATCTGAACAATCTATAATTTGCTATAGTTTTTTTTAATTCTCCCCTCCCCCCTTTCAGAGGCACCTGCCCTTTGGCTTTTGGCATTTATTGTCTTTCCACTGTGCCTAATGCCTCATCTGTTCCTCCCAGATGCTTTCTGTATTCTCTCTAGTGTCCCAATTGTATTATGCAATACTCCTCTCAGGAAGAACATTTGGCATCTTCCTGGCATTCTCTAAACAGCTAAGTGACTGGGTTTTCACCTCTGTCATCACCAGACCTTGCTCCTCATTCATCAACATAGAACCTCCCTTTACATCCCTCCCTACTCAGTCTTTCATAGAACCAGCCAGCCTCCTATCACAGCCCACCCCTAATCTCAAAGGTACAGCTGCCCCCATGTACAAGCTCCCTGCTGGGGCTTAGCTACTACTCTGTCATCCTTAACAATGATCCCCCAGGCAAGCTGTTGCCTTCTTTTCAGCTACATGCAGGTTGCCAGGAAGCCTAGGGGACTCACCATCTGACACACAGAGCACTGTTTTTCAGCCCAAATATGCCCATGAATGGCAATGAATTCTTAGTCAACAAGGTCTGATGACTTCTGCATTATAGCTCTTTTAAGTTGTGCCTGTAATTGGGTGACATTGATACCCCAGTGATTACAGTGTTGGGAAGAAAGATGTTCCAATATTTGCCATGAACTATTGGTTTCACATTTTTAACATCTCACATAAACCTCCTTGTCTCCTCTGACGCTGGTGCAGGTTCACATGCTTGGAATATTGTGATAACTGAATAGTTGGTGGGGTTTTTTTCTGCCATAAGTCTCTCCCTGCTTCACTCCATCCTCTACTCAGCTATCAAATGATTTTCCTAAAGTGTGTGTCTTACTGTATCTTATCCCTCACCCCCAACTCAATAAACTTCTGTGCCTCCTCACCATCTCCAGGATCAAATATAAAATCATGTTCTCTTCCTTCTACCCTCTAGCCTCTAGTCTTCTTACACCTTATACTATCCATATATTCTGCCATCCAGTGACACCGGCTTCCTTCACTCTGGTATCCCAACTCCTAACATTTTCAGTCTATCCCCCATACTCAGAACAGTCTTCCTCTTCACCTCTACCTCCTGGCTTCCTTAGCTTCCTTCAAATCCCAGCTAAAACTGCACCTTCTATAAGAAACCTTTCCTGATTCTCTCTTAATTCTAGTGTCTTCTATCTATTGATTATCCCCAATCTATCCTAAATGTAACTTCTTGGTACATAGTTGTTTGCATCATGTCTCCTCCATTAAACTGTGAACTCCTTGAGAAGTGCCTTTTCCCTTTCTTTTTCTCCCCAGTGCTTAGCACAATGCCTAGCACAGAGTAGACACTTAATAACCGGTTATTGACTGACTGTAGAGCTATAGTCCTGAATGACTAGGTCCCTACTAGTTCTGGAAAAGGCCTCGGAAGCCATCTCATTCAATGCTTTCATTGAGGAAAACTGAGACCCAGGGAGTTTAAGTGACTTGAGAGAAAGACTCATGGTTCTACAGGAAGTAAGCTAGTGGCTAAGGTGAGATTTGAACTGACCTGTTTCAAGTCTAGGACCAGTCCTCTTTCCATTATAGCATCACTCACCGCTTCAAGCAAAGAGGGCTTCCTTCCCACCTCCTCTGCTTTTATGCAAGAAAGATGAATGATAAAGAAATAAGCACCCATCAGGGGTTGATTGCTAACCACACATATTTTTATAGAACTACAAAATTTACAAAGTACAGTCTTCACAACTTCTCTGTGAGGCAGGTGCTATTAGATATCATCATCTCCATCTCACAGATGAGGAAACTCATGTTTTAGAAAAGTCGAAGAGACTTTCTCAAGAATATACACTTAGAAAATATTAGTGTCAGAAAAGGAACTCAGGGCTCTCCACTCCAAGCCCAATGCTTTTCCCATTACATAATTCTATGGAAAAAGAAACGGAAACTCACTGAGGATAAATGACCTGCCCAAGGTCATACAATAAAACTTGTGAAAGAAGTACAGCTTGTTCTCAAGTCTTCTGACAATAATAATAATGATAATAATAGCAATTATTGGTATAAGTGAGAATAATTATTAGTAAGAATAATATTTATTAGTAGTAACAAAATAATACTAACAGTGGCTAATATTTATATAACTTTTACCCTGTGCCAGGCACTTACAATTAATTATCTCATTTTGTCTTCATGACAATGCAAGGAGATAGGTGCCATTGTTATATCCTTTTTACATTTTTAGAGAAAACCAAGGCAAATGGAAGCTAAATGACTTGCCCAGGGTCACACAGTTAGCATCTGAGGCTGGATTGGATCTCTTTCTGACTCCAGGCCCATTGCTCTACTCACTGAGCCACCCAACCATCACATATGACGTCCAGCTGCTTCAGCACACTTTGCACCACTGCTTGCTTCTTAGATACCATGTAATCTACCATGAACTCATACATTTTAGGAAGATTTTAAACTATACATTTTCAAATGAAGAAAAACTTTCCCATTTAATTCATGGCTAGTCAGGAAAGGAAATTCAGTTTACTAGAACTTCTCAGTTCATCAGCATTTTAATTCTTCAGGTTTTACTGTTTATAAAACTGAGCCTTTTATTCTGAGCAGGTAGAAGAAGCTGGTTAAGCTGTGTTCCCTGGGTGTGAAATGAGCTTGGAAGTTTGACTGTTCAGTTTAAGGTCACTAACCACTAAACAGAAGCTGATTTAAGAACAAACAAACAAATCTTCATAGATTCTGGCAGCAGAATAAAACGGACCAAGTCAAATCAACAAAGATGCATTAAATACCTACTATATCCTAATCAATGGGGCACAAAGAAAATCAGAAACACAGTCCCTGCCTTCAAGGACCTCGCAGTCCAAAGGGGGAGACAATATGCAAACAGTAATAGTTAAACAGGATCTTTACAAGATAACTGGAAATACTCTTAGAAAGAAGATGTTTGCATTATATGGAGTAGGCAAAAGTTTCTTGCAGAAGATGGGATTATAGCTGGGACCTGAAATAAGTCTGGGAAGCTAGGAGAGAGAGATGAGGAGAGAGTATTCTAAGCATGGGGGACATCCAGTGAAAGTTCAGTTGGGAAATTGAAGGCAGTGCCATTAGATCTCAAAGTTTGAGGAATGGAGTAAGGTACAAAAAGACTAGCAAGTTAGAAGGGGACAGTATTGAAGGGATTTTTTTTTTTTTTACTATATACCGATATCCATCCAGTGCTTCTTTTTTTTTTTCAAGAAATTATCTTTTAGTTTTAGTTTGCAACACATGGTTCTACATATTTTTGAGTTCCAGATTTTCTTCCCTCCCTTCCACCCTCCCTCCCCAAGATGGCATGGAATCCCATATAGCTTCCACGTATAACTTGGCATTGAATTAATTTATACACTAGTCAAGTTGTGGAGAAGAATCATGACCAATGGAATAAATCATGAGAAAGAAAAAACAGAACCAAAAAAAACCACAACCCAACAACAAATACAAAAGAGAGAAAAAAAGGGGGGTGGGGAGAAAAAGACAAGCATGAAGTGTGCCTTGATCTGCATTCATACTTCATAGTTCCTTCTCTGGATGTAGATAGCACTCTCCATCGTGAGTCCTTTGGAGCTGTCTCTGCGTATTGTGTTGCTGAGAAGAGCAAAGTCTGTCAGGGTTAGTCATCACAGAACCCATATATCTGTGGTTGTGTATAACGTTCTCCTGGCTCTGCTCCGCTCACTCAGCATTATGTCGTGTAGGTTCTTCCAGGTCGTTATGAAGTCCGTATCTTCCCCATTTCTTATAGCACAATAGTATTCCATTACCTTCATATACCACAGCTTGTTCATCCATTCCCCAATTGATGGGCATCCCTTTGACTTCCAATTCTTAGCTACTCCAAAAAGAGCTGCTATAAATATTTTTGTACATATGGGTCCTTTTCCCACTTGTGTGATCTCTTTGGGATACAACCCTAAGAGTGGTATTTCTGGGTCAAAGGGTATGAACATTTTTATAGCCCTTTGGGAAGAGTTCCAAATTGCTCTCCAAAATGGCTGGATCAGTTCACAATTCCACCAGCAATGTAACAATGTTCCAATTTTCCCACATCCTCTCCAGCATTTATCACTTTCCCGTTTTGTTATTTTAGCCAATCAGACAGGAGAGAGATGGTACCTAAGAGTTCTTTTGATTTGCATTTCTCTAATCAGTAGTGATTTCTATTTAAAAGTCAAATAGAATTTTATTTGATCCTGGAGATAATAGGGAACCATTGGAGTTTATTAAAGGGGGTGGGTCAGTGATTGGCACTTTAGCCCAAAGAATAGTTGGATACAGTGCTGTTTTTGATGCTGTACTCAGTAGGGTCAAATAGCAGGAAGAGTCAACATTCAGTGGAGCTTAGTGGAAAAAATGGGCAGCTAGGTGATGTGGTAGATAGAGCACTGAGCTTGGAGTCAGGAAGACTGAGTTCCAATCGGGCATTATACACTTACTAGCTATATGCCCCTGGGCAAGTCGCTTCGCCCTGTTTGCCTTAGTCCCTCTCTTACAAAGTGAATGGGAGAAGTTCATGTCAAATCTCTTCAGTATCTTTGCCAAGAAAACCAGAAATGGGGTCATGAAGAGTCGGACGTGATTTACATGACTCAGCAAGAACAACGAAAAAGTGGAAAGAATACATTGGAATTTGCTACCAAAAGACATGAGTACCTTTAATTGGGTCTTCTATTTAGTTTCTGAGTTATCTCACTTTACATCTGCTGCTCTGACTGGTTTCAATTCCATGGAACAAGATATCCTCTGGTGTTTCCACTCTGCTCCAACCTGCTTTCCTGCCTCCTTTTGTGTATTGTCTTCCCCCATTAGATTGTAAACTCACTGAGGACAGGGACTGTTTTTCTGGCACATGGTAGTTGCTCTGCCTCTTACTGCCTGTGAGAATGGCCAGTTCATTGAACCTCTCTAAACTTTAGTTCCTCAACTGTACAGTGAGAGTATTGGAACAGAAGGCCTCTAAGGGACCTACAGTCTTATGATCACAATTATGATAACTTCATAGGAGGGTTTCTTGTGGGGATCAAATGAGATATAGCATTTGAAAAGCTCTGTTGACTTCAAAAGGTGAAATGTGAATGTTAACTATTGATATTCTCACTTCCTCCTCATCTTGTATTCCCTTTACGGCCCAATACAGTGGTGGATACCTAGTAGGGGCTCAAGAAATACTTTTTGACTAATTGATTCTACATCTGATTTTGCTAGTATTTTAAATATAATTAGTCTAGGTCATAAGTCATGACCCGAAAGAGATCTTAGAGATCTTCTAGACCAGGTAGTCTTAAACTGGTTGTCCACAAACCCCTTAGGGGTCCATGAATAAGGTTCATGAATTTGGACATGGATATAAAGCAGATATCCATCAATTAGAGAATGACTAAGCTCATTGTTTGAGAATGTAATGGGATGTTAGAGCACCGTGAGAAACAACAAATATAAAAAATTCAGAGAAACACGGGAATATTTATGTGAACTGATGAAGAATGAAGTCAGCAAAACCAGGCAATAATGCACATTATGACCACAAAATGAAAGTGGGAAAAAAATAAAATTCTGGGTAATTATAATGACCATATTTGGCCTTGGAAAAAGATGAGAAAATGCATTTCCCTTTTTTATTAGCCAGATGGTAGACTGTAGGTATTAAATGTTGCATATTCTATTAGACACAGTCAATGCATTTGATTTTGCAGAAATATTCATTTGGAATCTTTATTATAAGGATGGTAAAAACAAAATTTATTAATTAATAAAAGAAATAGCACTAGTTGGAATCAAAGAGTCAAGATCAAGTCTAAACTATTCCACATATTAATTATGTGTTACTGGACAGGTCCTGTGACTTTTCTAAGCCTCAATTTCTCTAACTATAAAACAGAGATTGAAAGTCCAGGGAAGATCTAACCTCCCAGTTTAGAATATTGTTAAATCTTATGTATCTCAAGCCTCATCTGAAATCCCACCTCTTCCCCGAGGGAAGAGGGCACAGAAGGCAATTAAAATGTGCTAGTATAATCCCCATGTTTCCTAGATGAGGAAATTAAGTGGTTAAGTAAATTGTTTACCTTTGGTTACAAAGGTATCAAGGAATGGAGTTTGGATTTGAATCTAAGTATTCTGACTCCAAAGCAATGATCTTTCCATGATGTCATAACTGCTTGAACCAGCTCCAGCCCAGTTTTCTTCTCTGGTTTATATCACTTAATCTTTTTTTGGTGACTCAGATTTTTCATGAGTGTATTCCTTGTCTGTCTAATCACAGTTCTTGGTTGACATGAGCCATATCCTACACGTCATCACAATTACTGAAGAAGCAAACCCAGTCCACACACTAAGGCTTCCAATAAACATTTGTTAAACCAATGACATAATGGATGAAAGCATAAAGGAAAATTAGCATCTGCCCTCAGCTGTTGTTCCAAACCTTCTCTTCCCCCAAGTTTCAATCCCCACCCCCTCTCAGCAGATGCTCTTGCCTCCTACTTTACAGAGAAAAATAGAAACTGACATTTGTATATTGTTTGAGATTTTGCCAAGGGCTTTATATACATTATCTCATTTGAGCCACACAACAATCCTATGAGGGAGATAATACAAGTATTATTATATCATTTTTTACAGATGAGGAAACAAAATGAATCTTGATAGATTAAGGAACATCCTCATGGTCCTACCACTAATAGGCTTCAGAGGCAGGGTTTTAATCTAGGACTTCCTGACTCAAATGCCAAGACTTTATCCCTTATATCATTGGATTAAGTCTTGGCCTTGGAATCAGGAACTCAAAAAGAAACTGTACCGCTCAACCATACATAAAGATCTCTGTAGGTTGCATATAGATTACTAATAGATTATTAATACTATATTTTATTTTATTTTTGTTGACTTTGTTAAATATTTTCCCATTGTACTTCAATATGGATCTGGGTACTTGCCAACACTTGGACCCCTTGTTTGACTCCTCTTCCCTAAGCTGTCCTGCCTTTCAATCAGAGACATCAGTCATGAACTCTGTCTCCATTACCCCACACTATAAAATCCCATTATATCTTTCCCCAGCCCCTCATCCTTTGTTTCAATCTATGATCTTTCACCCTTTCCTTT
Organism: Phalanger gymnotis; assembly: GCA_028646595.1. Lineage (NCBI taxonomy): Eukaryota > Metazoa > Chordata > Mammalia > Diprotodontia > Phalangeridae > Phalanger > Phalanger gymnotis. The sequence goes on from CM053625.1 coordinate 183,269,279, forward strand.
CTCTCATTCAATAAGTTGCCAAATCTTGTTGAAGGTACTTTCGAAAAATTATGTTGTTTCACTCACATGGGCACCACCCTATTTAGTGTCTTTATCACCTCTTACTTAGTCCACAATAACACAGTGTTACACGGCTTCTCAGTTTTTTCTCTTTCTCCTAGTTCATCTTTTACGCTCATTAAAAGAATATTTATAAGGAATAGTACTTACCATGTTATTGCCCTCAAAAACCTTCTAGGATGTCCCCTTGTTTCTAGAATAAATACAAAGTTCTCATAACTTGGACCTCAGTATTTAATTTGTAGTTTAGTGCTCTGCTACACCAGAGCTTGTGTAGCTCAAGGAATTTGGGCTGCTTAACTCACAAAAGATTCAAATTTGAAAAGTTTAAAAAATATTAAAAAATGGGAGAGGGGCAAAATGGTTCCTTTTACATGCTTGGAGGTTTTTCATGCAGAAGAGAAATTAGATATATATTGTTTAGCTGCAGAGGGCAGTACTATGACCAACCAGAAATTTTAAGGAGGGATGTCTTACTAATTAGAACTGTCTAAAATGAAATGGGCTTACATTAATAACACATTGTCATTATTAGAAGTTTGATAGCAGATTTCTGATGACTGTTCAGGAATTCGATAGAGAAAAATTTCTGTATTAAACTAGGGTTAGATTAGAAGTTTTCTGAGGTTCCTTTTCATGCTCAGATTCTATGATATACCAAGTGGCAAATTAGGCCACAAAAAGTTACAGCTGAATAAGATCATGGACTTCATATAGTCCAATAGCTTTCTTTCGACAGAGGATAAACTAAAGACCCAGAGAAAAGAAATGACTTGCAAAAAAATGCAGCTACGTCAGTACAGAAAGATCTAGAGCTCAGTAGTCCTGAGTCCCAGACCAGTGTTCGGTGCTGACCTACCTCTAAGGTTTCTTTAGAATTAAGTGTAGTTAGAATCTCAGGGCCATGGGGGCAGTGTTAATTTTCACCCAATTGGGTTTGACCACAGTGGCTATGATAAGGAAAATAAGCCATCCCTGCTGAAGGCTACAGAGTAAATTCCTCACAAGTTAAGTTGAACATGTGAGGATTAAACCCCAGGTTGTAATGTCTTACCAAAATTTGTAATGTCAGTCTGAACTAGTATTTACAATTGAAGGGATGTTATTAGTGGGACAATTTGATTAAATGAACACTGGGCCAAATTATCTCAAATTTATAAGATAACTCTTATAACAATTTTATGGAAAATTGCTCCCCAAAATTACAGCCTTATAGAGCACACACATTAATAACATACTACAAGGACACATAAATTATATAAGAGTCATATCCCATTGCTTTTGGTTACATTGAATAATGTGATGTTTCTGCAAGGCAAAAGGTATACTATATTATTAAAATATACTGGCATCTTAAAGGGCAACATTAATATCTCCATGGACACACAGAAGATACTGAAATGAGACTCAAATGCTCTCTTTCGTCTGCTGAAAACAAGCATATGAGCCACTGGTAAAATGAAATGAACTAAGAATAAAAATTAATAGATGGTACCATATCTATTTATTTTAAAGTAATTTGCTACCTTAATTGATTAATGATTTCAATTATAAAAGGCTAGATGGTTCAGTTATATAGCAAGGTAATTTTATTCAATTTAATCCAACAAAGACTTTTTGGGTGCCTACCATGTGCAATTGTGTGAGACAGCTAGGTGGTGCAGTGATAGAGTGGCTTGGAGTTATTGAAGACTCATCTTCCTGAGTTCAAATCCGGCCTCAGACACTTACTAACTGTGTGATCCTGGGCAAGTCACTTGACCCTTTATGCTTCAATTTCCTCATCTATAAAATGAGCTAGAGAAGGAAATGGCAAAGCACTGTAGTATCTTTGCCAAAAATCCCTAAATGGGGTCACAAAGAATTGGACATGTGAAAATGACTGAACAAAACTATGTGCAAAGCATTGCTCTAGATACCAGTGATACAAAGACAAAAAGCTCAGCACTTGATGGAGGTTAGGTTCCACTGAAGGATTTTACATTCTATTATGTTTCCTTCACTATTATTAATCATGTTCATTCTGACATGTTCTTTCTTGAAGTGTATGCTGACAGAAAGGAGCTCAGGCAGATCCTTCCACACTAGAAAAGTTATGAGTATAAGCACAGTCATAGATTGTGTGTTTGCCATATGAGGCTTATATAACCAAAGTGCATACAAGGTCTAGAAAAGAAGATTGGCCACCAAATACTGCCATTTTTCACCATAGTCTTTCTTGAAACCATTGCCATAAATCTAGAGGTAAATGTCTTGCTATTATTAAGAGTACTCATGCCACAAAGCCACGTTAGGATTTAGACTATTGAAGTGAGAGAATTTCCATGTACTGATTGGATCTGGAATTAGGGGGAATCAATCATAATCATGTACTGAAATGAAACAGTAGTTAAACAGGTTTAAAAGTCTATTTGAAAGAAAGGAATGCATTTTTGATATGAAAAACATGAGTATTCTATAAAGACAAGGGCAAACTTTTGGGTCACATGACCAATAAGATGGAGGACTATTTTCACAACCTCTCAGACCTCTCTAAAGCAACAATTATCTGCCAAAGGTAAAGCAATTTTGGCTGTTTCTGTGACTAGGACACCAGAAAACCACAAGAAGGCATAATTTTATGAGCCTCTCACTCTCCCACCACAATGCCAGTAGCAAGTCTAGTCTAGCCACCTGATCTACAGGCTTGCAATAAAGCACAAACTTATACCTTGGTCCCCCCTCCCTCTTTCCAGTGCTGTGAAGAGCAAATCTAAGCTCCTAAGTGCAGAAATTTGCTGATGCTTTAATAGCTAGCATCGTGGCAACATTCCAACCTAAAAAAAATATTTCTGTAGGGCAATGGAAAAACAGAAAGAAAGGCACAGGACATGTGTCTGGGTTTGAAATAAAGCTAAATTCCATACCCCAACTCCCATTATTTATTTAATAATTCACTTAATAAAAAACAAATTCTGCAGACAATCAGGGAAAAAAAGCTTTAAATACAAAGGAAAGGAAATTTTGATAACTCAGGACTATCTTCCACCCATTAGAAAACAAAGAGAGAAATGGAATATTGTATTCCAAAGATCAATAGAGTTCAGGGTGCGGCCCAGGGTGATATACCCTGTAAATCTGAGCTTAACCATAAATGAAGGAAAGATAGCCATTCAATAATAAAGGGGCATTTGAAGTATGATTGGAAAGAAAACCAGACTTCAAAGATGATTTGATTCTTGACTACCCTGGACAACAGAAATGCAGGAGGAATGAACTAATGCAGTAGCCAGAGAGAGTAAAAGCAATAGAATGACCTCTGAGAGACTAGTAAGCGACATTCCTAAACATACACAAATAGACAGGGATGACAGCAGAAGTCAGCTAGAGGTGATGATGGAGAGATGGGCTTGGAGCATTATGGACAGATTATGGACAGAGCCTCATAGCAATCTGTGTGCAGCTGAATACATGTATATGTACGTATATATATATATATATATATATATATATATATATATATATATATATATATATATATATACACACACACACACACACACACACACATACATACATATATACTTTTATGTGGGGGATTAAATAACAAAATGGGATATTGCATGCAAGGGGGATAGGAGGTGGAGGACAGGCGGGAGTGTATCATATGTCTTGGTCAAGTTAAGGGCCAGCAATAAGGGGATATTAACTCTTGTGGTTTCTCAGGAAAAGAAGAGTCTTCAGAGGAGTGTGTGATGAAGGGGGTGGGAGAGAAGAGAAAAGGGGAAACCTTGGTTGGATAGTGGGAGGGAGGGTTCCACAGATGAATCTTCCTATAGGTAAAAAGGGAAGTTATTTGAAGGTAGATGGGGACCTTGCAATGGATGTTGTTCACTAGGATTTGATGTTTGAAGAGGTTACTGGTCTTGACACCAGTAGGCATTGCAAATGGAGTACCTGGGGGGAGTGGGAGGGCATGGACCCAGAATGGAGGTTTTTGAGGCAAATTAAAATGGAAAGTAACTGGGAGAGGTTGCAGGTCAGTGGCGGGCTATATGGGGTGAAGTCCTGCCACGGAGCAGTGTCCTCTCTGTCACCCACAGAAACTGGCATTTTTTTGGAGTGAGACATAATGGAGAAGGCGGATTTGAGAGGCAAGCTCTAAAAGGCAGTGACAGAAGCTGCTTGAAGGATATCCCCCAGACTGGATACCTAGGAAGTTTTGATTACATGAGGAATGAAGAAATGAAGAAAACAGTAAGAGGTTAGCTAAGTATAGTTAAGTATATGGGCTGTGAACCAGAGAATGAAAGCCTAGAGTAGACAGAGAAGATGGCTAGTAAAGAGAGTGAAAGAGGAATCCTCTTTCAAAAGGGGTGTAACAATAAGATAAAATAAAATAAAATAAAACAAAAAGCAACAATTAATTGAATGGGAAGAAAAAGAGAGAATCTATTTGTTCATAAAAGAGGAAAAAAGAAGGAATAATTAAATAATCAGATAAAAGCAGGAAAGACAAAGGAACTAATAAGTAAAACTTCACAGGAAAACAGGTAACATGGGGTCAAGGTGAGGGGAAGAGAGCCTGTAAAAATGGCCTATCATAAAAAAATATTAAGCTAAAGTAAAGAGGCACAGTATTTCTTTTTACAACAGAGAAGGGAAAAATTCTAATTTAAAAATAACATTAGAGATAATTGGATGAAAAATATAAATATAAATCTAGCTTGCAACTTTAAATGGATTAAACATTTCAATTAAACAAAAAGAGTGACAGATTAGATAATAAATTAGATAATAAAACAAAACCCTGCAATTTCTTGTTTATGACCAACACATTTTAAAATATTTTAAAAACAAAGACATATTCAGAATAAAATTGAGGGGATAGGGAAAAAAATGCCTCACATGAAGCCAAAAAAGGAGGAGTTCCAATCATGCTATCTGTCAAAGAAAAAGAAAATTCAAAAAAATTAAAAAGTATAAACAAATTACATAATTGTAAAAGGAATTATAGATAGCAAACCAATATCAGCACTAAACTGATATGCTAGAAATTACTTGGCTGAATTCATAAAGAAAACATTAACTGAATTACAAGAAGACCCAGACAGATACTATTGGTAGGAGACTTCAATTTCCCTTTCTCGGTTTTGGACAAGTCTATCAGAAAGATAAACAAAAGGATAAACAAAAAGATAAACAAAATGGAACTAAGCAAATTGCTGGAGAATATAGAGCTGAAAGACTTATGGCATCCTCTAAATGGAACTTCAAAAGAATATATGTACATACATATATTTATACATACATGCATACATACATATATGAATATGGATGTATATATGCATATATCCACATCGCATGGAACTTTTACAAAAATTGACCAACTATTAGGGTACAGAGATATTGCAAAAACTGTAAAAAGGAAGAAATAATAAATTCATTCTTTAAATAACATTATATATATGTAGTCAATAATAATATCATAATATAAAAATAATAGTGGCTACAAACAAAAGACACAGATGCAAATGCAGATTTAACAATGAAATATGAAATCTACCAAATAAACTCCCAGAAATCAACTACATTTCTACAGTATAACAAAATCTAAGAAGCAATAATACAAATAGAAATCTCATTAAAAATAATTACAAAATGCATGAAATTTCTGGGGATTACTTCATCAAATCATACCAAGGATCTGTATAGATTAAATTACAAAATACTCCTTATAGAAAGATAGAACAATTTAAATATCTAGAGGAATATTCAGTGTTCATATCTGGACCATGTCAGTATAATAAAATTAATATTATCAGAATTAATTTATATTAATCAATTCATAATTAAATGTTATGCCAATCAAATTACTGAGGGAATCTTTTATAGATATTGATAAAATAATTCAATTCATTGGGAAAACAAAATATCTAGATTATAAAGAGAAATATTTAAGTGAAATGGAATAAAGAAGAAAAAACACTTCAGAGCTACACCATATTATAAAACACTAGTCATTAAAACCATCAGAGAGAAGGAAGATAGAGAGACAGACAGAGACAGGGAAAAAGACAGAGACAGAGAGACAGGAGAAGACAAGATAAACAAAGGAGAATCAGAAATAATGAAATAACACTGTGTTTAAAAAAGTGGAAAACATAAAATGCCTAGGAAAGAACTCCTTTTTTGGCAAAAACTTCTGGATAAACTGCAAAGCTGATTGACAGAAATTAGGCATAGATCAATACTTCACACCATATTCTACAATCCATTCTAAATGCATATATAATCTCAATGTTAAAGATCATACTATAAAAAATAGAAGATAAGCAAAGCATGAACCTCTCCCAGCTATGGGTAGGAGATTTATTCTTAACCAGTCAAAGGGTAGAAGAAATTATATAAAAAATAAATAACTTTGATCACATACAACTTAAAAGCTTCAACGCAGACAAAATTAATGCAACATTAATGCATAAAAAGGAAGTAGTTGAATAGATGAAAACAAATCTTTGTATCAAATTTCTCTCATCAGGGATTGGGATCCAAGATATATAAAGAGTCGTTGAGTATGCATAAGATTAATAGCCATCCCCCAGTATATGTGTCCAAATGATATGAACAAATACTTTTCAAAAGAAAAAATGGCAAAATATTTGTAACCTCATGAAAGAGTGATCCAAATCACTCATAAGACAGAAGTGAATCAAAACAATCCAGAGGTTTCATCTCATATCCTGGAAATTGGCAAAGATGACAAAAATGGCAATAATCCATGCTGAAGAGGTTGTGACATAATAGGCATAATACACGATTGGTAAAGCTGTGAAATGGGTACACCCATTTTGGGAAATAGCTTGAAATTATGCAAATAAAGTGAGTGAAGTCTCCATACCCTTTGACCAAAAAACCCCATTGCTGGCTTACAATTCAAGAAAAATTGGTAAGAAGAAAGTCCTCAAGTACACCAAAATATTTATGTCAGAACTTTGTATTATAGCAAATAATAATCAGAAAGAAAATAGATGTCCATCATTTGGGGAATGATTAAACAAAGTACATGAATGTAATGGAATTTTACTGTGCTGTAAGAAATAGTGTGATGCATACAGAGGAGCAGCATGGAAAGATCTGTGTCAACTGTTATAGAGTGAAATAGAGCCAAGAAAACAGTATTCACAATGATCACAACATAAGTGGAAATAATAACCACACACACACAAATCACAAAATTATTAAGATCAAGCATGAATTGAATCAAGAGATATGAGAAGACACCCTCAATATACCACGTCGTAGAGACAGAAGTTCCATAGGGGTTGGACATTGCACACATTTTTGGATTTTTTCAGCATATCATAAATTATGCTAATCTCTTCTTTTTCTCGTCTTCTCCCTCCTCCTCTTCTTTTGTCTTTAAAAATACGATTTGTGCTCTTTTTCTGACTGGAATCATGGCAGGCATAGCAGAAAAGAAGAAGCTACTATCCATTCCAGAATCTCTTCTGAAAAAGTGAAAGGCTTTTGCAATACTGAAAGCCAAATGCCTGAAAAAGAAGATGGCTAGAAAAAAGTTTCATAAAATGCAGAGAAAGTTATCTATGAAAAAGCTAAAGGAGCATAGACAGGTGTACAGAAGTGAAATCTGGCTGCCTAGAATGGCTGACAAAGCTGGCAACTACTATGTACATGCTGAACCCAAGTTAGACTTTGTGATCAGAAGCAGGGATATCAATGGTGTTAGCTTAAAGGTCCGAAAAGTATTGCAACTTCTGCGTCTTCACCAAGTCTTCAATAGCATTTTTGTTAAGCTTAACAAGGCCTCAATTAACATGCAGAGGATTGTGGAACATATATACACACACACATATATATATATATATATACACACACATACACACACACACACACACACACACACACACACACACACACACATATATATATGTAACATACATATTTGGGAATGGCTATTAACATTATATATACACTCAAATCTGAAGTCTGTGAATGACTTGATTTACAAATGTGGTTATGGCAAAAGTAAGAAACAGAGAATTGCCCTGATGGATATTGCCCTTATTAAAAAATTTCTTGGTAAATATGGAATTATCTGTATGGAGGACTTGATCCATGAGCTCTACACTGTTGGCAAGCACTCCAAACTGCCAACAACTTCCTGTGGCCCTTCAAATTATCTTCTCTATAAGGTGGAATGAAGAAAAAAACACATTTTATGTAAGGTGGAGATACTGGTAACAGGGAAGACCAGATAGACAGGCTTATTAGAAGAATGAACTAAAAGTCTCTACTATGATTATTTTTCTAATAGTTTGCTAATAAAAATGCTTGTGATTAAAAAATAAAAATACTATTTATTATATGGTATGGATCTCTGAGAGGGGAAAGATACTGGGGAGAATTATGATGTGAAAAACAAAAGACAGAAATAAAATATTATTTATGAAAATAAAAACAGCAGTAGTCCCTACCTCAAAACAGCATAAGTGTTCTCAATTATTCCACAAATCTATGGGAAGTGCTGGTCACTAGCATCACCAACTTCCTTCAACTGCTCCCTCATAGTAGTAACTGAAGATATCGTAAGGACACAGCTTTATATTTCCATTGGCACTGGTGATCTTTATCCATTAGTTATCATGGTCTATGAGAATCAGACTATTTTCAAATATCAATTTATATTCTAGAGATGATAATTTTCACTGAGCCAGAAACTTAGAGTAGCTACCTGTGATGACGTTATGTTCTTAACCTTTCTTTGCTTAATAAATACATGTTGATGTTGATAACATTCACTATGTACCAGGCACTATGCAAGGGGCTACAAAGGGGTTATAAAGGCAAAAAAATGAATATTCATCCTCAAGGAACTTAACATCTATTTCTGCTAAGTAATTTTATCTCCCATTTTTTTACAATATCATTCTAAAGTCTTATAATTGTATGGAAATAAAGTGGGGTTCTCTGATGAAATTAAAAAAAAACCTCTAATTCTGTGAAAGGGACTTCAGAGGATACTTCAAATGACTATTAATAAGAATCTTCTCCATCATATACTTGGAAAGTGGAATTCAATCTTTGTTTGAAGATTTCTAATGAGGAGAAACCCATTACTTCCCAAGGTAACTGATTTGAATCTTGGATAGCTCTAATTGTTAGGAAACCTTTTCTGTTCATGAAACCAAATTTATGCTCATAGACTATGTCTTTATCGATGTGAAACTTTGCCTCCCTAAATCTAAAAAGCCTCATCACAAGAAATCCATCCACTAAGAGATGTATTATTTTTAAGTACAGTAACTCAAGATTGGTCCCATTCTGTGCAACTTGTAAATTAATGTTGTAGATGAGAATCCCATACTCATTAAAGCTACAGATAACACAGACTTAGGATGAATAGTTAACATTGTTTAAAGGTCAAGGCCTAAAAAGATGTTGGCATACTAGAATGACCAATTAAATTCAATAAAAGGAAATTTGTCAGAAGTACCTGCAAAATTCTATACGTAGATTAAAACTTCATCTTCATAAGAGAGTACAGGGGAATAATGATGAGATAATTTCATGTGACAAGTATCTAGGGTCTTAGTGAACAGGTTTAAAATGAGTCATCAGTGTAGGGAAAAATGTGTTAATCTCGATGGCAATAAGGGAGGCATGGTATCCCAAATATGGCATGGCTATACTCTGCCTTAGGCAAACCACATGTGAAGTGTTGTGCTCATTTCAGTGCATTGCATGTTATGAAACATTAACAAGTTAAAGTATATTTACAAGACATACATAAGTGTTGAGGAAGAGATAGAAGACTATGCTATTTATTCAGTAGGTGAAGACATTTGAGGTGTTCAGCTGTAGGAGATTTGTAGAGGGCATGATGACTGTCCTCAAGCATTTGAAGGTTTTTCAAGTGGAAGTGCTATGAAACTTGATTTATTAGACCATAGCAATAAGAATTAGAAGCCATGTGTGAGAGTTGCAGGGAGGCACATTTAGGCATGATGTGACTTAGAACTTCCTAGTAATTAGGACTGTCTATACGTGGAACAGACTGCCTCTATAGTAGGAAATTGTGGGTTCCCTCTTAGTGGATGTCTCATTTTCTTCTAAATCCACCTCTTCTCCCTAACTTCTTCTTTTCTTGTGAGGGCACCATGATGCTACTAATCATCTAAGATCTAGATAATTCTCACTTTGGATTTATCTTCAACTCTTGATGTTCCCTCATCACCCATATCCAATAGTTAACAAGCTTACCAAGTCTTGTCAGTTCTATGTTATAGCATCCCATTTCCTCCATTCATGTGCCTGCCTACAACCCTCATTCAGGTCCTCATCATTCTTCATCTGGTCTTTTGCAATAGCCTCCTAATCTCTCTAATTCTAGTCTCTTCTCTGCTGTCCTTCACAGAGCATGCAAAGTAATATTCCCCAAGCATAGGTCTCACCATGACATTCCTGTGCTCAAAAAGTTCCAAGGGCTCCCTATTGACTATGGGATGAAATGCAAACTCCTCTGATTTCCAGTTAAAGTCCATCATATTCTGGTATCAGTTTGCCTTTTTGGATTTATAAAATATTACTCCCCTTCGTTTACACTATATTCCAGTCAAACTAGCTTCCTTGCTCTTCTTCCAACATGTTAGTCTATCTTGTGTCTGCAGTCATTTGTACAAACTGTTCCCCATGGATAGAATATATTCCCTCCTTATCTCTACCAAATAGAATTTATAACTGTCCACATAATGTAATTCTAGTTCCATCTTCTAAATGAGCCCTATCCTAGTCCACTTTGTGGCTAGGCTAGCCACTCCCAACCCCCAATTACTTTTCATTTATTTTGTACATGCTTTTTTCCCTTTTTCTTTGTACTGTTGTTTCCTCTAGTAGAATGTAATTTCCTTGAGGTAAGGGACTATTCGGCTTTTGTCACCAATACCTGTAGTAGTGTCTGGCAAAGAGCTTATTAAATATTCACTGAACTATCACGTATATAAGTTCAGAGACAATTCTAGGGCTTCTCGGAACTACTTAGGTTGTAAGGCAACCACATAGACACACCCTTCGCTTTCAATGGTTATGCTCTATTTCTTAGGCAGATGCTTAGGAAATGTCAGTTGATGAATAGGGTGAGAATGAGTTCTCGATTTGTTAGGTATTTTCCATTGCTTTCCTGGACTGGGAATAATAAAAAAGTAACCCCACCCTTAATTAACTAGTGGTTCCTGTAAAAGGAAATGTATGTGTCTTCCTGGAGTATGTGTGTGCTCTGGGGTAGAAACATAATGCATTAGTATGACTGTTTCATTTAGAATACCCCAAGTGTGTGTGTGTGTGTGTGTGTGTGTGTGTGTGTGTAAGGGAGAAAAGGGGAGAATGCAGGTACCAGCTGCTGAGCTTGTTTACTTTCTGAGTTAATTTGGTTCTTGTGGCTAGAAATGTGATATGCATTATGTGTATTGAATATGTTTCTCATCTATTCTAACTGTATGACAGTTTTACAATTGGTAAAAAGAGGATTCCTTCCATTTGCTCGAGGAAACAAAGACCTAATGAATTGTTCATTTTTCTCTTGCAGCACCAGAATCAGGGAATATTAGAAGCCATTCATGATCAGGGCAGTAGAAGAACAACAGAAAATGTGTTAGACATGACTTAAATATTCTATTCCTAGAAAGTTCTAGGATTATCAGCCTTACACTTACATTTATTAGCATGATCACTTACTAGCATGTCATTGAAACTTTCTGGGCTACAGTTTCTCAATCTGGAAGATTAGGATCATAGCATCTAGATCACACTGAGGTATGTTAGAGATTCTTTAACCCAACATTCATTTTTACAGATGAAGACACGGAGGCCCAGAGAGATTCAGCAAGTCACTAAAATTCACACAGTTAAAAAGTAGCAACAAAATGATTTGAATCCAGGGCCTTTAGTTCTCAAACCAGTTGTTTTTCCATTACAACAAGATGCCTATTGGATGATTGCTGAGTCTTTCCGTATTCCATTAACTTTACTGTACAACTCTCAATAAATATGGGAATAGCAATACCTCTCTGACTAGGATATGTTATCACAGGAGTCTGCCAGAAACTAAAAATATCCTGAGTACCATTTCTTCCACAAGGTACTGCTACTCCTATTAGCCCCATATTAAATATTATTGAAACAATTAACTTTATTTATTCAACTACTAAGCCTTGAAGTATGACGAACAGCCAATATTATAGCTGGCCATATTTTGATCTACTTAATTGGCCCCAAGACATTTTTCTTGCCTTCTATGAATTGCTATTATATTTGCTATCCTCTTTCTACCAGCCATTTTAGAACTGATGGTAGATAAGACCCCAGCTTGTATTTTCATCTTATTAGTAAGTCTCTGTCTACGTAACAATATCTGATAATGATATACCAAACACAAGCTTACCGTTCAATCGTTCCTAAATCATGAGCACTGAGAAGTGCTCTATTTTCCTTACTGTTCACTTCAGTTTTCAGTATATGATTTCACTTTGATCCTGTAATCTCTTTGCCATTGTTTTGACTTCTAATCAACTTACTATATAGCGTGCTAAAAGAATTCGAGAAGTCACATTTCAAGTAACGATATTGTATCCCAGTACCATTTAGAATAATTCTTCCCCTGCCCAATCTAAAGTCTTTTTTTCCCTTCTAGGCTTCTTTTTATCTTTCTATATTACTTCAGCCTTGCTCTAACCCTAGAACTCAGTGACTAATGAGATGACTGACAAGATTTCACCTGCTAAACACCTTCGAAATCCCATCAATCATGCCTTTTATTTTATTAGCTTCAGGTGAAAACTTCAAGTGCTCTCAAATACCTTTATTCACCTTTATTCTGGGAGTATATTTCCCATTTTTAAAGCCATCAAATCTTATTAATCCTCATTTATCATTTCTAATTATTTTACAACTCTACTTTTTTACAGCGGATTTTTCATGGCCATCATATAATTGTTGAAGGATCAGCCTGTTAAGGAGGAGTATAGCAAGAATCTTGCCAGCAATGACTAAGAGAGAGACACCGCCCCCCACATACATTATTGCCACAGGACAACCAATTTCCTTTTCCTTTATAGAGATGGACAATAGAGGCATCCTTGATCTCCAGGGGGATAACTTCCTTTTGCCATATAACCCAGAAGATTTTAGTCAGCTTTTGCATGATCAGTGGACTTGCTGCCTTGTAAATCTCTGCTGGAATGGAATCAGCATCACGAGTTGCCTAATGACATTTAAAATGTCTTCAGTTGGAAGTTGGGCTAGAGAATGATTGACTTCAACCTGAGGTATACAGTCAATGGATTCAGCATTGTTTGATGATAGTCTGTTGAGAACACTATGATAGTGTTCAGTCTGTCTCTCCAGGGTCATGTTTTTATCACCGGTAAGTGTGGCTCCATCAGTGCTGGGTAGTTGAGATGCACCATAGGTCTTTGGCCCATAAATAGCCTTCAGGATATCATAAAAGCACTTTGGATTGTTACTATCAACATAGTAACTGAGCCAAGAATCCTGCATCTCTCTAAGCTTCAATTGCACTTTATTTTTGATGAAGTTAAACACCACCTTCTTAGAGATTGATGAACTATTCTGCTGGCAAATCCTGTGGAGTTCTTGACCATGACATGGTGATGTAATTTTGGTCTTCTTTGACTATAAGGCCCAACAACCATAATTGTTGAAACAATTTTCCTAACAGTTTGTATACTGCATGAACTTTACCTTCATTTTATTTTAACCACTAAAGGACTTTGAGTTTGTAGTAGATGACTGATAATTACATTTTATAAGTACAATATGATTGTTTATACTTCAATCTACTGTTGAAGATCTTATTTTTCTGTTATTAATAGTATTCTTGATCTGCCATCTTTCATTTCTGGGGAACACCAAAGGAAAATATTTAACTTAAACCAAAAAAAGAAAAAAACCATCAATGAAACAAATACAAAGAAGCATGAGAAGACATATAAACTGATACAAAGTAAAGTAAGCACAACCATTAAAACAGCATATACTATAATTTCAATAATGTGAATGGAAAAAACAAAACAAAAATCAAATCGAATCCAAATACGATTTAATTATATGACCAAGTTGATCCCAACACACACACACACACACACACACACACGCATCAGAGAGCATCTCAGTTTTTTCTTTGTAGTAGAAGAGGACTGTGGATAAGATACATTGCATATAATGTTAGACTTTGTCGATATGGTAGTTTTGCTGGACTGGAATTTTTCTCTCCCTTTTCTTTATAGAAGGAAATGTTATTTGGAAGAGTGGAAAAAAGAGATAAATTGCAAAATGTAGGTGATACAAAAACAAAATACATCAAAATTTTTAAAAAGAATGTCCACTTCAGGAAAATATCCTACAAATATAATAAAAATCACAGAGTCCTTAGAAGATGAAACAACAGGAATAGCTTTTTTAAATATAATTCTTGTTATTTTTTATATAATATTTATTTTCAGTTTTCAACATTCATTTCCGTTCCTCCCCAAGATGGCATGCAATCTGAAATGTGCTCTACACTTACATTCCATCATGAGTCCTTTGGAAAAGTTTTAGGTTCTTGAATTGCTGAGAAGGGCTAAGTCTATCAAAATCAGTCCTTGAATAGTATGGCTATTACTGTGTACAATGTTCTCCTGATTCTGCTCACCTCACTCAGCATCAATTCATATGTCTTTCCAGGTTCTCCTAGAGTCCACCTGCTCATCATTTCTTATCGTACAATACTATTCCATTACATTCATATACCACAATTTGTTCAGCCATTCCCCAGTTGATAGGCATCCCCTTGATTTCCAATTCTTTGCTACCACAAAAAGAGCTGCTAAAAGTATTTTTCTACATGTGGGACCTTTTCACATTTTTATGATCTCTTTGGGACACAGCCCTAGAAACCCTATTGCTGGGTCAAGTGGTATGCATGTTTTTATAGCCCTTTGGGCATAGTTCCAAATTGCTCTCCAGAATGATAGGATCAGCTCATAGCTCCACCAACAATGAACTCGTGTTCCAACTTTCCCACATCTTCTCCAGCATTTATCACTTTCCTGTTTTGTCATGTTAGCCAATATGGTAGGTGTGATGTGGTACCTCAGAGCTGTTTTGATTTACGTCTCTCTAATCAATAGTGATTTAGAGAAATTTTTCATATGACTATAGATAGTTTTAATTTCTTCCTCTGAAAATTGCCTGTTCATATCCTTTGACCATTTATCAATTGGAGAATGATTTGTATTCTTATAAATTTGATTCAGTTCTCCATATATTTTAGAAATGAGGCCTTTATCAGAGACACTAGTTGTAAAGATTCTTTCTCAGTTTTCTGCTTCCCTCCTAATCTTGGTTGCATTAGCTTTGTTTGTGCAAAAACTTTTAAATTTAATGTAATCAAAATTATCCATTTTTTATTTCATAATGTTCTCCATCTTTTGTTTGGTCATAGATTTCTCCATTCCCCACAAATCTGGCAGATAAAATATTCCTTACTCCCCTAATTTGTTTATAGTATCAGCCTTTATACCTAAATTGTGTACCCATTTGGACTTTACTCTGGTATACGGTGTTAGACATTGGTCTATGCCCAGTTTCTGCCATACTATTTTCCAGTTTTCCCAGTAGCTTTTGTCAAACAGCGAGTTCTTATCCCAGTAGATGGGGTCTCTGGGTTTATGAAATAGTAGATTGCTGTAATCAGTGGCTACTGTGTCTTGTGTATCTAAGCTATTCCACTGATCTGCTCCTGTATTGCTTAGCCAGTACCAAATGATTTTGATGACAGCTGCTTTGTAATACACTTTAAGATCTGGTATGGCTAGATCGCTTTCTCTAGCATTTCTTTTCATTAATTCCCTTGATATTCTGAAATTTTTGTTCTTCCAGATGAATTTTGATATTATTTTTTCTAGCTCTAAAAATATTTTTTGGTAATTTGATTATGTCACTGAATAAGTAAATTAATTTAGGTAGCATTGTCATTTTTATTATATTAGCTTGACCTAACCATGAGCAACTGATGTTTTTATATTTCTTTAGATCTGACTTTATTTGTGTGAAAAGTATTTTTTAATTGTGTTCATATAGTCCCTGGGTTTGTTTTGGCAGTAGACTCCCAAATATTTTGTAATGTCTACAATAACTTTAAATGGAATTTCTTTTTCTATCTCTTCCTGTTGGGCTTTGTTAGTAATATATAGAAAGACAGGAGATTTATGTGGATTTATTACATATCCTGCAACTTTGCTAAAGTTGTTTATCATTTCAAGTAGTTTTTTACTTGATTCTCTAAGATTCTCTTAAGTATATCATCATATCATCCGCAAAGAGTGGTAACTTAGTTTCTTCTTTGCCTATTCTAATTCATTCAATTTCTTTTCTTATTACTAAAGCTAACATTTCTAGTACCATATTAAATAATAGTGGTGATAATAATGGACATCCTTGTTTTACCCCATATCTAATTGGAAATGTATCTAGCTTACCCCATTACATGTAATGCTTGCTGATGGTTTTAGGTAGATAGGAATAGGTTTTTAAAAATGATGTTTCACAATCTGCTTTACTGTCTCATTAGCAACACAATTTGTCTGTATGTTGACCACTAGTTAGCATTCTTCACTGGTTTTTCATTGGCCTTGAGCTACATTTTCAGTAAATTCAAGAGGCGAATGTCTATGGACACTGGACCAGGACCAGGATCAGTTTTGTTTTGGAAGCATTGTTTATCATTGAACTAAGTCCGATTATTCAGTTTTATTTCTCTTTGATTTAGGTACCTTTGCTGTCAAGACAATGAAGACTAATACTGTCAATTAGATAGATACCTATGTTCTTTGCCTGACAGTCAATTTAATATGGACTTCCAATTGCCAGAGTTCCAACATTATTATACTTTATAACATGCAATGTGGCAGGAGTTGGAGGTAGGGTGGAAGAAATTTATGTGGAAATTGTGGGACCTAGGTTGCAGTTTTGGTTCTGCCATTTACTTGCTTTTGTGAAGTTGTGCAAAGCAATCGATCATCTCTTTGGATCTGGAATGCAGTGTCCTAGAAAGCGCACTCAACTTAAAATCAGAAGGGCCTACCTAGCTAGGCCCTACGGGAATGGCATAAACATTTATATAGTACTTATTATGTTCTAGCAAATGTGCTAAGCACTTTTATAAATACTATCTTATTTGATCCTCCTAAAAACCTGGGAGGTAGCTTCTATTATTATCCCCAGTTTAGATGGAGGAAAAGAAAGCAAAAGGGGGCTAAGTGCCTTGCCCAGGATCACACAGTTAGTAAGTGCCTGAGATCAGGTTTGACCTCAGATCTTCCTGACTCCAGGCGTAGCACTCCATCCAATGAGTGATCTACCTGTCTAGATTTAAGTCCTAGCATTACTAGCTCTTTGACCATGGCTAAGTTAACTGATGTCTTTGAATATTAGTTAACATCAAATTGCCCCATCTATATCACGGAGTTTGTGGGAAGAAAGCATTTTATAAAATATAATGGCCAGTTGCCTTCTGCATATTGGGGATTCTACCTGACCTTCCCAACTCATACCCTTGGTCTTCAAGGCATTGTTTGCCCTCAGTAATGACTCACAAGTTTATTCTTTGGTTGTAAGTTCCTTGCAGTGAGGGGCCATGTCTTATTCAGATTTGTGAATAAACATGTATAAAGAAGCAGCTTTGTTCTAGGCACTGGGGATACAAAATAAAAAATGAAAAAAAAAAACCATATTCTGTCTTTAAGGACCTTATTTTCTGTTTAAGAAAAAAACTCAAGAAGCATCAGATAAATAAATGAATGAATTATAATAATTAAATGTTTGAAAAGTGTAAAGCATCCTAAAATGAAAGACATTGCTTTATCACCTTTAATTTAAAAAAATATTCCAGAACTGCTGTTTACATATTGTGCAGTATCAAGTGAGTCGTCACCATTGGCTCTTAATTTCCTTCTAGTGTAGTGAATTAGATGATCTCTCAGATTTCTAGTTCTCATTGTATATGACTCTGATTAACAGACAATGCGACAGAGGAATTTGCTTATGTAAAATAATGATTTGGAGCAAGAGGGAGAAAAGGATGAATTTCTTTACAATCACTTTGCAAGGCTACAGGATCTGTACCATCAGCTGCCTGGTGTCCATTTTAATTTTTGCTTGTGGATCCACTGCAGAAGACAAATGTCTCTGTAGTTTTAATCCCCATGTACTTGACATAAAAAACTCTGTGGTGACATAGAAGGTGGCCCATCCCACTTTCTGTTTGAGGCAGTCACAAACCACACCGCTTTTCAGCCTAATTGAGTACTTCTTATCTTGTCTTATACAAAGGTAATTCTGGAGCTGCTGTGAAGCAGGTCAGGGAAAAGATGTACTTGTAGGGCTAGCCTTGGCCATCTCCACACTGGGCCTGCTGTAAGCTCCAGTCTTACATCTTAACAATACTGATGTGGGATGAAACCTAAAGCATAATTCAAAGCAAATCTTCCAAATGAATCTTTTATGAATAGAATTTACATTTTGTGGGATGTGTTTTTTGTGCTCAACTATGTGTTACTGATATGTAAAAAGTGATTTCAGGCTGTAGTTGTTAATTCAACTGTCCTCATCTCTGATAGCAAAAATTATCTGCACTAGCTAGTCCCATCACTAAAAATTACCTGAGTTGCACAGAGGGAAAAACACTGTACTGTTTGGCCGCTTAACCTGAAGCTTAGCAAACTTTTAAATATATATACACATATATGCAAACACAAACATACCTTCAAATGTGTATGCATGTACTTGTGCATTTACATGTCTTTTACACAAATATACAAAGTCTTATTTAGCCTTGATTTTCCTTACAAATGTGGAATAGCCAACTTTGTTTTATAATACTAGGACTGCATTCTCATAATAAAGAATAAAATTACAAAGGCATTAAACTAGCAGGTACTTCAGAAACCACATCATCCAACCTCCTCATCTTAGATGAAGTGACTGAGGACAAGAAAGAGAGGTGTCTTGTTAAAGATCACACAATGAGGTAATGATAAAACCATGATTACAACTGGTACCTGGGGAAAGCTTTTTCCATTGCTGTTAACAAGACAGAATTTCTTTTGTGCTTAATTTCTTGTTTTATTTGACCATTGCTTATCACTCCAGGAAAGATTGAAGAGCAAGCAAAATAAGGTATTCAAGATGGAAAATGAGTGAACATATCTTATGGTGATCAGACAATGGACTGAAAAGAAACTGAAAACAAATGTAGTTAAACTTCTCTCTTTTCTGTTTGAGATTCATAGCAATCTTAGAATTGGGGTTAGTGCTAAATGTGTTTGCTATAAGCAGAGGAGATTGTCTTGACTTAGCTATTAATATGGGTTTTATATTTATGTTGTATCGTTATTCTTATTAATCCAAGTTGTTTGTTATTATTTGTCCTTTATTCTTGAAGAGGACCAATGACATCATGAGGCTGATGTCTTGACTTGCAAGGGAATTGGACTTAAGTGAGGCAGAGCTGAACAAAGCCATCAGCCTCACTCTTTCCTCCAGAGTTATCAAAGTCCAGTGGCAAGATAAAAGTCAAGATGACTGGTGGTGGCTTGGGATGTAGTAGGTGATCTTGGCCTTTCTAAATTAAGGTCTTTCTTAGGTCTCAGTTTTTCTGAGGCAACACCCATTCAATGACTAAGAATAGTTGTTACTACCTAGGGGAAATGCATTTATCTAAATGGGATAAATCTTTCCTTCAGCTCCCTGGTAAAGACATATCATCTAGACAATCTCTTCATGTCCTGATGTATGGTGGATAATCAATAATTCATGCTTATACAACATCGATATCCAGGATTTGAGGCATGATAGAGAAATAGAAAAAAAATTGGCTTAGCAATTAGGAGATACATATTTCTCTCTTCCGTGGTATTAACTAACTCTTTGAACTTAGAGAAATCACTTCCCCTCTCCAAGGCTTATATGGTTATCCTCATTTGTAAAAATTAGTTGGGTTAAGTGATCACAAAGATGATATAAATCTCTGACAACTTATATTTGGAGATCATTTCCTGCTTTAACTACCTTTGCTAAATCTTTTATCATCTAAGGACCCATCCAATTCTGAAATTCAATAATCTTCTATTCTAGAGGAAGGGTGGAGTTAATACCAGCATTATTTTACTGTGGGAGTTGAGTAAATGCCAACTTTTTTTGATTGACTCAAACAATCAGAACTGAGTTTGAACAGGGCCTCTCTTAAATAATTGAAGCCATTGAGTGAAATTCTGAGTCATATCTTAAGGATCTTGTATAAAAGACAGAAATCTCAGAATCAGGGAAAAATAAGATATTCTGAGCTGCTACATTCAATAAGGTATTACAAATTGGGTCTCATCCAGGATGGAGAGAAAGGAGTGTGATACCATGGTACAATGATTAGTTATTTTAAGCCTGTGCAACGGATAGAATGGCCCCTAAAATTGATATGGTTTACTTCAGTCTTAGGGATTAGATGAAAGAGTCTGAGTTCAGTCACAATCCCTCCAAGCCCCCAGTCTGGAAAAACAAAATTTCCTTATGATAGGCAGAGGTTTGGATCTCTGTATAAAATTATATTCATAGTTAAATCTCTAATTAACCCTGACCTCTTTATAGTTGAGACAAGATTCAGTTTATTGGAAACATTTGGGTAACAAAGAGCAGATTACATTATAGTGTCTGTGAACCAACAGACATCTGAGAAGGGAAACTGGGGAAAGAGCTGACCTTTTTTTAAAGATTTTCCTGAGCCTGGATCCTCCTGTAAATGTTCACAAAGCCAAAGGGTCTCTGATATCTTGCTTCTTTGCCACATCTCAGAATTTCTTTTGATTCATCCTTGTTCTAACCTCCCCAAATCAGAGAGAACTTCTACCTTTTGCACAAAATGCTTAGGATTTGAACCACTTTTTGACATAATGACTTTGATTGATTCAAAGTGGTATATAGGCCCTGTTCATATTCAGTTCTGATTATCTGGTTCAGTGAAAAAGATGTATTATACTTGAGTACAATATAAATGGAATGGTTTCATCATCACCCTCCCACTAGTTTTCAGAGAACATCAGTTCTACAACTTTTTCATTTGCAAAGTTTTGATTTGGCCCAAGCTTTCTCTATTGACTCCACCCAAATACCACTGAAACTCCCATCAGCCATATTTTCCATCTTCTTCTATAGGACATCCCTTAACCCAGAACTTCTCAGTTGACCCCATTGAGTGCAACCTTTAAAAGAAGTTGGTTATACAGAATGTCCTAAAAATCTTCATGCAATTTTAATCTTCTGAATCTAAAAACTTCATGAATATTTTTGGGATACCATGTATCATATAAAACATCCTTTCTCAATCATACTACCCTGAAATAAATGACATGCTGAATTAGTGGCAAGTGTAAATTATTGAATATTTTTATTCAAAGAAATGCAGCTTAAATGCCTTATGTAGTAAATACATTTCACCTAATAAAGTCATAGTTCAGCTCCTTAAGGAGATCTTGTTTTAATACACAAATAAGTATGATTTACAGTTGTTAGTGTATTAAATGTGTATCCATAATGTTTTTTGAAATTCTTGAGAACATTTGAAAATTAATTTTAAGGTAAAGTTTGGTCAAGGCCCTGTAAAGATTTCCACAGAATCAGACTTAATGGAGTCTACATTGATGTCTCTCCTACGTAGAAATCAAAAGTTACCGTTTCAGAGGCTAGGCCATCAGGATGAAGCAGCATGTATGGCCATTTGCTCAATGTACACATGCCTTAGGGTTAACTCCAATGATGCTGACCCTTATTTCTCACACCTGTCCTGCACTCCCCAAACAAGAAATTTGAAAACAAAAACAAGGAAAAGTAACATAAGTTGGAAATCTGCCTTATTTAATCACTAAGACTCATGGAAACTGAGTTCTGGTGGCAATAAGGGGAGGTGGGGGGAAGAAATCCTCAAGTTAGGTCATGTGGTTAAAGAAACAAAACAAAACACTACAATCCAAATCCGGGCCCCTGAGTTTAAAATCTGACTCTGCAGCTTCTTTTCTGTGTGACCACGAGCATATAGCTTCCCCTCTCTGGTCCTCAGGCTCTTCACCTACAAAAAATGTATAAAGTTGTTTACAGCTCTAAAACTACTAATTTTCTTTAAATGGCATACTTATCTGTGCCATTTTGTATTTTTTTGTAAAGGTTATATGAAAGCAAAAATCTAACACATGTGGCCAAAGTAACATGGAATGATTGCAAAAGTTGTACTTTGGTTATGAAGCCCCATCCTGGGGCTTGGTGAGATTGTAGTATGTATTACAAATGTCAAATAAATTTGGGTAGTTATCGATGGATTTGGGTGGGAAATGATCTTTCAATAAAAGAAAATTGTCTTTGACACACAATCATATTCAGGCTTTCCAAAAAGTTTTAGAGAAAATTTAATCTTTAATACCTTAAAACTGTAGTAAGACTTGGAACACACACTCATACACATGTGCACACACACACACACACCCCTACACACATATCTGGTTGTTGTTGTAAAGTTTTTAGAATGTACTGCTGGCCCAACATGGTGGTTTTTACTAGACCACAGCTGGAAATACAGGCCAAGGTGCTGCCAATGTTTTATCAGTGAACTGCCCAAATTTTCCAGGAAATACAGCACCCAGCTGTCTTTGTGGTTTGTTCAATGATAACCAGTTTGAGTGGGTAAATAGATATCATGAAGTATTTTTTCCATGCTTCCACATGAGATTTTGAATTAGTCCTTATAAATGCCTTTTTTCAATGGTTTTTGTGAAATGCAACAATGATCACCTTCCTCTTTATAAATTACAAATGTATTGCCGTATTCTGATGTTCTCATTGGAACAGTTCTTGTTTATTGTTAGCCAAATTAGAGCTTTTCTCTTTGGGGTTAGAAATGAACTTTCAAGAGAAAACCATGATCTCTTTCTGTTATTATTCAGTCATTTCAATCATGTATGATTCTTTGTGATCCCATTTGGGGTTTTCTTGGCAAAGATACTGAAGTGGTTTGCCATTTCCTTCTCCAGCTCATTTTACACATGAGGGAACTGAGCTAAATTGAGTTAAGCGACTTGCCCAGGGTCACACAGCTAGTAAATGTCTGAGGCCAGTTATGAACTCAGGAAGATGAGTCTTCCAGACCAAAACCATCCACTGAACTGCCTATTCACTGACCTTCCTTTATGATGGCAATAAGACAGCAATAGTACGTGCTGTTGTTCAAATAGCAGTGAAGGTGATCATCCTTACTTTGGGAAAAGGTCGTTCTAATCTGTATAATCAGGTCATTCATTCATTCACTTACACTCATTCAGTTATTTAACAATGATGAATGTGACTTTGGATAAGTCATTAACCCTCATCTCTGTCACGTGTATAATGGAAGGATCTGGTCCACATGAGCTACAAGGCCCCTTCCAACTCTATGATCCTGAGATCCTGTGTGAGACACTGAGATTAAAAAAAATGGCCTTCATGGACCTTATGCTCTATTGGGAAAGGAAAGGCATGGGGATGGATAAATGAAATAGGCAATACAGACTAGGTAAAATTTTAGAATTCAGAAAAAATAGACTATAATAAAAGTACGTAAAATGGAGAATTGATGGAAATCAAATCATAGTAGAATTAGGTATATTTATATATTTTTCTTTAATTTAGAATAATATGCAGCTAGAAAAGAGTTACTTAAAACTTCATTTATATTCTTTTAAATCAAACTATTTAATTCATTACATCTTGCTGTATTTTTCAAGCCATTTTATTTTGTGGCAGATTCATAGATCTAGAGCAGGAAGGGAAGATAATAGGCCTTCTAGTCTAACACCTTCATTTCATAGATAAAAATACTGAGGGCCGGAGAAGGAAGTAATTGGCCCAGTCACACAGGTAGTAGGTGAGAGCATCAGTACTCGAACCTGGCTCCTTTGACTTTAAATCAGGTGGGTTTTTTTCCACTTGGCTTCCTTATACCTTGACTTCCAAATAGCAAATTGGCAGGTGGCAGAGGGACGATTCCATTGAGGAATGGCCTTAAGGTGGTAATTCAACTGAACCTTGAATGATGGAAACATTACAAAACAAACTGAGCTACTGCCACAAGTAAAGACCATTGTTTATTTGTTATTTTTGATTTTTGAAATAAAACAAGCATTACTATAACATGGTAGAAGACAAAAAAGATGATTGAACATGAAACTACAAATCTGTTAAGTACAAATTGCTATTCCTTTTAAATACATAATAAAGTTATCGTGTAACTTTTTCTCTTTTTTTTTCTCCCCACCCAGCCCTAGAGATGGCTACCATTAGAGACAAATGTATGTATGTGTGTGTGTGGGGGGGTGGAGTATATATAAATATATATATGTATATATGTGTGTGTATATATATATAAATGTAAAATAATTTATACATAATTCTATTTATCAGTTCTTTCTCTGGATGCTGATAGCATCTTCCTTTATGTGTCCTTTATAGGTAATTTGGGTATTTACAATAATCAAAATGACTTGTACACAGTAAGTCCACGTTAAAAAAGTATGGGGTAGGAGGAGGAACAAGGAATGAGATCTTGTATTTGAACTTTGTATAGTTGTCCTGACATACTTTAACTTTAAAAATATCAAGTTGTGACTGAATGCATAGTGAATGATCTCACTTATAGACCTCTTACCCAAGTCTACCGGGCATAATTGTTTCTTGAGGTCGCATTAAATATGACTTCAGAACCTAATTCGGTGAACAAATGGCTCCTTGCAAAAGTCTATAATACCTGGCATGCGTTCTGTACAACTGTGTCCTTTTAGTAGATATACTGCCAAGTTTGCCCTCTTTCCTCCCTCATTTTAAAAGTTCTTCTCTTTACTAGCAAAAAACCACATGTGATTTCATCTCTCTCTACAAACCTTCCCTCCAACAAGTAAAGGTTATATTCTTTAGTTAGTTTTATACATATAAAATTCTTGAATTTCTTCTTTGACCAGAGAAGAGGCTGTTACAACTGAAAGGGACCTCAGAGACCACTGAGCCTAAACTATTTCATTTTATAGAAGAGGAAGTCGAGGGTCAACAAGGTTATGCTGAAGAATCTGTAGTAAGCAACAATAATAATGAATCCTTAGTAAGTAAGGGGAAACATTATTTTTATTCTTTTCCAATACCAGTTTCTAACCATTGCCTGTTGTTTACATGGACACAGCTATTCAGCACTGACCTAGTACAAGGGGCACTGAACTTGGGAGGTTGGAGTCCTAGGCTTGAGATCCCTGCTTCTCACCATGACCCAAGGGTAGTAACTTCCTTTCCCTGGCCTTAGTTTTCTCATCTGTACAATGAGGGGGCTAAAATAGATGACCACAGGATCATTGGTTTTAAGCTGGAAACAATTTAGAGACAATCTAGCCCAACCTTATTTTACAGATGAAGTTAGAAAGGTTAAATGATTAAGGTTAAGGGGTCACAGAAGACCCCTGGTCCTGTAACACCAGGGGCAACTAGGTGATGCAGTGGATAGAGTGTTTTTGGGGCCTGGAGTCAGGAAGAATCATCTTCCTGAGTTCAAATCTGGCCTCAGACACTGACTAGGTCTGTGACCTTGGACAATTCACTTAACCCTGTTTGCCTCAGTTACCACATCTGTAAAATGAGCTGGAGAAGGAAATGGCAAACCAGTAGTTTTGCCAAGAAAACCGAAAATGGGACCAAGAAGAGTCAGACATGAATAAAATGATTGAACAACAACCTCTAACACCAGATTCAGGTCTCTTTAAAAAAAAATTAATTTAAAAAAAAGAAAAAGGGGCAGCTAGGTGGTACAGTGAGTAGAGCACCAGCCCTGGAGTCAGGAGTACCTGAGTTCAAATCCGGCCTCAGACACTTGACACGTTTACTAGCTGTGTGACCTTGGGCAAGTCACTAAACCCTAATTGCCCTGCCTTTCCCCTGCAAAAAATTAATTTATGGGATAAAATAAGTATTTCCATAATAAAAAGAGTATTGCCTTGAAACTGCTAATGCATAACTTGTTATTCTTTTTAAATATATAATAAAGTTATCATGTAAATTTCTTTTCCCCCTTTTTTCTTTCTTCTCCTACCTCCACCCTATAAATGGCTACCATTAGACACAAGTAGGTATATATGTGTATATATATGTATATATATATATGTATATATATATATAATTATTCTATACATCTATTTGTCAGCTCTTTCTGTAGATGCAGATAGCGTCTTTGTCCATATGTCCTTTATAGTTAATTTGGGTATTCATAAGACTCAAAATGACTTATTCACTCAAAGCCAACCTTAAAAAAAAAATGTTGCTGTTACTATATACAATGTTCTCTTGGGTCTGCTCATTTAACTCTTCATTATTTCATGCAAGTCTATCCATGTTTTTATCAAATTATCAAACCCATCATTTCTTGTAGCATAGTAGTATTCCATTATAATCATATACCACAACATGTTCAGCCATTCCCCGGTTTATGGGCATCCCTGGAATTTCCAGTTCTTTGCCACCACAAAGAGAGCTGCTATAAACAGTTTAGAACTTATAGGTTCTTTTCCTTTTTCCCTAATCAACTTTGGAAATAGACCTAGTAGGGTATTGCTAGGTCAAAAAGTATAGGCAGTTTAATAACTCTTTGGGCATAATTCCAGATTGCTTTCCAAAACATTTGAATCAGTTCACAATTGCACCAACAATGAATTAATGTCCCAATTTTTCCACATCCCCTCTAACATTTGTTTCTTTCTCCTTCAATCATGTTATCCAATCTAGTAGGTATAAAATGATATTTCAAGGTTGTTTTCATTTGCATTTCTCTAATCGATACTGATTTAGAGCATTTTTTTCATATGACTATAAATTGTTTCGATTTCTTCATTGGAAAACTGCCAGTTCATATTCTTTGACCATTTATGAGTTGGGGAATGACTTGCATTCATGGTCTCTTTCTGCTGTATCTTGTTGCCTCTCTAATCTCTAAGAATCCTTCTAACTCTTAAACATGATGATTCTATCATCATTTTTCTTTTGTCTTCCATGATTCTTTTGCTCAGTTGAATTTTTAAATCTTAGATTTCTATTTCATAAGAAGTCAATCAGAAAATGTTTATTATTAATGAGTTGGATATGGGTAGTGCCACTTGTAACTAATCTCTAGGATTGTCTTCAAAAGACCGTTTTTCCTCTTTCCTTATAGAGTCTTCAAAATGGCTCCATTGATTTTGATTTGGACTAAGGGAGACCTAAGCTAAAATTTTGTCTCAGATAATTATTACCTGCATCACTTTTGGCAAGTTACTCAACTTCTCTCAGCTCAGTTTCCTCATCTGTTAAGTGGGGATAAAAACAGCTACCTCACAGGGTTGTTTTTAGGATCAAATGAAATGATATATGTAAAGCACAAAAATACTATTGTTATTTCTCTCCCATTAGACTGTGAGCTCCCTGAGGGCCAACTTTGTGTTTTTGACTTTCTTTGTATCCCCAACACTTAGCCCAGTGCCTGGCAGATAATAAATGCTTAATAAATGTTTATTGACTGACTGGACAACTTCCTTGAGAATGGAATGTTTCCTATGAATGTGAGCTTATAGTTATGTAATACTGGTGATAATAAACAAAAACCTTCTGAGCCATCATGAATAAAATACTTATCATATATCCTAAAGTTTTAGAATTACATGATCTCTACAGGATCTGTAAAGGATTTCAGAAGTCATCCAGTACAATTGTTATCTCACCAAGAATCCTTTGCATAGCCTCTTGTTTTAACAGTCGGGCTAGCAGCTTCTGTGGAGGTATGAGATCCACCCACTGCCAGCACCCAGAAAGCTGCCAGCGGCACATGTTCTTTTGATCTGCTTAACTAAGGAAAGCAAGGTGATGGGGTTGACAAGCTTACTTTGATTCAGCATACAAATATCATTCACTTAGTTCAGGGGAAAAAGACCAGCACCCTGAACTTCAGAGCAAATTACAAACAAAAGACAAACATCAACAGACAGACCCAATACAGATTCATAGTTACCGACATCTAGGTTCAGCCTGGAAGCTCAGAACAAGGGCTGGCCCAGAGTCACAAGCCACCACTGCTGTGGCAAATAGCTCCAAGGAAGAGGAAGCCAACCCCTAGTTTTATATCTTTTTCAGGGTCAGAGGTGAGTCACACCAGAGACTCACCCAAGTGACCTAGAATGGTCACAAAGAGGTGGAATTAAACCCAAGTGGTCTAAAAGCCTCTGCTGTTACAGAGATGTAAACTAGGCCCTCCCTGAAGTTATCCCCACCTTGGGCCCCACCTTAGTTGCTAATCCACACCCACATAGGTTTTACACCTAACAGGGGTTTGGGCCTGGGGCTTAGCACTTAGTAAGATTCAATGAAACACGCTGAATTACTCAAAGCAAACAAAAGCCAACTTTTCAAGGGCACTTGTTGAACTAAGTGCTAAGCAGCCCATTTTGCTTACCAACACACCTCTCTGAGAAATGGTAACTCAGTCTGTTTGAAGACCTCCACTGATGGGAAATTTACTATTTATGAAGTACCATGGTGCCTGAAAAGTAAATTCCACTTGCACATTAATCTGCACATATGATTATATGGCTAGAAGGACCAGGTATGTCAATTGACTCAATTTGAAAATAATTTTATTATGATTTACTATAATTTCTCCTGTCTACGCAAATGAATTTTAAATACAAATATTGCAGGCATATGGTATCATTTCACTTTGAAATAAAATTTTTCATCCCATTACCTCTTTTTTCTTTGTCTTGTAGATAATAAAAATGCCCTATATCAAAAATGTAGCTTGATCCTTTGAGGTATTCTTAAATTTTGGTCCTTTTAAGTTAGTAGTCAATTACTTTGGCATTTTAAACTATAACAATTTAACTTTGTAAAATGTAGTGATTTACTCTAGGCAACTTTGTAAGACTATACCTTGCAGAGAAGGTGTTGCCCTGAATTGATAGAGGGAGACTCCTCTACTGATGAGATCACAGATCCTGTCCCTTTCCCTATATATAACTACACATTAAAGCATTAAAAAGTAGTGGACTCACCTTGTTGATTAATTTAAAAAACTGGAAAAACGTCCCCTAATTTCAACAGGGTAGATTCCTAAGATCAAGTGTCAGCATTCCTCCTCTACCGACTTAATAGCTCTCCCCCATATGACTATTTATAGCACTTTTTTTCCTTTAACTACTCATCTCCTTCCTCTCTTTGGACCCTCTTTTTATCACTTATCATATAAGATTTCAAAAAGATGGAGACTAGGAAGCAAAAGTTTCTCTACTCACTCCCCCATCAGACACACACATGCACACACACACACACACACACACACACACACACACACACACACACTCATCTCTAAATCCCACCCCTTCCCTCAGCAAATGGTTCCCTTTCACTCATAAGCTGACTCTCAAATTGAACTCAGGATTAATCAGCATCTGTTCATTCATCTACTCATCTATTCAATCACCTTTCACTTCTCACTCATCAATGGTGCCTTTCCTTTTGCCTAACTATGCTAAATTCTAACCCATACTGAAAACTACACACACATATTGTCATCTTAACTACATTTTCTCCTTCTCTATCTTTCAGGGTAAAATCAGATAGTTGATGATACCAATACATGTTCTATCTCCATTTCTTCAGCACTTATTCCTTCGCTGGCCTTCTTACCACAACCTTCCATCTGGCCATATTCAATAGATTTTTTTCACTTAAAAAATTCTTTCTGATCTTACCACAAGGTTGGTTACCACGAAACATGCTTCCTTCTTGAAACTACCTTGGTTTCTGTATTATCATGGGCCACATCCCTCTTCCTGACCCTTCCCTCCACATCCCACACACACACTCAGACACACACACACACACACACACACACACACACACACACCAGAGTTGTCTATACATTTTACTTTTTAAAAATATTTTTTCTGGCTTCTCTCCACAATCCATTAATAATGGCTTATCTGTCTGTCTGTCTGTCTATCTCTCTATCTCTCTATCATGATCACACCAGAAGGGATTCACCAAATGTATAGGTTTCGAGTAATGCATGTGTGTAAAGGCCTCCATTACTTCATTACTAAGTCTAAATACTAATCAGGCTTTCTTTAGTTGCCTATAGACCAGCTCAGTTTGAAACTTCACAAGTTAAAAATTAAGAAAAGCATCTTTCCCCTAAACACAAGTTTATCATTAACAAGTCAATGGTTCCATACATTTTGAAGGATATCTTAGTCACAGATCTGTCTCTTTTGATTCCTCTGCTCTGCTGAGAGATAAAATGAAAGGTTTCGCAATGATGGTGAGATTTCTACAATATTGTCATTCTCTTATGACTTTGTACTATGCGAACTATTTTATAGAACCCTGCAAAAGCTTCTCAATGAAATTGAAAACAATATGAAAAGCATTTATTGATTTTCCCATTTTGGTTAAACCAAATATATTAAAAATATATATTTCCTATGTGGGACAATGCACCTATATGATTTTCCATTTTTTCACATATTTTGTTAAACACATACATACATACATATATGTGGTTATATACATATATGCACATTCATCTCTCTTTACATATATATACATGTATACACATATTCATATATATACATATAAAACAAATTCAAATATAAGAGGATATGTGTATGTTTTATAAAGTATACATATACTATGTGTATGAATACTTAGTTCAATAGGTAGATATCAGTGCATCTGTGATACTCTCTCCATCAGGGAGGATTGTTACCTGCCCACACCTTCTTATCCTATTTTTAACCATTTTTATCCAAAGTTCTGCCAATAGAGAATAAATCAATTAGCATAAATCATTCACTATGTGCTAGGCTCTGCATTAATGGACTAAATACCTTCCCTGGGTCTTCTTAAATATTGTAAGTAACAGTGAAGAGCTCTGTATATTTGTTACTCTTCGATCTATCATTGTGATAGCCACTTCTTGCATATGGTTTGTTATTGGAATTATACTGCAGCCCAGTTTCACCTATCATTTGTCTCTTTTTGGATCTTTGAATAAACCACAGTTTTTATTCCATGGAGAGTATTTCTAGATGTTATCCTTGACTTCTAACTCTCTCTAACATTGCTCCCCCATATCCAGTTTGTCACCAAGGCCTCTGGTCTTGGTTGATTTTACGTTTGTTATCTCTTCTATATGCCCCTTCTCTCCTCTGACATTACCACCATCCTGACACAGGCCTTTATCACCTCTCTGCCAGACTGTGGCAATAGTTTGGTGGTTGGTCTTCTGACTAAAGTCTCTCCCCACTCCAGGTTATCCTTCATTCAGGTGACAAAATGATGTTATAGTGCAGGTCTGACCACATCACTCTTCCACCTATTCAGTAAACTCCACTGGCTCCCTATAACCTCCAAGATCAAATAAAACCCTTGGCACTCAAAGCCTTTCACAATTTGAACCCTGTTTACCTTTCCAAGCTTCTTAGCCCATGTTCTGTTCCCCTCCACACTTGTGTGCTTTGTGATCTGCATCTTTCTTGTTCCTTACACAAGACATTCCATTTTCCAACTTGGATAACATCCAAGTCTTTCCATATTTTTCTAAGCCCATCAACTCATCATTTCCTATACAATAGCAATATTCCAATCTTGTACTGTCTATTTATTTTAAATATTGATTCAAATATTGATTAATATGGCTGACATAGTATAGTTTCCCTATTTTTCTCTTTTGATTGAATCTATTTTAGCTTTAACTTTGTCTGAGATATTCCCTTCTTAATGCAACTCAAGATTCAATAGATATTTTGGACACTGTAGAATGAAGCTTGCAGTCCATCAGAACTCCTAATCTTTTTTTCAGAGCATGTTCTCTCTAACCACATCCATCCCATCTTACAGTCATATTGTTGTTGTTTTTTTCCTTTAGACCAAAGTGAATAACTTTACATTTACCTTGTTGAATTTTTTGAATGTTTTTTTTTCATAAAACAAGCATTTATTTTCTCTTCCTCACATCCTCTCAGTTTGAGAAAAAATGCAGAAAATGAAACACTTGTAACAAAATATGCATTGACAAACAAAACAAATTCACACAATGACCATGTCCAAAAATACATATTTGATTCTGCATCTTGAATCCATTGCCTCTCTGTAAGGAGATAAATAGCATTCTTATTCCTTGGTCTTGTAGAATCACACTTGGTTATGGTGTTCATCAGCATTCTTAAATCTTTCAAAGTGGATTGTTTCTAGTGGTGTTGTTTTATAAATTCTTTTTGCTCTGCTTACTTTGCTCCACATCACTTCATGCAAGTAAAAGTATCATTTTTTATTTGTCTGACACCATGGTTGCACCCCCTGCTCTTTCAGATTCACGTGCTGCATAGCAAATGTTGTTCTAGTGTCTCATTTTCAATGAATAAGTGTTTATCTTTTAGATATGTTTCTTCTAAACCACAGACTATTATTGGATTTTGTTTTCTTATTCTGTGTCACTCTCTTTTTATTAGATTGTTTATCCCACTGTCATTTAAATGTATGTGATCTAGGTTTATAATTTCCTCTACTTGTACTTCAAGAATTGCTTTTCTTTTTGATTCAAGATTTTTTTCTTCCCCTTCCCCTTTTAACATAGTACTTTTCATCTACAGTTATTTTTGCTTAATCTACTTTAAGACATCCCTTCCCACTGGGCCTCTTTCCCTCACTATAAACTCTCCTTCCTCCTTCAGCCCTGTTTTTGATTTGTCCACTCTTTTCATTGTTTTTCAGTTTTACTTAACTTAATGTTTTCTCTTCCTTTCTTCCTTCTATTTGAGTGTCTAATCCTGTTTTTTTTTTCCCTCTCAGTTAAGTGAGATAATTTAAAATCACCCTCCTTTACTCTCCTTCAGTTTCTTGTTATTTTTTATATATCTGTATTTTTTTTTCTAAAAAGTATTTCTTTACCTTGATCTCCTCATTTATTTTCTTCTCTTTCTATTTATTCTAAAAGTTTCTTTTTTGCTTCATGGTCATACTTATTTACTCTTTTTTTAGTTTCTCTTTATTCCTCAAGGAATTAATGTTTCTGAAATACCAAGTTTGTTTCTTTTTCTAAACCATTCTTATCTTATTGCCTTGTTGCTCTTGTCCCTTCAAACCCCTTTTGCACCCGTTTTGTCTTTTCATTTATGCCTTACTCTTAGAATTATCAATTCTGGTGGAAGTTAGTGAGGATAGAAGTATTTCCATGGTGGTTATTTCCCTGTGTCCCAGATCATGTGGTTCCATTCTACCCATTGTCTGCTGTCATCCCCATGATCATTTTTGTTACCATTTTCTATAGAGTCTCTTCTCAAGGACCATGCCCACCCACCCTTCTGGTGGTCTCCAATCTGCCTTCTACTGAGGCAAGATTTTGTTCATGGAATCACAGCACACACTCAGAAGTGACTTCCCTGAGGGCTAAATCCCTAAAGATTAGACCCACTATGAGGTCTTCATTTCTCATTACAAAAATATATCTCTCTTCCACAAAAGTGTTCTTTAGTGGCCTCCCTTCCCACCACTTAAGATGGCTCTCTTTCTCCTCATTTCAATTCTTCCTAATTCACCTGTAGCCTCTATTCTTAGTTAGATGACAACAGTAAATTTTCCTTCATTGTTTTCTATTAACTTGATTAGTATACATCACACATTTCTTCTATTTTCTATATCCCATCTCCCCTTTTATTCACCCTCACATTCTGCAAATTAGTTTAAAAAAATAGACTGATTCTGCAAGTGGGGGTATTAGGAAGCTTAGCCTACTCTACTGCTACTTCTATTTCTTTAGATTTATACATTCATTGTGTTGTCCTTGTGTCTCTTTAGGGAAAAAAAAATCTCTTAACAAATCCTTTGTTATTCTCTTTTTAACCCCCAAATGTCTTTTTTATTCTTCTGCCTATGAAGGGGGCAAACTGGCCCAGGGTGGAAACTAAGCAGGTCAAACCTTCTGTGCCAACCGGCAGTGGGATAAAGCCCATGAATAGTTAACTGTTGCACTTCCAGCCTAGGTAAATTAGAAAGACTGAGTCTCAAAAATGAATGAATGAATAAATAACAGGAAACCAAGTTTGGTCCCAGAGAAGAGATGAGAACACTATTTTTCCCTGCTTCTTTTCACAGGCAAGGCAATATGAAATGCTACTTGGGAGGTTTTTTCAATATATTGGTAAATTTAGCTGGATTATTTCTCCTTCTCTCTCTAATCATTATAAAGAATGTCCTATGGGAGGGAGCAGGGATAGAAATATGTTAGGAAATGTAAGTTATAAAAGCAAATATTTTCAATGAATTTGGGGAAGTCCACCAGGTTGATTGTGCCAAAATCCTATTTATTTGAACAGAGAAGTAAATAGTGATTTATAATTACATTGCGAACAATGCCTTCAAATTGTATATTATACCTGAATTTTGGATTAAAATCAGAATTTTAAAAGCAAAACAAAAATGCATGAGAGGCAGTATGGCACAGCAGATAGAGAGATAACCAGAAAGACTTCATAGATACTAGTTGTGTAACTATGGACATGTTACTGAGTTCCTCAGCACTTTGGCCTCTCTAAGGCTATAAGTTACAGGTAAGTTATTTAACTGCCAAGGTAGATGGAGTTTCTGTATGGGGAGTTCTCTGATCATAAAATCTCAAGTCCGAACAAAACCCAACAAAAACAAAAGCATTATACCAAACTGAATTGAGTGTATTGGAAAGGCGAACCTCTCTCTTAGTCTCAGTTTCCTCATTTGTAAAAGAACAATCATACCCCCTATCTTACAGCAGTCTTGCAAGGAAAACCCTTTGCAAACCTTAAAGTTTTGTACTAGAGAAATGTGTTATTTTAGGGAAGCATAGTCTATGTTGATGTCCTGCAAATGTGTTTGTTTTTTAATGCCTTTGCATTTGAAAATTCAGAATGTTCCTCATCCAAATAACCCCAAGAGGGAAGAAAATATTTTCCCTCCTAACTGAAAAGATACAGAAAAGATGTGAACTTATTTTTTGTGGAAATGGATTTTTTTCCTATTCTAGCCAAAAGAAAGGTTGCTCCCTAATTGTGATAAATGGCTTGCGATTCTCAGGACCACTGATTCCAATAGATCTCAGGAAATGATTTGAGCATGTCCTCTCTCTGGTGGGTATCATACAATCTGTGTGATTATTTGACCAGAAATGCTGTTTCTAATTGTGTACCACACCCTATTGGATCTGATGTTGCTTTAATTTTACAGGAAGTGTTCAAGTCTTCCAAATATTTCAAGCATAGGATCTTGGGGTTTGGGATGGACACTTCACTGGAACAGCACCATTTTCAGGCTCTTTGGAGATGAAACTGCATCAGCAAATCACATACTTTCTCTACAAAGACAAAACAATCCACCTAATTGCTCCACTCTCCTGATTTCCAAAGGAGATATTCCAGACCTTCCAATGGTCTGGCAGTTTAGAGATTGCCTACATTACACATGTTTCTAATACTGAGTACCGTATGTGACTGGAAACTGGTTCCCACAATGTTAAACAAAGGCAGATAATGGCATTAATGGAAAATATGTTTCTTCAGCCAACAAGAAGAAAATGGGTTCTTTCATAGCAAGCTATGCTGTTGTGCTAGTGTGAATTGTCTGATTCCTAATAAAGGCAATGATCGCTGCTTCCAATGTAGTAGAATCAGGAAGAGAGAGTTTTTTCTTGCAGTCATTTCAAGCTACCCTTTTCAGGGAGAGTTATCTTGACATAGTTCCTTTTGAAGATAAGGAAATGGAATTTCAGAGAAATTAAATTACTTTCCATTGGTCATACAGCTAACAAATGTTTAGAGGTGAGACTTGGACTCAGGTTTTGTAGGAGCCTATGTACTTATTCCTAGGGAAAATAAAAAAAAACACCTTTCTGAAATCCTTTTTTTGAAATAGCAGTTCTCAAATTTGGTCCAAGGACTACTCCTGGGAGCCCTGAGACCCTTTCAGAGGGTCTGTGAGATCAAAACTATTCATGTAACAATACTAAGAGATTTTAATTTTTAATAATATAAGCATCAATTGATATGACCTATATAAACAAAAGCTTTTAGGGGTTCTCAATAACTGAGTGTAATGGGTGTCCAGAGACCAAAAAGCTTGAAAAGCACTATTCTAGAAACATATCTTAGAAAACAGTGGTCCTCAATGAGTCAAAGGAAGGATTTGAAGGAGCCACTCTTTGTCACCAATAAGGCCCAAACTGACCCTCTTCGATTCAAAACTTAGCCTCTTTTTCCAGAAAAGGTACACCCCCATCATTGACATATAGATCTAGTAGAGCTTGAAATAATGTTGCTGCTAATTCTCAAGAAAGCAGAACCAGTCTCCTCTGTGTCCTAGTAAGAAACACCATAATTGTGAGCACGTGATCTGTCTTAATCCGAAGTAGTAAGAGTAGTTTGATGATACAGGTCTTTTGAGGTCACTTTTCTGCCGTGAATTCTCTACTTGGTAGATAGGAGAGCCAACTTTCTGCCACTGATCTTTTTTCTTATTTCTGTTCTGGAGAACAGAGTAGCCACAGACATTGTGGTTCCTCACCATCTCTGTGGGTATTTGCAGAAAGAAGACTTCTCTTGTGGTGGGCAGATGACAGCCTGTTCAACAGATATTTTCTCTTTTGAATTCTTTCTGCTAGAATTTAGTGGGTTTATATAGCTTCATTTCAAGGTAGGCTCAACTTTCAGAAATAATTATAGAAATAAAGTGAAGCATTTATTAGGTATTTAGTATATACCAGTCTCCACGTTTAGGACAAAGGTTATAAACACAAGCCAGAATTTAGTCCTTACTGTCAAAACACTTTTGAACATGGCAAAGGGGAGCTCAGAAACAAACGGGTGAAGAGCAGTGAAGACATGGTGTAGAGATGGTCAGGAAATGAGTTGGAAATCCAGATCCAAGCAAGATAAGGCAAAATCTCACATAGCAGATATGAGTATGAGTTCTTATAGGGAAGAATCCAAGGTACTGGTAGAAAAGATGTAGGGATAATGATTGGAGTGAAGTTGGCATGGCATAGAGATTGCCAGGAGGCGAAATAATTGCATGTCATATGTTGATGAGATGCAAGGTACTTTTATAGATTTGCATATTTGCACTGTGCTAGAATTTTTTCCTTTTGATGACGTATGAGCCTGATAGTTTTCATTCTGCCTCTCATTCTCTCTCATCTATTTTTCTTTCTCTTTGTCTCTTTCTACATGTATTTTTCTCTCTCTGTTTCTGTCTGTCTCCCTGTCTGTGACTCATTCTTTCTCTCATTTTCTTTCTCTCTGTCTCCTTTTTCGGTCTCCTTTTCCCTTCTCTATGTCTTTCTCTCTGTCTCTAACTCTTTCTGTGTGTTTCTCTTCAAAAAAAACCAGTTTATTTAGTGTAGTTCAGTCCACCAGATGCTTTTTTGGCCACTGCAGAATGAAAATCTATAGATGAACAATATCAGCTCTTAACACATTTGAAGTATTTGGTAATTGTTTACAGCGGGAGAGTTCAAGTAGTCAAATAATTGGAACTGAGAAGTCTCATTAACAGCTTATTTGTAGCAGAATATGGATATTTCCTTCCCCCAAATCCATGTGCTTTAATGCTCATAACACTCTCCTCTTTATTAGTCCAGCTCTCTCCAGCATGCCACGCATGCTCTCAATTTGCTTTCTTTTTTTGTAGTTGGACCAGATGATCTGGAAGTTCCTTATAACTCTAATAATGCTTTTGGTTTAATGGGAAGCTTTAAAGAACTCCTTTCTAATGCTGATACATGACAAAGTTATTTGAACTACCTTGTTCTGCTTTCTCCCACCTCCATCCATTCATGCAAGCTATCCCTGGTATCTCTTAAAGGCTCTCTTCTCATCAATTCTTACAGGCCCAGATAAGGTGCTACCTTTGCCTTGATTTCTTTCTAAATTTTCCCAGTAAAATATGAGTTCACCATCTCTAATTTTTCTAAAGCATTTTCCCTGCTCCCAAACCATCTCATACTGTACTTGTTTCCGTATATAAAAATGCAAGAGTAGATTGGAAACTCCTTGAGAAAAGGGGCAGGAGGATGGTTTTCATCTTTGTTTCTAAACATAGGTGCTTATACATATTGAGCGCTTGATAAACATATGTGGAATGGAATTGGCATTGAAATGTCTTGGAAACATGAGGCCCAGGTGAATGAGGACTTACTATATTTTTGTTCCTGTTTTGCTTTTATCCTTCCTTTTCATTTACCCCTCCTTCTGCTTCCAGCTTTTATTTGATGACTTCTCCCATTAGAATACAAGCTTCTTGAGGGTAGGGACTCTTTTCCTTTTTGCTTATATTCATATCTCTAGTAGCACTTAGCACAGTGTATTAAGCACATGTATTAATTGTTTAATAAATTGTTCTTGACTTGATTTGCCTACATCCTTTAGATTCTATTTGCCATGTGTTCTGTTTACAAGACACTTTTAAAAAATAATAAAGCAGTATTATGCCACATTACAAGTCGGGGGAATGGTTGTTTGAACAGAAAATACTGCAGTTGATTAATTGAACAAACAGCAGACTTGCTCCACTAACTCTGATATCCTATCCAGCATTGTGATGCGGTTGTAACTGAGGATCCTAAGGCTAGTATCATTCTTTGGTTAACAGGTCTTAGAATACCTTTATTGGATCCTCTTTTTGGATTCATCAGGGAGTTGTTATTGCTTATGAAGAGCCAGCTTTTCACCACATCAGTTCACAATTCCTCTTCACAACCACATTTTTACCAAACCTGGGGACCAAAGGCCACATTTTGGTTCTTGATACTAGGTTGGGTTAAAATTCTATTTTTTCTTGTGTGTTAGGTGTATGCATGGGGGGTATTGAGTTGGGTAATCTCTGATCAGTTGGGTGAGTTCCTTGATCAACTAGACAAGACTTCAGGGTGTAGGTCTTTGTTTGGGGAATCATGGGGTACACTATCCATGAAGAGTATGGGGGTGCTCACTGGGATGTTGCTGAGAGGGCACTGAAGTTCTCCTTGGTCTCCAGTAGGTCAGGCTACTCAGGATTCTTGGCTTCATGGGACTCTGGCTGGTAGACTTAAGGAAGATGCTCTATTCTGTAGCTCATTGATTATCTTTTGGATTTCTTTTTTACTTTCCCTTGTTTAGAAGATAGACTAGGCATAGCAGAATGGGCCTGGTTCTGGGGAAGGATATACTAATATGTACATTCTCTTCCCCAGCAAAAACTAGTGATTGACTCCCTTGAGGCAGGGCTAAATGAAAGTTGCATTTCCTTGCAAGTAGCCTAAGAGGAGAGATCATGAATATGGATATCTCCAACCCAAGGAATGACAAAAACCAGGTATTTATAGATTTTTTTTTTGCAGATTCATATAAGAAGGGCAGGGAAGCCTGTGATGCTGCATTTGGACAAAGCAAGTAGTTCGTAGGTGATATTTAGGGACCACAAACTTCTTTGTGAAGACAGCGGGGGGTGGATGTTGAAATTTATTTTCAATATTATTATTGCTGTTAATTATATCAACATATTAGGTAATAATTTATGTTAATATACACAATGTTACGTTGTATATTAATTATTTTAATAACAGTAGGTAGCATTATATGACACTTTCAGATTTGTGAATTGCTTTGTAGGTATTATTCTAGGTAACATAATTTTAGAATCTAGACTTTTAGCTAGATAGGGGAGAATTGTTCAATGACATCAACCATGAATGACTGAGAAAAAAAAATTGTTAAGCACTTATTAAGCACTACTGATACTCCATCTCCTGACTCAGAACATTTTTACTGGCTGTGTCCATCCCCAGAGGGCTCTTTCCTCATCTGTGCCTCCTAGCTTCCCTGATATTCTAAGAGTCCCACGTTCTGCAGGAAGCCTTCACCAGTCATCTTTGTGCCTTTCTTCTGATATTACTGAGTTTATCCTGTGTGTACCTTGTTTGTACGTAGTTGTTTGTATCCTTGTCTCTCACATTAGACTTTGAGCTCCTTGAGAGCAGGCACTATTTTTTGATTTTCTTTGTGTCTCCAATGCTTAGCACAGTGCCTGGCACATAGAAGGTACTTAATAAATGCTCGTTGGCTGACTAACTGATCCATGTCCTAATTGGGGATTAAAGGCAGTGGGTTTTTTTTTTTGTATGATTCAGTTCTGTTAAGAAAGGAGTTAGTTGCTTGTTTGGCAGCTCCAAAATATTTCTGCTTCCTAGGGGGAGTCTAAACCACATAGAGTAGTACTATGAACCACAATGAGACTGGAGAAGACCATTTTGGAGAACCAGTAATTCTTCAGAATTTCAAAGGTTTGTTGCAAAGGAAATTCCCTTTCAAAGATTTCTGATGGGCTATTTATGGATATTTTGTGCTTCTGTATCTGTTAATGAGCTCCTATTAGTCATTTGTTTCTTCATTATTTTCTGTTGGGAAAAATAAAGGCTGTCCTACCCAGATGCATTGCTACCTTTAGTGTCTTTTTGGGAGCTGGGATCTCTATTACTCAGATTTGGGAAAACCTAGACATGAGCCAAATATAATAAATGCATGAATGAATAGAAAAGGAAAAAAATTGTTTAGCTTTTACTATGGACCAAGTGTTGTATTGAGCACTGGGGATATAAACACAAAAGCAAAGATTGTGCCTGTAATTAGGGAGCCTATATTCTAAAGGAGAAGACAACATACATAGGGAAGTGTTGGCCAGGGATGGGCACTTTGGATTGAAAAATTAAAGGAATGATGAGTAGGGACAGAAAGGAGTAGATTGACACAATCCATCCAGGAACAGTTGGCAGAGTTGACTTGATCATGGACTAAAGTGTGTATATGTCTGTTGTGTCATGTCTGTGTGTGTCTGTGTGTGTCTGTGTGTGTGTAGATGTATGTATATGTGTATACAAGTTCAGGATATAACAAAACTGGAAAGTTAAGATGAGATGAGGTTGTAAAGAGCTTTAAAGGGTAAACAATATTGAACCTGGAAGTAATAGGAAGGCAAGCAGGGGGTGACATGGTCAGATCTCTTCCATTTGACAGCTCTTCAAATAAAGAACATATTAACATTGAATTAGCCTCATATCTTCTGCAGCCTAAACGTCTTCAGTTTCTGCAGTTGATACTTATATGGCATGATCTCAAATTCTTTCACCAGCCTTGTCACCTTTCTCTTCATTTTTCCTAAAATATTGTACCCAGAATGGAAAATGTATATTATTATCACCACACATTTTGACTATTCTCAAAGATCTTCCATTCTTTTCAAATTAGCATAGTGACCGATGACATAATACAATGAGTGTTGGACTCAGAGACAAAGATTTGAATCCTGGAACCTCATATTTATTTAGCTGTGTGACCTTGGCCAAGTCATCTAGCCTCTTGGATCCTTAGTTTATTTTTGATGATGCATTTGGAATACATCAATTCTGTAGCCAAAAATCAACAAATACACATCTATTAAGTACCTATATGCCAGGTACTGTCCTAGACACTGGGTTCACAAAGATGAAACATACTCTGCCCTCAAGGAGTTTACATTTTGTCCTTTCTTATTCTAGTCTTTCTTTTTTCTTTCCTTAAGACATCATAATTCTTCCCAATGGTCTATTACTGTTATATTTGTCATTTCCTAGCTTTGTTTGATGACTTGTAGGTATGTACATGCATGTATACACACAAACACACATACATGTTTCTATAGTGCTCACATATATTTC
The DNA here is from genome assembly GCA_028646595.1 of Phalanger gymnotis. Classification (NCBI taxonomy): domain Eukaryota; kingdom Metazoa; phylum Chordata; class Mammalia; order Diprotodontia; family Phalangeridae; genus Phalanger; species Phalanger gymnotis. Next base: position 183,311,223 of record CM053625.1, read on the forward strand.
CTACAACAACCCTATAGAGTATACACACCTGTATGCATATATTCATGCATACATATGTATACACACATATATACATACACATATGTGTATGTGTACATAAATATATTTTCCTCATCCTTATTCTACACATTAGGGAAACTGAGACATAGTGGCATCCCACCCAAAGCTACAAAGGTAGGATGTGGCAGGAACATGTTTACCTCCTGACTCAGTAGCTATTCATCCCTACCTTCCTTTTGCCTAGAGCTTCCTTCCTCCTGGTTGGGCTGTGGAGGTGGCTATGGCTGAGATGGCTTCTGCCACTGCATGAAATGCTTAGTGTGGTTAATTCAAATTTTTCTGCTGCCAGAGTGGGTCTGATGAGGAGATGAGAAATTGTCAGCTTGCCACTTTCTACTACTGTCTGATAGATGTGGAAGGAAGGTGAATCAGGGAAATAGGATATTGTGTCAAATCAACCTCCTACTGGGGCAACAACTACAGACGAGGTTATATAGAGTGTCTGTGTATCCTGTCTTCAGTAAAGCAGGAGATGGGAAATGTCATGACTTAGGGTACAAAGAAATGGTCAAATGCCCTCATTTTTGAAAAGGGAGAAAACTTCTGACTGACTAATATTTTACTGTGTTGGCAGGAGGCCCTCGAATGGTGGAACAGGACCTTAGGGAAGCTGTGCTCCATTAGCCCCTAATGATGAGCTGCCACTAGACTTTTCTAAACACTTTAACTTTGAACTCTTCTTTCTCTGGGGTGTTATGCAGTTTGATGAGCAGTCTCTTAGGACAATCAGTCTTGCTATTAATATGCAGAGCCAGTCCATGCTACATGATTATCCCATAATAGTACAAAACTGGTAAAATGCATTGCAAACATTATTTAATTGACTCTCAGGAGAGAAGTACCATTCTACTTCTTAGCTATTTTTTCTTTGGCTGGGGGAACAGTCTTGGAAAGGTTAAGGGGTTTGACTGAGGTCACTAAAGAAATTGGATCAAACAAGAATTCCCAGTCCTAGCCCATGGCCTTCACCAAAGCCCACTCCATCCAAAGGAATGTGAGAAATTGAATATGGAGAAGCAATGGGGTATAGTGAATGGAAAGAGTTCTGGACTAAAGTTCAGGAAACCTGAGCTCAAAAACTAGTTCTGCCATTCATTAGTTGCAGTGTAATGGATAGACAGCTGTCCTCTGAGTCTACCGGGCTTGTGTTCAAATTTCTACTCTGACACAAGGTCTTTTTGAGACTGGGAAAGCCTCTTAACCTCTCAGTGCCTCAGGTAATTCCAAGAATAAAAATTGCAGAGTAGGTACCAATCTACGCTGGTAAAGGTAACTCTCTTCCCTCAAATTCCCTATACCAATAAAATCATATATCTCTTACACCCCCCCCAAAAAAGAGAAAATTCGTGATCATCAACTAATCACTTAATGTTCTGCCTCTTCCCTTCCCACCTTTCCCCTCCTCCCCCATTCTTGCAATTCCTCAGCTGTAAATGAGGAACCTCTAAGGTCCCTTTTAGTTTTGAAGTTCTGTGGATGTGATTATCCACTACCTTACTTCGTGCCTTTATTACCTCTAACCTATATTAATTCCATAGCTTCCAACCTGTTACTTCTCCCATCCATTTTCCACATAGCTGCCAAAGTAATTTTTCTAAATCAGAGATCTTAGCCTCTCACTCCCTTATTTGAGTATTTTGAATGTGCTCCCATTTTCCTCTAAGGGGAAAAAAGTACAAACTCATCAAATTGACATTTAAAGTCAAGTGTCATCTTTCTTGAGCCTATCTGTGTGCCCTTATTTCACACTACACCCTTCCATATGATCTTGTTCCAGGCTAGCTGGATTACTTGCTGTTCCCAGAATTGAACATTCCACCTCCTGCTCCTGTGACTCTGCATAATAAAAAATTCCACCGTCTTGCCTCCATCTCCTAAAATCTCTAGCTGCCTCTCAGTTACCATTTCCAAAAAGAAATCTTTCCTGATCCCCTTGGTGCTTTCTTTCTCATTCAAGTATCTTGTGTTTATTCATCTATTGACACCTTATCTCCTCCAGTATAATTGTATGCTCCATGAAAGAAGTGACTGTTTTTCCCTTGTCTTTGAAACTAAAGTAACTTGCACGTAGTAGGAACTCAAAAAATCCTTTTCGATTGGATTGAATCCTTAACTCTCTCCTATCTCTCTTTTAAAAAAAATTATTCGAAGCCTCGACAAAAGTTTTAACTTTGGAAATAATACATTTTGCGCAGCTTGCAAATCAGAGGCTTCTACCCCATCCCAGGTCCCTTATTCCTCAGACTCCAGACTCCTACTTCTTTATAGCATTTAACTAAAGCTGAAAGGGCAAAAACAAAGATAATGGAACACAATGTAAAGACAGCAAATCAGTCGGTAAATCCCTCACTCCATACACAATTATCACCAGCTGTTGCCCAATTAAACACAACCATCTAATGGCATGCCAGTGGTTCACTGGAGAATACACACACACACACAAGCACAGTGGGGGCAGGAGAGAGAGAGAAAGAGACAGAGAGGGAAAGACAAAGACAGAGGTAGAGATACAGAGAGAGACAGAGAGAGATATGGATAGACAGACAGACAGACAATTTATTTACCAGGTAAACTACTCTCATACACATGAAACATAAAAAACATGTTTCCCTCATAAGTCCCATTGTCTGTGTGTTTTGTTGTATTGTTTAGAATTCTTCCAGTACGAAGAAAGGGAGAAGAAGAAATAAAAATTCAGTAGGACATGGAGTTTATTATAAAGTTTAAATATGTTCAATTTATTATTTTGTTTTTTTTTCTTTTATGCTATGTGAAGATAAAAAAAAAAACTTGGAAAAGCCCATTTGGTAACAGTCTTAATGGTTGGATTGCACCTTCCTATGTTATTGTTTTTTGAGGTGTTTTGTACATTTGCTTGATTTAGCAGTCCTCCAATATTCAGTCATGAAAGTAAATTTTAGCCAGATTTAGTGCTAGTTGTTTGTAGTCTCTGCTGTTAGGGAGGCTGAGGCTGATGGATTGCTTGAGTTTAGCAGTTCTGAGCTCTAGTAGGGCCAACAAGGTTTCCATACAAAGCTCAGCACCAACATGATGAGCTCCCCAGAGCAGAGGGCCACCAGGCTGCCTAAGGCCCAAAATGGCACAGACCAGAACAAATCTTCTGTACTAATCTGTATTGGGATTGAATCTATATATTTCCTACTGTATTTTCAGCTTAGGGCAAATAGAGACAGACCACGTCTCAAAAACAACAACAACAAACCCATAAAAACAATAAAAAAGCAGTACTCCAACATCGTGTCATTTATCATAGAGGAAGAAGAAACATGTAAAAGTTGGCTATGAGAAAACAGTTGACACTGTAGGTTAGAGGAATGATATGAGAATGATGGGGTCCAGGCAGATAAAGAAACTAGTATGAAAATATTACTCAAGACTGAAAGTACCATAGTTTACAATGGACAGTTGTCGAAATCCAAGACGTTGGTAGAGGGGAAAGCCTAGAATCTTTGTTACTCTTTTATTTTCTTCTTCCCAAACTCACGGATATAGAGATATATCTATTATTACTTGACTCCATCTTGGTGTCATGACAATTTAGTAAGACACTAAATCTGTTTCATTAGGATCTTCATTATTACCATTATCAAACAATATCTAAGTGCCTAGCTGTGTTCCAATATTTCCCACAGAAGGATAGAGTAATGAATTGTACTTAAAAGAGTACAATGTTAGGAGTCAAAACATCTTGGTTCTAGTCTCATCTCTGCCCCTCATGAGCTGTTTGTTAATCTCTTAATCTCACTAGGATTCATTTTTTTTCCTTCTTTTTAAGATGAGGATACTTATACTACCCATCTTATCATCATTATTGTGAATGTCATGTAAGAAAATATATGTAAAAAATCCTACAAATAGTAAAGTATTACATAAATGCAAAGTATTCATATAACAAGACTCTTGAAGCAATGATCCTTGTCACCATGGTCTATCCTTTAACAACAATATTCTCTACTTGGTGTCATATGACTACAAATTGTAGACTACTATTCTCTGAGAAGAAACAAACTTGCATATGGACCAAAAAAGAACTGAATGATTCCTAATCTCTTTCCCTAGAACTTGTCTCATCTTGTGGGAGCTTCTTGCTGTGGAACATCACTCTGCCATGCCAGCCTCCTCTCATTGGTGAGCTCCTCCCTGGTGCCTCCATTTTGGGGATGGACCCAGGCAGGCTATGCTTCAGTCCTTGTCCAGGTATGCTTCTGAATTTCATGATTTCGCATCATGATTCTGCTGCCTTCTCACCAAACTATGCCATCAAGCATGTAACCCTTCTCCTTCCCTTCTAGCTTCCTTTGATGCGTTGCCTTCCATTATTCAATTGCAAGCTCCTTGAGGGCAAGGACTGTATCATTTGCTTATATTTATATCCTTAGAACTCAGCACAGTACCTGACACAAAGTACTAAATAAATGCTTTATGTATTGACCCCTGTGGAAAATGGACTTACCATCCTCATTATCAGCAACATCAATTACTATCCATCCGTCACTGAATGTAAGGTAAATCAAAAGCCCCAGGAATGGCAGCATCTCCCAGGCAACAGGTTTTGCCACCAACCTGGACTCTACTATCATCACTTGTGGAGAAAGGGCCAGCCCTCCCTCCCAACTTCTGGCCAGTTGTCTCCCATAAAGCAGGCAAATCAGCCTAGGTGAAGCAGCAAGGTATCCTAAAGGAGAGAAAGGGTGAGGCACATTCCAAGTAAATCAAACTACTACCACCACCTCCTCTCTGATATATGTGGAGAAAGTCCAGGATTCCCAACCCCCAATACACAGACAACCAGCCTGAAGTAATTTTCTAAGGAATCTCTCCTTGCAGAAATAGGACTTGGCAATTGCTTCTATAGGTGCTGTATATCCTCTGGCTCCTCAGCTCAAGTACAGCTATTGACCCAGTGTATGACCAAGGCAATATTTGCAACAATTACTATTGCTATGAATATGCTGACTTGGTTCCATTTTGCAAATTATGACAGACTCTCCACCTAGAAGACAGAAGCAAAACATTTATTCAAACACCAGAAAACCAAATCCCCAAACCAATAAATCCAATCCATCCAAGCAAAAAAGAAGTTAAAACACATTATCACTACAGAGAGCAGCTGCATTCCATAGCCTTCCCCCCTGCTGGGGCCTTCACCAATATTCACAAATCCTAGCTATCTTTGTGCCTGTGTCTGCTCCTCCTGCGGTTTCCAACTGCTTTGAGCATTTCTTGATCCACCTTTTCAGTTCCACTTGTTCAGCAAGCTCTTCTCACCACAGGCATACTGTGATGTAAACAGGTCACATGAGCCTATTAATGGATGGGAAGGTCTTCAAATTTACATTACCATTACACTCAGAAAGAAAAAGTTCTTGTCTCCTAAGTTCTTGGCCCTATCAAATGGTTCAGCATCAGAAAGGACTATGGTTCTATCAGTGGAAATAGCATTATTGAATTTGCATTAACATCTGATTTTCCAGTATCTTTTAAGCACTTGTCACTTAAAATGCCTATATCTACTAAGTTAGTTATATAGGACATTTGAGGAGTGGCGAGCCAGGAGAAACCACTTCTGCATGCCCCTGAGAAGGAGTCACTCAGGTTAGGGGGATTGCCTTGGTCTCTTGCACACACCTCCACTCTTGGCCAGAGGAGGAACTCAAGAACTTCTTAAGGACTGTAGACTTATCTTCCCATTTAGTGTACTAACAACAGCCCCAGAACAACTGAGGGCAGTGATTTCATCAGCAGCCAAGTCAGACTGGAAAAAAGAAGAACACATGCAAGGTTCTACAAAGAAGTCAGCAAGGAAAAAAAGCAACCAAAAAACCCTACAAAACAAAACAAAACAAAAAAACTAAAGCACAACTGTGGCAAATATCTTTAAGGTTCTAGAGAAAGGACTTCCGGGATCTATGATCCATCCCTTGGCCGCACCAGTTCTCTAGGTTTCTCTAAGTGAATCCGCTTTCCCAAAAACTCTCTATGTGCTTGTTAGAGAGAATTTGAGTTACTGACTTTTAGGGATTTATTTTTATCACCCTTTTTCACTCTATCACCTTAGTAGTGTCCTTTTCTAAAAGAACTAATTCGGTCTTGCTGACTAATTTATTTCAACTGATAGTCATGAGGAAGAAACAAAATGGAGGGAGTACACGAGCTAAAATACTTGAAAAAGATACTTCCAAACACTCAGGGATACCCTTAACACCCTGTGGAGATATGTAGCCAACCTTAGGCTGGGGACCTCACTTATTTATGTATGTATTTAAGAGATGGGATAACTTCCCACACTCTCAATCTATATGTATTATACCAACAGCATTATAGGGTCAAAGTAATTAACATTGGAAAAGATATTGGAGATCATTATTTTTGTTAGGAAATTGACATGGGTTTGGCCTACACACTGTTTCTGTATAAACATTTGTGTAGTTAAGGGTGCTGAGAATTTGTGAAACAAATTGAATATTCGGATATAGGAAATATTCCTCCAAGAAAAGGATTAAGTGTTAGCACAACCAAAGAGGCAGTGCAGTTGAGTTTTGGGAGCAGGAAGGCAACAGCTGCTGTCAATAGCTCCAAGGAAAATAATAATCTCTCTCACTTTGCAAATTCCTTTAGGTAGAGTATAAAAACAATGTGAGTCCTAGGCAATATTCTTTTAATTGCCATTTATATTTTTTGCTATAGAGTTGTGAGTATTGGTAAGGAAAGAAACAAAGATAGGTGAGACCTTTTATGTGCTGGAATTAGGATGACTCTGTGAAACTCTGGCTATGTTGGTCTTCCTTATGCTTTATGTGACCCTGGGGAAGGTTTATGCATTGTACTGTTCTGCAAAATGCCTGAGATCTTGGGCACCAAATACCCCAAATAATTGGGAAATGATAATTCTGAGTCTAAATATCACCAAACACTCCTTCCTTGACAAGACTTTATCTATTCTCCTAGGCATGCCCTCCCAGAAGCTAACATCCTGGCAATCAGTAGTCAAGAGATCCTGACAAAATGGCTTGACAATAACTAGCAAACAGAGATGAAAGATTAAGAGGTTTGAATGAATAAAGCTAGCAAAGCATATTGAGAGATTTTAGATGGATCAACATGTTTGAGGGAGCAATGCAGCAAGGTAATTTTCTTCTCGAATTTTCCTAGTCTCCAGTGACATTTCCAAAGGCTTTTTATTGTCTCCTACAATCAGTCTTAATTACAGCCTCTCCCTATGGCCCTGCATATCCTTACTCAGCTCCAGCAGTGTGCTGACTCAGCAGGAAGTGATCTCATCAACTCTGTGGGAAGTTCCTATATTGTAATAGAGAAAACAGAATCCCAAATAAATCAGAGTTAAAATAAAGTCCTCATCAGCAAGAACAGAAATTTGAAACATCAGTAGTAACCACAATGGTGTCGCAGGGCATTCTTAATGGGGAAATTAATCAGTTTTTAATGTTGGGGGAGCGATATATTGTGACACATGAAATAGACAGAACTTAATCTAATGTGTCTTATTTTTGGATATTTTTGTGGTATGATAATTATATAGTATAGAATTAAATTTCATTAACTCATAATTCCAATGAATATTAATTTCAATGCTTTTGTTAAGAAAGGTCTGAACTTAACCTTTTTTTTTTCTACTAGGTCTTCTCACAGTGAATTTTGTTAAAGAACAACGATGTTTCCTTTTTTTCCACCCAGAAATATTTCACTAAGAAAGCTATTGTTTATCTGTTTTTAAAAGGAAAATCCTTTTGGAATTGAACTATATGCATGTTGTTTCTCCTTTTCTCTCTGAATCTCTGTCTCTCTCTGTCTTTCTCTCTGCATCTCTGTCTCTGCATCTGTCTCTGTCTGTCTGTCTGTCTCTCTTTCCCTCCCCCTGCTTCCCTCCAACTGTAGACAATATAAGCCTCACCTTATACTGAAGAATTAAGCCCATCAAACCCAGCAGCTACTAGGTTAATTACCTTTCTCTCTTCACTCTCAATCACTATGTCTATAAGTTTTAATAGAGGTTTTTTTGTTATTCAGAAATCCATCTTGACCATGAACACCTGGACAGTATAGACATCCTTTTACTGAAATTTTTTTCTTTAGTTGGAATTGAGTTATTTGTTTCCTAGAAAAATGTTTTCTGAATTGGGAAACGGGCAAAAGTGTAATCATCTTCCATTGCACATATGGCAAAGCTGTGAAAATGCTGAAATAGAAGTAAACTTTTAGCATAACTCCAACATCATCCCCCATTGAGATACAATAACATGCATAGTTATTGAATAAGGAAGTACCCCAGGGCTGGTTGACTTAGTAAGACCTTACTTAACTAGGTAGGATCAGACAAAAAGAATTGGGAGGGGAGGGAGGGGAGAATCAAGAAAAACAAACTTGTAAACTAGGGGGGTGGAAGAGTCCAGAACCCAGCCCCAAGTCACATAGACCTTGTTTTTACAATTGCCCCAATGACTCCAGGACATCCAAGATGTGGAAATTAAAGCAATCACAGGGAAAAAGAGGAGGGCAGGCCATTTCATTGTTCTTCTAACTGGTAATACCCTTACCTAATATTGGATATTGCTGATGGGGACTTGAACTTGTCTTTCTAGGAGAGAGGGATAAAGGAAGAGGGAGAGGTAAAGGAAAGGAAAGAAAAGAGAGGACGGAGTCTGTCTTCTGACTACAACTGTTATCTGTCTGATTTTATGTCAGGTATCGTTGATTCCTATGTTCTTTGATTTTAAGAAAGTTAGGATTAGCAGTATTGTACTCTGAGAGTGTTCATTCTTTCCTGCATCCTGAAACTGAGGACCCCTGAGGATTCTTACTCAAGTATCTTAAAGTGAAGAGCACTAAGAAGATATTTCAATTCAGGATAAAATGCACAGTTCAAACAATTTCACTTTTAATTTTTAAAATGACAGTAACATAAAATGTTGGTATTGTAGTATAAAGTATTGTTTTTCTTTAGAAATTTCATATTTTGAAAAGGACTATATTTTGGCCAACAGTAAGATATATTTCAAAAAATCTAATTGAATGTATGTAAACACATTTACTAAATACCAGGCATTATGCTTAACAATAGAGATAGAGATACAAAAGCAGAGTGATTACCCTGAAGGAGTTTATTCCCTAACATAAAACATGCAAGAGAGTTGCATTGTGGTACAGAAAGTCACAGGAACATTCAATGGAACCTTATAGTGCTATGAGAATTACTTGGTATGAGCAATAATGTAGCTATGTTTTTATTTTGTAACACATGCGTGTTTCATACATGTGTTCCTTTTAACTAGGCTGATACAAAACATCTGACAGTGATCAAATGAAGCTGGATTCAGCTGATTTCAGATGAGTGTTAAATTCTGTGCCGTATTCATGTTTCATCATTCTCTTCTGTTGTATTTTTAATTCTGTACTTTTGAAGAATTGATATTACTCCAGGGAAACATGTAAACATTTTAGTTCTTAAAGGGCACATGCCAATGGCTTTTGGAGATACTGTAGCAGCTGTTGGTATGGGGAAATCAACTGTTTCGAAAACCATTCAGTCTCATAGAAAACGGGATTAGTTGTACCAATGCTTGAGGAAAAACAAAATTGTCATGGGCAAAGCCACACAAAGACTGAAGTGCTAAACCTTGTGGGGAATTAAAAAAAAAAGATAATTTTCTGATTGAAACTCACTTTTTCATTCAAATCCATACCAAAATCATTGTAACAAAAAGTCCATGTGAGTCTATTAGATTTGAGCATTTTCATCAGGCTTATCCAACATTTATACAATTAATGTATTCATTGAGTGGCTTGGATATCTTATATCATTGAGGAAATGGTTAACTGAAAAATATATCAATGTACCTGATGTTGTTCTGGCATTATAGAAATTCCAAAATGAATATAAAATACTGCAACATCACTTTGTACTATAGCACATCATAAAAGGATAAGAAAGAAATTTATCCAATTGATGGAGATAAACATGTTTCAATGGTTTGAGAACTGAACTGCTTTACATGCTGTTGAAAAGCTATGGATTATAATCAAGGCCAGACTTGGATAAATGAGTTATTTGTCAAATGTGATAAAAGTGGAACTTCATGATATATTAATGAATATGTGTGAAAAATCTTGTGAACTAAGTGACAAATCATTTGAAATAAGTGATATTCAGCAAAAACAAGACATTATATATTATTGATTTTTAAAGATGTAAAAAGTTCTGAGTTTAATTACATAAGTCAACATTTGACTTTATCCTAGTTAACTTGCATGTAACTGTAGTAATGAATTGCTCTTTATTGGTATGTTCTCTCTAGAATATGTAGTGTTGAGTCAGTCATTGTTCCAGACTTAGAGGTAAGGGTGGGTGGGAGGTTGATGTTGTTATGAGAGTACCACCATGCACATGAATTCAAGACAGTCTGGATACAAAAAGGTTGTGAGCATTGGAACATGGAGTAAAGATTGCCTGGGAACATCAAATGGTGAAGACTTACCAACCCAAAGCCAAGGGTGGTAGGTAGAGTGCTTCATGACAGGCGCGATCTAGAGTGTAAAATAATGGCAGGAAGATGACTATGGAATAAGACCAGTAGACATCTGGGAAAAGCTAGGAATCACAATCAGTTACCATAAAATAACAGAATTTCAGAGTGAAAAGAGGCCTCAGAAACTACCATGTCCAACCTGTACTTTCCTGAGAACCCTCTCTTAAAAAAAAAAACACCTCTCTAAGCCATCTCTAAAAACCCTCCTCATTAAGTTATCATCCAGGCTTCAGTTGAAGACCTGGAATGAGGACAGAGGTAATATATTTTTTTTTGCTTCTTGGGTTGATTTACTATATGAGGAGGAAGATTATATTTAGAAATAAAGGTCACATAAGCAAATCACACCAACACAAATCTTCAAAACAAACAAATATCTTGTACCTCTACAACATCCACTCATTACTTCTGATTATTCCTGGTTGGTCAAATAGAATAGGTTTAATACCTTTCCTACATGGCAACAGCACACATATTTTAAAACAGCCATGATGCTGCCCATATAGTCTTGGCTAATCATTTGTAATTCTTTCATCTCACTGTCTCTCTTTTTATATTTAATTTTTAGTTTGATTGCAAGTCATGAAAAAGGAGAATTTCTATATGTGAAGTAGGAAACATAAAGAGGATTGTATATGTAACTGAATCTCTTTGAGTGCTTTTTAAAAAGTTTATATAATAAATTCACATGCTAGTTGCAAAACTATCTTGCTTGTCTTTGTTTCCTTCTAAATTTCATTCTGCCCTTTGTGCATTTATTTGAAATTTTTTTTTCGGTAGTATTCCTCTTTCTTTCTTTCCCCCTTTGAGGGGGCAGATGTCACTATTGCTCCTCGTACAATTAAAAAAGCAAAAACAAAACACAACCTTGTAGCAAAGGTAACCCAGAATTGACATATGCTCAGATCAGTTAATATGGGGACACCCATGGGCAGGCATCTCTTCTGGGAGAGGACAGTTTGCATTTCTCTTCCATATGGGTGAGAGCAACATCTTTCCCATGGCTTTGTAGCAAGAATGGGCAATGTCTTCAAAACAACCAGGCTAGGACAATTTCTGTGTCCACCCCCACCTTGCAGTAGCATCTGCAGTGAAGGTCTTGTTTATCTACAGTGTGGCATCTTGCACTAAGTTGGATAGTGAAAGGGCAACCCTTCCCTTTTCCTTCAGCTCTGTGGCCCTGAGAAATGGATATGGCATTTTATTTTGTTTCATTTTTTTCAGTTCTATCCACAAGCAGTTGATTCCTGACACCCAGAAACTTGAGCCATGGAAACCTTGGAACCATGATTCTGGGCTTGATGTTACTGCCAGCCCAACAGGGAAACGTTGAGAAACCTGGTTGCAAGCCCAGGGAGGCTTTGGACTTATTAGCACTTGGTGGCACTATCTTGTGTAGGAACTGAATTAAGAAGTCAATGTAGTTCCCCTCCCCTCTAGGAACTGAGGGGGTATAAGGAGGATTATACCCCTGAGATTTTGGGAAATATTTGTAAGTTTGCTCTTGTCCTTTTAAAGTAAATGTTGCTTTGTAAAAATTAATCCAACTAATTCATCTCTCAAGTGATTAAAACGAACAAGGTATAAGGACAAGCAAAGTGGGGCTTTTTGCTGTTTTTTTTTATGACTATAGATAGCTTTAATTTCTTCATCTGAAAACTGCCTGTCCTTATCTTTTGACCATTTATCAATTGGAGAATGACTTGTATTCTTATAAATTTGACTCAGTTCTCTACATATTTTAGAAATGAGGCATTTATCAGAGATACTAGCTTTGAAAATTGTTTCTCAACTTTTTGCTTCCCATTTAATCTTGATTGCATTGATTTTGTTTGTTCAAAAACTTTTAAATTTAGTGTAATGAAAATTACCAATTTCGCATTTCATAATGTTCTCTATCTCTTGTTTATCATAAATTCTTCTGTTCTCGATAGATCTAGGTCGTATTTTTTAACAGATGCTTTACAATTACATTCCCCCCCGTTAAAAAAAAAACAATTCTCTAATATTTCCAACTGTTTCATAGAGTTGGTGATTTCTGCTTAGTCTATTTTAACTTTTCAGGGAATTCACTACTTATATTAAGTTTAGCATATTCTGTTTTAAACTGCTTATTCAATTTCCAGTTCTTCTCCAGAGTTTTTTCCATGTTTTATCTCTTGCTTCATATTTAATAGGTGATAATAATAATGGCTGGCATTTATATAGTACTTATTATTCAACAGGAGCTGTACTAGCTGTACTAAGTGCTTTAAAGTATTATCTCATTTGACTTTTACAAGAACACTGGGAAATAAGGTCAATTATTATCCCTATTTTTTTTTAAATTGAGGAAACTGAGGTAAACACATTAAATGACTTGCCCAGTATCTCACAGCTAGTTAGTGGCTGAGGCAAAATTTGAACTCAAACCTTCCTGTCTTCAGGCCCAGGACTTTGTCCACTGTACCATCTAGTTCCTTAGATTGTTATATAGTCATTATAGAAAATATATTTTTCCTTTGAGTAGCTTATAAGGAATTACTCTTTGCTTTCATGTTGGATTTTTAGTATCTTTGGATCTGCAAAAATTCTTTATAGTTGTCTATGTCTTTTTTAGTTACTCTATTCTCTGGTCTTAATTACTGAATTGTGACTTTGGGCCTGAACTCTGCCCCATGTGCTAAGTCCAGACTGTGCTTGGGTCATCTATTCGGTATTGCTTGGTCTTGACTAAAATCACTTGGGTTTCTAGAGTGACCTCAGGGGTTGACCTGCTTTCCACTAGAATGTGAGATTTTGAGTTCTGTGTAGTCAGGGCCCTATCTGGCATCTCAAGATAGATTGCTGAGGAGGAGCCAAGATGACAGAGTAAAGGCAGCAACCCAGCAGAGTTCTCCCAACATTCCCCTCCAATCAACTTTAAAATAATGTACAAATTGAATTTTAGAGCAGCAGAGCCAAAATAATTGAGTGACACATTTTTCTAGTCTAAGACAACCTAGGAAGGAGTTGGGCAAGAGAGGTTTGTAACATCAGGGCAGCAAAAGCAGCAGCAATGGGCCTTGGATAGAGCTCTTGGCAGCAGCTCTCAACCCAGAACCAGTAAAGGTTTTGAACAACTAGACAGAAAGAGATTAAAAGAGACTCTTTGTTGGCTCTGGGTGCAGCTGACAGTGAATGGCAACATGATCGCACACAAGCAGTTCTGGGTTACAGTTTAAGGGCAGAGAGAAGAGCTTGTGTTCAGGCACAGGGAAGCAGGGACCCTGATCTCAGTTCTAGGGCAGAAAAGAGCACTAACTCTTGTAGCTACAGAGGAACAGAGACCTTTCCTGGGTAAAGACCAGAATGTGGACGAAGAAAACAGTGACCACACCTCTCCCAAGATCACACCACCTTTGAAGCACCAAAAACTTGCAGACCCCCGCACCATCCCGAACCAGCTCTGAAAACAATAGCATGAAAAAGTCCAAAGTTTGGGACAGTATCTTCTTATGCTCAGGTGAGCAGAGCTCAACCCTAACATAGAAGTCAAAGTAAAGAAATAGGCTGGAAAATGAGCAAACAAAAGCAACAACAAAAAAGAACTTGACCATAAAAAGATATTATAGTAACAGGGAAGACCAAGACACAAATTCAGAAGAAGACAGCAGTGTGAAAACAGCTACAAACAAAGCTTCAGAATAAAAAATGCTAAATAGACACAAGGCCAACAAAAAGACTTGGAAGAGTTAAATAAAGAGATAAAAATGTTAGTGGGAAACAGAGAAAAAAATAAGAAAATTGCAAGAAAATTATGAAAAGAGAAGTAACAGCTGAATAAAAAAAGCCACAGAAAAAAAACTGAAGAAAAAGTACCTTAAAAACCAAAATTGGCCTAATGGTCAAAGAAGCACAGTACTTTACTGAAGAAATAAACTTCTTCAAAAGCAGAATAGGTCAAATGGAAAAAGGACAAAAATGGACTCAAGAAAAGACCTCCTTAAAAAGCATAGTTGGCTAAATGGGAAAAGAGGTCTAAAAACTCACTAAGAAAAATAATTCCTTAAAAATTAGAATTGGGCAAGTCGAAGCTAATGATTTTATGAGATCAAGAAATAATAAAACAAAATCAAAAGAGTGCAGAAATAGAAGAAAATATGAAATAGCTCATTGGAAAAAGAGCTGACATGGAAAATAGATTGAGGAATGGTAATTTAAGAATTACTAGACTACCCAAAAGCCATGATAAAAAAAATTGCCTGGGCATAACCTTTCAAGAAATTACCAAGGAAAACTGCTCTAATATTCCAGAACCAGAGGGTAAAATAGAAACTAAAAGAATCTAACTGATCACCTCCTGAAAGAGATTCCAAAATAAAAACTCCCAGGAGTATTACAGTCAAATTCCAGATCTCTCAGGTCAAGGAGAAACTGTTACAAGCAGCCAGAAAGAAACCAGTTAAATATTGTGGAACCATAGTCAGAATCACACAAGATTTAAACACTTTCATGTTGAAGGAATAAAGGTTTCAGAACATGATATTCCACAAGGCACAGGAGCTAGGATTATAACTAAGAATAAGTTACCTAACAAAAGTGAATATAGTCCTTTTGAGGGGGGCTATGGATATTTAATGAAATAGAAGACTTTCAAGCATTCTTTTTTTCTTGTTGGTAACTTTGGTTTTTTTTTTATTTTTTTATATATTTAATTTATTTAATATATTTAGTTTCCAGCATTGATTTTCACAAGAGTTTGCATTATGAATTTTCTCCCCATTTCTACCCTTCTGCCCACTCCAAAATGGCATATATTCTGGTTGCCCCCTTCCCCAGTCAGCTCTCCCATCTGTCACCCCACTCCCCTCCCATCCCCCTTTCCCTTCTTCTCTTGTAGGGCAAGATAAATTTTTACACCCTATTGCCTGTGTATCTTATTTCCTAATTGCAGGTAAAAACTTTTTTGTGTTGTTTTTGAACACCTGTTTTTAAAACTTTGAGTTCCAAATTCTCTCCCCTCTTCCCTCCCTGCCCACCCTTCTTAAGAAGGCAAACAATTCAACATAGGCCACATGCATATCATTATGTAAAACCCTTCCACAATACTCATGTATTGAAAGATTAACTATGTTTTACTCCTTCCTAACCTATCGCCCTTTATTGAATTTTCTCCCTTGACCCTGTCTCTTTTCAAAAGTGTTTGTTTTTGATTACCTCCTCCTCTTATCTGCCCTCCCTTCTATCATGCCCCCTTTTTTGTCTTCTTCCTCCTTCTTTCCTGTGGGGTAAGATACCCAATTGAGTATGTATGGTATTCCCTCCTCAGGTCAAATCCGATTAGAGCAAGATTTACTCATTTCCCCTCACCTGCCCCCTCTTCTGTTCCTACAGAACTGCTTTTTCTTGCCACTTTTTTTTTTATTTTTAGATTGCAACATACAGTTCTACATAATTTTGGGTTCCAG
>CM053625.1:183327776-183356534 GCA_028646595.1 Phalanger gymnotis
CCTACAGAATCGTTCCTTCAGCCTTTCAGATTCTCCCGGCTGGGAAATTTGCCCCAGTCAGAGTGCTCGCAATTTCTAACTCTCTCAAATCTGCTCAGATTCACTTTTTTATAGGAATCCAACAGAACTTGTGAGAGAGCTCCGGCAAGACGCTGTTTTCATGCGGCCATCTTGGCTCCGCCCCCTTTCTTGCCACTTTTATGCGAGATAATTTACCCTATTCTATCTCTCCCTTTCTCCCTCTCTCAATATATTCCTCTCTTATCCCTTAATTTGATTTTATTTTTTTAGATATCATCCCTTCATATTCAACTCACCTTGTGCCCTCTGTGTATATGTATATATATATATATGTGTGTGTGTGTGTATGTGTATATATATATATATATACACATATACCTACATATATACATACATAGACACACACATATGTATGTGTATATATATATGCATATTGCTTTCAGCTACTATGATACTGAGGTCTTATGAATCATACACATTATCTTTCCGTGTAGGAATGTAAACAAAACAGTTCAACTTTAGTAATTCCCTTATGACTTCTCTTTCTTGTTTACCTTTTCATGCTACTCTTGATTCTTGTGTTTGAAAGTCAAATTTTCTATTCAGCTCTGGTCTTTTCACTGAGAAAACTTGAAAGTCCTCTATTTTATTGAAAATCTGTATTTTGCCTTGGATCGTGATACTCAGTTTTGCTGAGTAGGTGATTCTTGGTTTTAATCTTAGCTCCAATGACCTCTGTAATATCATATTCCAAGCCCTTCCATCCCTTAATGTGGAAGCTGCTAGTTCCTGTGTTATCCTGATTGTTTTTCCACAATATTCGAATTGTTTCTTTCTGGCTGCTTGCAGTATTTTCTCCTTAACATGGGAGTTCTGGAATTTGGCAACAATGTTCCTAGGAGTTTTCTTTTTGGGATCTATTTGAGGAGGTGATCTGTGGATTCTTTCGATTTCTATTTTGCCCTCTGGCTCTAGAATATCAGGGCAGTTCTCCTTGATAATTTCTTGAAAGATGATATCTAGGCTCTTTTTTTGATCATGGCTTTCAGGTAGTCCAATCATTTTTAAATGATCTCTCCTGGATCTATTTTCCAGGTCAGTGGTTTTTCCAATGAGATATTTCACATTGTCTTCCATTTTTTCATTCCTTTGGTTCTGTTTGATAATATCTTGATTTCTCATCAATTCACTAGCTTCTGCTTGTTCCAATCTAATTTTTAAGGTAGTATTTTCTTCAGTGGTCTTTTAGCCCTCCTTTTCCATTTGGCTAATTCTGCCTTTCAAGACATTCTTCTCCTCATTGGCATTTTGGAGTTCTTTGGCCATTTGAATTAGTCTTTTTTCTAAGGTGTTGTTTTCTTCAGTATTTTTTTGGGTCTCCTTTAGCAAGTCATTGACTTGTTTTTCATGATTTTCTTGCATCATTCTCATTTCTCTTCCCAATTTTTCCTCTACTTCTCTAACTTGCTTTTACAACTCGGCATGGCCTGAGACCAGTTCATGTTTTTCTTGGAGGCTTTTGATGTAGGCTCTTTGACTTTGTTGACTTCCTCTGGCTGTGTGTTTTGGTCTTCTTTGTCTCCAAAAAAAGATTCCGAAGTCTGAGACTGAATATGAGTGAGTTTTCGCTGCCTGGCCATGTTTCCAGTCAATTTACTAGACCCTTGAGTTTTTCAGCAGAGTATGACTGCTTGTAAAGAGCACTTTCTTCCAAGCTTGAGGGGATTCGCCATTGATTTCAGAGTTATTTCTATACAGCCAGCTCTGCCACACCGGCACTCCTCCTTCCCCAAGAACCGCCAACCTGGACCTGATGCAAATCTTAAGCAGGCTCTGCACTCCTGCTCTGATCTGCCACTTAATTCTTCCCACCAGGTGGGCCTGGGGCAGGAAGTAACTGCAGCTGTAGTTGTAGCTGTACCACCCCTGCCGCCCCTGGGACAGTGGCCTAATTGCAAACTCTGTCCCCCGCAGCTTTTCCCACTAACTTTCTCTGTTGTCTTTGGTGTTTGTGGGTTGAGAAGTCTGGTAACTGCCACAGATCACTGATTCAGAGTGCTAGGACCTGTTTCCCCAGGCTCCTGGTCTGGTTGGTCCTGCTGCCGCCCATGCTGAGCTCTGCTCCCCTCTGCTCCATGCACCAGAGACCTCATCCAGTGACCATCCAGGCTGTCCTGGGCTGGATCCCTGCTTCCTTCTGCTATTTTGTGGGTTCTGCAGTTCTAGAATTTGTTCAGAGCCACTTTTTTATAGGTTTTTGGAGGCACCTGGCAGGGAGCTCATGCAAGTCCTTGCTTTCCAGCTGCCATCTTGGCTCCGCCCCCCTACTCTCAAGCATTCTTAATGAAATGACGAGAGCTGAATAGAAAATTTGACATTCAAACACGAGACTCAAGAGAAGCATAAAAAGGTAAACATCAAACAGAAATCACAAGGGACTCAACAGAGTTACACTGTTTATGTTCTTATATGGGAAGATGATACATTTCCTAAGAACTTTATCATTATTGGGGCAGTTAGAAGCACTCTACATGGACAGAATGCGTGAGTATGTGTTGATTATGTTGGGATGATTTTTTAAAAAAAGGAATAGCAAGTTGTACATAATAGATTTGCAGTTTTAAGGGCAATCATTTTTATTATACTATTTTATGGAAATGATTGTTTTATTCCATACATTAAAAATAAAATAAAATAAATGAAGGGATAAGAAAGAGAGATGCACTTGAAGAAAGGAGAGGTAGAATGGGGAAAATTATCTCACATAAAAGAAGCATATAAGGAAGAGATTTTACAATAGAGGTGGAAATGGGAGAGGGGAGTGGTAGACATTGCTTGAACTTCACTCTCTTTGGAATTGGCTCAAAGAGGGAAGAATACACACACACACACACACACACACTCTCAGTTGGATATAGAAATCTCTTACCTGATAGAGAAATAGGAGGAGAAGGAATAAGAGAAAGGGGGTAGAAGATAAAAGGGGAGGGGAAATAAGGGAGACAGTGGTCAGAAGCTAATTTTGACGGACAGGATTAAAAAGACAGAGAAGGATAAACAGAAGAAAATAGAATGATGGGAAATACACAATTAGTAATCATAACTGTGGATATGAATGAGATGAGCTTACCTATAAAATGGAAACAGAAAGAATGGATTAGAAGCTAGAATTCAACAATATATTGTTTATAGGAGGCATACTTGAAACAGAAAGATGCAAACATAGAGTTAAAACAAGGGACTGGAACAATATTTATTATGTTTCAGTTGGATTAAAAAAAGACAAGGGTAACAATTATGATCTCAGAGAAAGCAAAAGCAAAAATAGACCAAATTAAAAGAAATATTCATGGAAACTACATTTTGCTAAAAAGTACCATTGACAAAGAAATAATGGCAAAATTTTTACTGCAAGTTTCTTTGGTAAAGGCCTCATTTCTCAAATATATAGGAAATGGAGTTAAATTTATTTTAAAAAGAGCCATTCCCTGGTTGGTAAATGGTCAAAGGATATGTTTTCATACCCTTTTTCAGAAGATGAAATCAAAGCTATCTATAGACATATGAAAAATGCTTTAAATCACTACTACTCAGAAAAACGCAAATTAAATAAACTCTGAGGTACCCTCACCTGACACCTATCAGAAATAACAAATGTTGGAGGAGATGACAGAAAATAACTATACCAATGATCCAAGTTGTGAACTGGTCCAACTGTTCTGGAGAACAATTTGAAACTATACCCAAAAGGCTAGAAAACTGTGCATTCTCTTCGATCCAGCAATATCACGAATATGTTTGTAACCCACAGTGATCAAAGAAAATAGAAAAAGACCTTTATGTACAAAATATTTATCGTAGCTCTTTTTGTGGTGTCGAAGAATTGGAAATTGAGGGAATGCCCATCATTTGGGGAATGCTGAACAAGTTGTGGCATATGATTGTGACTGACTACTACTGTGCTACAAGAAATGATGAATATGAGGGTTTCAGGAAAAAAATACACACACAAAAACAAAAAACATGTCAAGACCTAGATGTACTGGTGCAAAGAGAAATGAAAATAACCAGGAGATCATTATACATAGTAACAGCAATATGTAATGATCCCAACTATGAAAACCTTAGTTACTCTGATCAATATAATGATCCAAGACAATTCCAAAGGACCCGGGATGAAAAGTACTATCCACTTTCAGAGAGAGAACAGATGAACTCTGAGTGCAAATTGAAGTATGATTTTCTTACTTTCTTTGTTTTTCTAACTTTTGTGATATGGCTAATATGGTAACATGTTTGGCATTATTTCACAGGGATAATTGTTAGGTTGTTTGCCTTCTCAGTGGGTATGAGAGGGGTTAGAGGGAAAGTATTTGAATCTCAATTTTTTTAAAAATAGTATGTTAAAATAAATAAATAAGAAAGATTGAAAGAGAAAGAAATAAGAGATAAATAAAACACATTTTATCTTAAAAAAAGAGACTGCATGAACCTGGGATTCTATGGGCTGTATTATCATGGTCTGAATATGGCCTCAGTCCCTGGCATGCTGCGCTGGTGGTTACTCCCACTCAGAGTTTGTTCCATAGACTATTCTAGGGATCAAAATCATTCTTGGGATTTCTTTCGTTCTTTTCTTTTCTTTCTTTTTGACAGGAGAACCACAGCTCTCACCACCTCCTGGATAGAAATCTTTGCAAGTTATGCATGCCTCTAGCCAATCTCTGGTGCTTTGGGGGGTTACCACTTTATTTGTCAGAGTGGGGTACTGACCTTTTCTATTGTCCATAGGATTGGTAAGTCACGGAGTGCCAAGTGTAAAATGAGAACTGTGTCTAATAAAATTTAGGTTAGAGCTGTATACATACACACACATATCTACATATATATATATATATCTACATATATATTACATATATTTATGGTTTTCTTTGTTAAACAAGCGCAATGTAGAGCACATAGATTATCTTTACCTATAAATCACAAATGAAAAGATACATTTTACCTTTCCCTCTTCATCTTCCCCATCCAGTTAGATCAAAACAAAACAAAAAACAAACAGAAACACCCCCTTCATTCCTAGAGAGTGCATGATCAGTGTCCAGCAAGGCCTGAGTCATTTCCAATAAAGGGATTGTCTGTGCTAGAAATAGCTTTACCAACTGAAATTTTAATTTAAACTTTGGTCACAAGAGTCTATGCTTTTCCTGAAATAACCAAGCCCTGTGGATTTTTTTTTTTATTTTTGGTGGGGGAGAGGGGAAGCCAGAAAATCTATGTGACTCTAGCACTGCCTCAGTCCCTCTTGGGATACTCTGCACTGGAAAATGGAGTTCACAAAGCAAACTTATATTTCATTCATCTGCAGCTGCCACCTCTGACATATGGATGGGAGGCTTTAATAGCTGGAGGAAGTGAAACCTTACCTCCTACTAGGTGGCAATCTATCTTCAGCAAAGAGATATTGCAGCTCATAGATTATTGAAAACCCATGTTCTTTCCTCAAAATTGGTGGAGACAGATGTAAAAAAAATCACATTCTTGAACTGAGCATATGTATGATGACACCATTGGTACTTGGCTGCTACTTCAGGGACGTACTGGATGGATTTCTCCACATTGCATGGGCTAGGGATGACGAGAGGGTGCACTTAGGGTGAGAAATTGAAGTAATAGGCTCATCATTAAACTTTTGTTGTTCAGGGGTTTACTTAGCCTATGAATGCATTAGAAAAGTTTCTGGTATGAATGATTAAACAAAAAACTTTCTGTTTTTTCCCCTCTGTTTTCTGTCTCCCCAAATGTTAGAAATTTAGAGGTAAATCACTTGTCTCCCATGCAAACTTTTGCTTTATACTGACTTTAAGTGACTAATTGACTTCAACAGCCCTCAATTTACCTTGGAACTTTGTCAACAGAGCATGGCAAAAGAGTACATGACTTTCTATGCTCTAAATAAATAATAACGTCTCTATAAAACTATGTGGAATATTCCCCCACCACCACCCCTGAGGAGCAATAGCGCCCAGTACTAATTTTCTTCCTATTTTTGTCCTTTGTCCTCATTTCTGTAACTGAGCCCACTGTCATCTGGTAGAAATATTTACCAGTTGGATCTGAATTGGCCTGGTAACAGGGAGAACACATCTGGAGTCTAGACTCAGCGGCTCTATGGGCAGGGTCATATCTCTGTGCTACATCAGCCCCAGCGCCTATTTCTGTTTACATAGGTAGTGTGCTGCATCATCTGTTTCAGCTGCCTGACATAATCCACCCCTACCCCCAATCTGGAGAGCCACTGAAGGAGCATCCCACTCCCCTCCTCATTGGCCTTCCTTCTTCCCAGTGGGAACCCCCGGAGTCAGGAAGGAGCGGACCACAGGCATACAGGGCAAAGAAACAATCGCTAATATGAGTCCTGTAAATTCTTTGAATCTTGTCGGTACATTGACATTTTCTTCTGTGGATCTGGTGGATTCAGTTTGAAGGGACCAATACATTGAGATGTATAAATATAATGACTATAGCAACAATAGTAGTTAATATTAATACAGCCCTTAACAGCTGCTGTGTAGTTCTTTATCTAGCCCAACAGGATTTAGAACTGGATAGAATCTTAGCGATCATCTGGTCTTACCCTCTCTTTTGACATCCAGAGATATTATGTGACTCATCCAACTTAACCAGGCAGAGAATGAGCTAGACCTTGAACCCAGGTCTTTCAATCTTCAAATCCTGTGTTTTTTTTTTCACTAACACTTCTGGCAAGAAATTTATGAGTTTAGTCATATTAGCATTATTATTAATGTTTCATACATCATGAGATCAGAGATTTAAAGCTAGAAGGGATGTTATCCAGCTCAGCCTCTAATATCACAGAGAGAGATAGTGAGAGGCTTAAAACTCAGTGACCCGCCAAAGATCACACAGTTTCTAAGTAACAGAGCTGGGATTTAATCTGATGTCTTTTATAAAACCCAACACAAAATTTCATATAAAGGAAAGATTAATACCTAGTCACATAGAAATACCTTGATAATTTTTAAGATGCAAGAATACATGTAACAGTCTGGGAGAAGATTTCAAATGGGTTTTGAAACTGATGCATATTACTGTGAGACCCAAGGTACAGTGGGAAAGACAGTGACTGCATTACTGTGGCTGCAATGTTTTTCATACTTGGCTCTTTTTTTGCTCGTTTTTAATAAAGTAAACTCTTCTAAGAGGCTCTGAAAGTTTGATGTTGATTTCTGTAGAAATTGCCTTTGAGGGAAGCAGTCTAATTCTTAAAAAGACAAGTGTCTAACAATGCCATGAGCACAGTAGGGACTTAGTAAATACTTGTTAGGTTAAATTGAAGTAACATTTTTACCTTTATCCCTAGAAATAGTTTGTTACCTTTTTTCTTCCAGTGTTTTTTTGTCTCAGCTCAAATGCCACCTTTGCAGGAGGCCTTCCCTATGAATCCAGCTATAAATGACTTCCTTTCTATCATTATTTGCCGTCTATTCTATATGTTGTATTTACCTATGTATGTATACATGATGTCGCCCTCATTGGGGTGTAAGCACCTTGGGGGCAGCATCTGGTTAGTTATTCTTTATATCCCCAGTGTTTATCACAGTGATTAGCATATAGTATATATGCAATAAATGCTTATTGGTATATGGTACAAAAACCAATGAAAACAAAAATTCAATTTGGAATTAAAAGACCTAGATTTGATTTTTTTGGCTATATTGCATACTTATTGTGACTATGGGAAAGGAGCTTAGTAAGGCCCTTTATTTCCAAATTATTTAAAATGAAGGACCTATCTAGATAAATAATGAAGTATATTCCATTTCTAAATCCTATGATATTATATAGCTATGCCATGGACATAAATCTTCACCATTAGATCAGGGTCATCCCTCCCCCTCTGAGTTATAAATGCAGAGTACAGAGCTAGTGCCAGTCTGCCCCTTCTTCTTCATTTCACACACACACACACACACACACACACACACACACACACCCTGAGAAACACTAGGGCAATCTGCATGGCCTGAAGAAGCCAGAGAGGAGGATGGGGAGTCGAAAAGAATGGAAAGGGGCTGTAGTTGCATTTCCAAGTTTCAGAAAGATCCAGTATGAGGAGCTTCCCCTGGAGAAGGCATATATCTAGAAGAAGGCATATATGTAGGAGGCTGGAGAGGAGAAATATACTCACCCCCAATGAGTGGGAAATGAATACTTGGAGCAGGATAGTAGAGAAAGTTTCCACCCGTGGAAGTACTTTGATGAGGCTATGGGACCATATAGAAAGAGGATAGTCTTATATAGTCCATCGAAATGCTGGCCCTGGTTGTTTCAATCAGAAGAAATTTTACACATCCAAGAATTGGTGCCCTCTCTAGGGGAGAGGAATCAGCAGCAAGTGAAAACAATGAAGCCGATATGAATACAGCAACAGAAATAACAAGGACCCCAAGGGTGAGGAACGGAGAGGGAGATGCAGAAGTGACCATCTGTGGGAGAAGAAACAAAAGGTAGCAAGAAGGACAATAAGTCCTTCTGGGAATAGGTGACTGAAGTAGATGAGCTTTGGCATGCTGGTGGGAGAAAGGCTAACATTTACACTTCAGGGCATTGAGCTGGAGGAGGTAGAGATAACTGATGAGTGAAGTCCAGAGGACAGGCCAGGCAAGATATAATGGGTCACAGTCCTAATGTGGAGAGCGAGTCTTATGGTCCTTCCCTTTGTGGAGACCACACAAAAGGAAATAGAGCAAATCCTATGAACTTTACAAATTTACAGGAGAGGGCTGGTCACAAATGGGAGCTGGTAGTTAATTCTTTAATAACCCTGAACTCTTTTCTCTTTCTAGAAATTTTAAAGAGGGCAACATGCTAGTTGTGAGAACTGTATGGGTCCCTGAAGGATGCTGAATGAATCCTTTCTATGTCTTTACTTTGAGAATAAGACTTATTGTACATTAGATGCCTTGTTGAGCTTGGGTCCTTGTGAGAGGAAAGATTGTCTTCAACTTTATCTACAAAATAATGAAGTCCTGTTTCTCTTTAA
Organism: Phalanger gymnotis; assembly: GCA_028646595.1. Lineage (NCBI taxonomy): Eukaryota > Metazoa > Chordata > Mammalia > Diprotodontia > Phalangeridae > Phalanger > Phalanger gymnotis. Next base: position 183,336,865 of record CM053625.1, read on the forward strand.
AGTTTTGAAAAATGTCCAGTGTTTGTATAAATATTTAAATAGTAACTCAGTCCTACAGTTCTACCTTGATGGAATATTCCGGAATGTTTAAATGGATTAGTTTTTATACTGATAGTATTTGAAATGAGAATACTAGATTAGGAGTCAGAAGATTTGGTTCCTATTTGTGGTTCTATCATTTTACTAGCTGACCAGCAGCAAGACATTTCCTCTATTATGAATCTTGGTTTAGCTTCATATATACTTTATAACCCTCAGGAAAGTAGCTTACCAGGCTATACCCACAGTATCTTCATCTGCAAGAGTACGGAGTTGAACTGGAACACCTAGCTCAGGGATGCCTTTGTACATTGGGAAGAATACCGAACTTGGATTCATGATTCCTGGCTCTGAGTAGTAACCTTGTAGCCATGCGACTTTAGATGAGTTACTAATTTTCTCTGGGCTCAGTTTCCTCATATCCAAGAAGAGAGAGTTGGATGTGATCTCTAAAATCCTTTCCAGGAATGCGTTCTATGGCCTTTCTGAGTGGTTATGTGATAACTTGTACAAAGTTCTTTGTAACTGCAAGAAACTATGGAAATGGGAACTCTTGTTAACATTTTTTGTCAGCCAGAACCTCTGAAGAAGCATAAAAGCTATATTTCCTACATATCCGTGGGACATAATGGGAGGTACTATTGCACTTAAGGGCCCTATTGGTAATAATGGAGGCAATGTCCAGTGTCCTACCATCTTTGACTTAGGCATGTCCAGAACAGTAAAGAAGAGTTCATAAGGTGTTGGCAAGGACATACCAGCTGTCACTGGGCTTGGGGCACAAGATGTTCTTCAGTTCTCACCTTCATGTCTTAGAACCACTAGCTCCCTCCAAATTTCTCTCGCTCTCTCTTTCTCTCTCTCTCTCTCTTTCTCTCTCTCTCTCTTTCTCTCTCTCTCTCTCTCTGTGTCTCTGTCTCCACACATACATACACGTGTGTGTATACATATATAGACACATAGATGTCTATATATGTGTATATATGTATGTATATATACACATACACATATATATATGCGTGTGTGTATATACAATATGTATCTAGTATCTGTATAAATATTTAAACAGGAATTCAGCACTACAGTCCTACCTTGACAGATTATAGTGGAATGCTTAAATGGATTATTTTTATACCGATCGTGTATCTATACACATACCCTCATTCTCAGTTTTCTCTCCTCATATTACATCACTGAGTATTTAATTTGTGTCTATCCTGAATTTACTTATTTGTGAACATGTTGTATTTCCCAGAAGAATGTATATTGTTTGAGGTCAGGAATTGTCTCATTTTGATATTTAAATCCCTGGTGCCTAGCATACTGCTGTAATATAGTAGATAATAAATACTTATTGATTGAGTACTTATCCCACAAACTTTTTAGTGTCTCAGACTCCTCATGCCTGTTAACCGTGAGCCTCTTCTCCCTCCACGTTATTTCATTTGAAGATCTACCTCATTGGTTACCATGAATTCAACTATCACCTTTATTTAGATGATTCTCAGATTCATTTGTCTGTTTCTAACTTTTCTGCTGAGTTCCAGTCTCACATTTTCAACTGCCTATTAAACTAAATATCTCATATAACTTGAACTCAACATGTTCAAAAATGAATTCATTTTTGTTTCTCCCAAACTCTTGCCTCTTCCTAAATTCTCTATCATCGTGGATGGTATCTCTGGCAATTTCCAAAGGGAAACATAAATAGACAGGGATACATAAGGAAACTCATCTAGGAACAGAGAACCCTAGAGTCCTAGGGCTCAGCTACAGGAGTCTACGTGTGCTTTGTTTTCTATCCTTCCAACACCTGCTGCTCTATAATTAGTGTCATAGTCCAGTCCCAAACACCAACCCTGAAATGCTCTATCTCATGAATTGTATATGATACCTATTGTCAGTCTGAGAGTGGAAGAGAGGCTAGTTCCCTAATTAGGACTATTGAGAGCAGCTACCACCTGCATTCCTGGATGGAAGAATTACCCAGTCTCTTTGATTGTCAAAAACACAGGCAAACTTTCAAAATTCTGCTCTGAGTATGTTACTATACATGGGAAAGTTTGAGCCTGCCTTGAAACACATGAGATTTAATTTATCACAAAGAATACTGCTACAATCCCTGGATGGTGTATTTTCAGCCACTTCAAATGTATATATTTATATAAATTCACAGCAAAATGCACCCTGTATTTGTGCCTTCACCCTATCCCCTAATCCAGTGTGTTATGAGCTAGATGGTTTCTTTCCTTATCTACTCTTAATCTTCATTCTGACCTTAGTAATACCATGAAAGCATAAATTCCTCTCCCAAGGTCTTCAAGTATAATCAGAGAATAATTTACTTACCTGTAATTTCAAATTTATCCAATTTAAATCCAAGCTAGCTATCTTAAGCAGGCATTCAGAATCTGCATTAAAAGAAAAATCAAAGTGCTTTTGTTTCCCAAGTTGGTTCCTCAACTGATACTCCAAGATTGGCAGAACTAATCAGATTTAATGCGGGAAACATTCCTGTCTTCTGAAAACATACTTTCTGATAAGGGGGCAACTCATTCTCTAATACATGTTTAGTATCATGGCCCTATAGAATTAGAGGCTACATAAAAAGATCAGATAGAACAAACATTTCCAAAAGCAAGGACACCAGGGCTTAAAACTCCTCCTTTATATTGATTGCAGGACATGATACGTACCTTTTTCCAAGGCAGTCACCATGTTGATAGAGTTAAAGTGTGGACAATTCACAGCATCTCAAGGAGCTTGTTACTTTTGATTTCATTCCTTTCCCTGGCATTTTAAGTGCAGAATTTATCCTAACAGGGAAAAGTGCAACAAAAAAAGCAGCGAATTAAATGTTTTTCACTTATGAGTTTTTCATTCATATGGAGAATGGACTCTCCCCTACTTCCTTACTTTTGCTACCCAGTGTTTGTTAGGGCAGAAGGCAGTCTTGATCCCTAGAGGGTATTGGTGCTCCATCTACTGACCCCAGAGGGACAGCTGGTAGGCCTCTCTCTCTCTCTCTCTCTCTTTTTCTCTTTGTGTGTGTGTGTGTGTGTGTGTGTGTGTGTGTGTATCCTCTATGCTACACTGGGAAATCTTTTCTTTTAAAGTAATAAACAGCACTGGCCCCACTAAAAAGGTGTTGACTCCAGGAGTGGGGAACAGTTAGATATTTTGTACCTATTACTTTTGACAAGTCCCATTGTCTCCCAATTATACTCTGGCCTTTTAGACCAAGTTCCTGTCTCTGTTAACAGCAGGACTTGGCTGCGAGTCATGAATTATTCTCCTAGGTCTCTGGGCCCCCGCTGAGATTGGTGAAGAGAAGCCAGAAGGCCTGTGGTGTTTTCTGGCTCAAAAAGCTCTTTATCTTAGATGGAGTGTGTTTTACTTGTTGAGTGGGAAAGACCTCATCTTCAACATCATCAGCGGCAGTTGGAGTTATTGACTGAAATTCTGTTCAGTGCTGCATTGGTAACTAAGGTGGGACTTTCTTACTGTTTCAGAATGATAAATTAATTAAGTGTCTTCGATTGAGCCTTACTAGGTGCAAAGCTCCAGGCCCAAACCCCTAATTACTAGGTGCTAAGCCTATGTGGGCATGAAACCCTCAGGGTCCTAAGGGGAGTTGCTAAGACCAGAACCAATAGTAGGAGCCTAAGTTCTGGTCACTCAGATGATGTTTTATGATGGCTAAAGAGTGTGTAAAAAGAGAGAACAGAGCTATTTGCTTGGGGCTCTGAGCCACAGGAGGAGTGGTGCATAACTCTAGGCCAGATGTTGTTATGAGTTCCCCGGCTCCTGAACTAAGATGTGATGGTTTCTTGGTAACTATGAATTGTATTTGGTCTGTTTATAATGTATGTTTGTAATTTGTTTGTATTTGCTCTGAAGTTCAGGTTGCTGGCTTTTTCCCCTGAACTAAGTGAGTTTTATATGTATGTGTTGGATTAAAGCAAGATTGTTAACCCCCTAACACTACTTTCCTTAGTAAAGCAGATCAAAAGAACCTGTGCTGGCAGGTCCTTGTTGTTGGGCTTGTATTGGTCTTTCACCCCCACAACAGCTGCTAGCCGAATTGTTCAAAAAAGCGTCTATCCATAGCGGGGCAGGTTGGAACTTGTAATCAATGTGGAAACAAGTTACTCCCTTCAAAAGATAGAATGGTAGCACTGAGAGCAGCAAGGTGCCTTAGGAGCCATCTAGTTCAACTTTTTAAATGTTAATGAAGGCTTTGATGCCCAGAGAGTGTTTGTTGACCAAGGACAACCAGTATGTTGGTGGTAGAGCCAAGACTAGACTTGAGGGCTATTTGCCACTACAGAAGGACTAACCATTGAAAGACAGGAAGTACAACTGCCAGAACTGTTGACCTGAATTTTATATTTTGAGGTTAAATATATTTTGAAATATGGAGATCATTAAAGCAAAGATAAGCCAAGCTAAAGTGGAGTGATTTGTGTGAGTGGAAAATGCTTCATTCTATGCAATCCTCTTGAGTTGAACTTGTGTACCCTTCAAGATATAAAGTATTTAAAAATACTAATTTTAACAAGATGAGTGCGTACAAATACATATCTAAGTGTTCTATCACATAGAAAGGAGAAATATGAAGATGAACACATAGAGATAGTGTTTGGGTTTTGATTGGATTGCTAAAGTTATGTGTAAGGGTGACAAGGCCTAGCTGTGTCAGGAGGGTATACTATCAGAAACAGCAGACTATGCCCCACATTCTTCCTTTCTCCCATATCTTCCCTTCCTCCCAAAACTTCAGGAAAAAAGCATATTTAGACAATTTCTAGGGAGGGTATGATGAGAATGGAAGTGAGGTACACCTAGGGGAGTGAGGAGAATTGTTTTTAGCTTCAAAGAGAATCAACGGGAGTTGTGGACCTTGTAAAGGACCCCATTTTTTACGAACTGAGGCAAGCAAAAGAGGATTTGACAAATAGTTTACCTAACCACCTGAGAATGAGGGCTAGTGATTCTTCGTAAAGGGGAACAGAGAAAACAACTCAGAACCTGGATGGAGAATGAAAATAAGAATGGAGAATTAGAGAAAATGAGACAGAAAAAATAGATAAATAAGTAGAGGCCTTGTTACATTCTGAGAAATTCTTTTCTTCTCTAGATAGATGAATATATAAGACATATAAAAGAACAGGAACTTGGGGACCCTGAAAGAACTAATTCAAAAAAGATTTGATTTTAAACTAGATGAGCACTAACCTGCAAAAGTAGCATCAGAAAGAAGTAAAGATTCATCTGAACTCAAGCAACTAACTGCTCAGAAGTAGGGTAACTGACTGATGTTGCAGCCTGAAAGTTGAGAAGGCAAGTTCTTTTCCCTCCTCTTTTATGTCTTTTCTGCTTACAAACATAACTAACAAACTAACAAGCTAACAAACAAACATAAAAAATGACAATTTCCGTAAACAAATTAGAACACAGAAGAGAAACTGCATATGATACTGTGAACCTCAAATTTATATAACTTGATTTCTTTTAAAAAGTACATAATAAATTAATTTTTTAACTTTTAAAACTATCCTTGTCTGTGCTTCCTTCTGAATTCCCTTTTCTACTCCTCTCTGAGTTTTTAAAAAATATCACATTGGCACTCTTATTTCTCTTCCTCCTCCTCCTCCTACTTCATACCTGATGGTTCTATTTCTATCACCCATGGTCTTTTTAACAATTGAGGGGTAAAAGAAGTTATTTTTTTTTGGTTTTCTTAGTCATTACTTGTCCTAGGTGTGATTATCACCCCCCCTCCAAGAGTAGTTATTTGGAAGCTGAGCTGCCTGCCTTTGTTCAGGTAGGTATTTTAATCCTCAATATAGATGTCTCAATATGGTCTCCCCAGTTTCTCAGCCCTTTAAACTCCAATGACTTCTATTTTCATTCTACTTCAGCCACAGAAATATGGTCTTTCCCCATAACTTTTGAACCATAATGATGCTAAACTCCTAAATTCTACTTTATAACCACAGATTCCTATATATCAGTCTCTTCACCTGCCAGACCCCCTCAAAACTTAGTTCTCATTGCTGCTTCCAATAACTCCATCCCGCTCCCTTTTTTTCAAGTCCCTCACCCCATGCTCTGACCTCCCTTTTCTCTTACAGTCTGGATGCTGTTTCTGAGTTCAGCCCTGTGCTGTCAGCTACCCTTGATTCTCTTGCCTCCTTGTGCCGTCATTAGTATCACAACTTTCCAGACCCTAAAACTTCCACTATATTTTTGCTTTTCCTACCTAGGTGCTTAAGAATTTCCTTCCAGAAAATCACACAACTTTGCTAATTCAATTGTATTATCTATTCCCAACTGGACACTGATTCATGGCAATCCTTTTTCTCTCCCCTGACTCTATCACACTTTCCACAATCAGTATTCCAAATCTTTCTCTCAACCTAAACCTTCTCCTCTATCTCAAGAGAAGACATCACCTCTAATTTTACTGAGAGAATGGAGGCCAGTTGTGCTTAGTCCTCTCTTCTCTCCCATTCTAATGCCTGAAGCTCTTCTTCATCATCCTCCTTTCATTCTTTTGGTCCAGTCTCTGCTGAAGAAGTGTAGGTGTTCTTACCAAGTTTAACCCCTCCATTTATACTCTTGATACGATTCTCTGCAGTTTCATCATAAATATCTAATTGTCCACTTCATTATGTCCATAGATATTACCAGATCTGTCTCGTTCAAAAAAACTTAAGAAATAAAAAAAACAAAAAAGCAAAGAAAAATAAAACGAGACACCACCCTACCATCAACAAAATGTACCTTCACTTGACCCAGCCATTCTCTCAAATTATCATACTATATCTATTCTTCCTTTCGTAGTCAAATTACTAAGAAGAATAATTCACTTTAAAAATTGTTTTTACCATTTGCTCATCTACTACTCACTTAAGCAGAATTAAAACAGCTCAAAGAAAACACAGGATGCACAGATTTAGAGAATCCACACCAAATGTTTACATGGACTACTTGTACCCAACCTGTGGTAGAGCATTCTGAGCTCATATTGGTCTGATCGGCCACAGTTGGACACACTGAAACTTGACTTTAGCATAGTGATGTCATTTTGGTCCTCTTCGAGAATGAAGGACAACAACCATTAACCAACCACCAACTATAAATCTTTGCATATATTCTTAAGACAACTGATTTCTATCTCAATTGTTAATAATGCTCTTTTACCTGCTAAATTCAAAGGTATTTTCTTTGCCTTCATCCTTATTGACCTTTCTGAAGCTTTTTTTGGCATTGTCAACTTTCCTTGTTCCTACACAATCTCTCCTAATGGCTTCTGTGACACTGCTCTCTTTAGGTTCCACTACTACCTATCACACAAAGTGCTCTTAGAATCCTTTTCTAGATTATATTTTTATCTTACCTTCTAAATGTAGGTACCTCCCGAGATACTTTGGTGGGGCCTCTTCTCTGTGTCTGTACCCTTTAGCGAGTTCATCAGTGTTTATGGATTATAATCTCTATGATGATGATTTATATCCAGCCCTAATTTTTTTTATGCTGAACCCCCGTCTTATATTATCAACTATCTACTGGACATCTCTATCTGGATATTCCAAAGCTGTCTCAAATTCTACATGTATAAAATAGAATTCATTTCCTGCAAAAGTCATCCCCACACCAAAATTTACCATTTTTTATAAGGGCACCAGCATTTTTCCAGTCATGTAAGTTCACAGCTTCAGATACAGCTTAACTTTCCCTACTCACCTCTCTTCATTTTGAATTCTTTGTAAAAAGTCTTAGCAATCCTACCTACACATTTCTAGCATTCATCCCTTTATTCAAACTTACAGAACCTCTATTCAGCCCTTACTTAAACTCTTGCAATTCCCTCTTGCTTTTTCCTCCCTCCTATACATCCTCCAGCCCTTCACACTCTCCCCCTTTTGCTCTCTTTTTTATGTTTTCTTTAGGTTTTCAAGGATGGAAATTGTTTTGATTGTTTCCATTTGTATCCCTGGTGTTTGGCACAGTTACAGGTTTGCACCAAGTGCTTAATAAATGCTTTTTCATTCATTCACTCAAAAATGTTTAATAGCATCCTTTGAAAATAAAATACTAAACCCTTGATCCAATCTCTAAAGTCCTCCACAATCTAGATGCCACTCACCTTTTCAATTTTATTTCACATCACTTGTGAGCTTGTATGGTCTCAGCTCCATGTATACTAATGCTTAAGTGACCTGGAGACTGAGTATCTCTCCACTTTCAGGAGCTAGTTTGCTGTGGCATAATTAGAATTCAGTTCCCTGGATTCCTGAACCTCATCCCTTATTCTTTACTAAGTAACTCAGAAAATATCCTGACTTCAGTGGCCCAGACTGTCCTATTGCTTGCCTCACTGGTGATGGAGTAGTCTCCTACCAGCTACATATTTAAAACTCTATGTATGTTTGAGCCTTTGAGTGTCTTGGCACTTGGGATTGGAGTATGTGCATTGCTATATGTGTCTGTGTCACTAGGCTGCCTATGGGTTTGGGGAATAGGGTGAAGTGGGGAGGAAGCATCCAACTATGCTGTTTCCCTTTGGCATCTGTTATCTTCCCATTGCTGCCGTCTATGTGGCGATTTTGCTCTTGGGAAAGAGTTTTGTCCCCTTTGCCTTGGATTCTTCCTCCAAACTCTCTATTCCAGTCAGACTGGCCTGGCTTTGCATTGATACTCCCTTTATTGGGAATGCTTTGGAGAGCGATCAGTTTATTCCAAAACAGTGTTCAGGTACCACCTTTCATAGACATCCTTTCCTCATCCCACAGTTACTTGAAATCTCTCCATCTGGAAATTAGCTTGCATAACTTTTGTATATTTATATATTTATGTGTATTTTGTATGTTTATAGATTTTATGTTTATATTTGTATTTTTCATATTTATGTACAAATTGTATCATCACAGTAAACAGTAGGTATTTGAGAGAAGAGATCATTTCATTTCAATCTTTGTATCCTCAGGGGCTGGTATAGTGACATGGTGAGTACTTGACAAATGTTTGGTAAATTGAATTGAATTTAACTAGAATATCACTTTTCCTCCAGATTTTTTCCATTCTCTGCCACTGCCCTAGGGGCTGATGTCTTTCCCCGCAAAAAATTGTACTGTAGCTGTTTTACACACACACACACACACACACACACACACACACAGTATGTATTTATTGTTATTCAATCATATTCTTCATGATCCAGTGGACCAATAGCACTCCAATACTGTCCATGGAATTTCTTGGCAAAGATATTGGAGTGGTTTGCCATTTCCTTTTCTAGTGAATTAGGGCAAAGAGAGGGTCAGTAACTTGCCCAAAGCTACATAGCTAGTAAGCTTATGAAGTCAGATTTGAACTCAGGACTTCCCGACTCCAGGCTGAGTGCTTTATCCACTGAGCCACCTGGTTACCTCCATAATGTATGTATGTATGTATGTATGTATGTATGTATATATATATATATGTGTGTGTGTGTACGTGTGTGTGTATACACATATGTGTGTGTATATATATATGCATATATGGATTTAAATATAGATGATGTCTCTTCTATCTAGACTATAAATTCTTCAAAGGAAGAGGTTATTTTATTTTTGTCTTGTTCCTAGCATCTTGTACACAGTAGTTGCTTAATGAATGCTTTTGTGGTTGTTATTCAGTTGTTTCAGACATGTCCAACTCTTTGTGACCCCTTTTGGGGTTTTCTTGGCAAAAAGACTGGAGTGGTTTGCCATTTCTTTCTCTAGTTCATTTTATAGATGAGGAAACTGAGGCAAATGAGATTGAATGAATGCTCCAGTGTCACACATCCAATAAGTCTCTGAGACCAGATTTGAACTCAATTCTTCCTGATTGTAGACCTGGAACTCTATCTACTGCACCATCTAGCTGTCCCTACTGATTTTTCAATTGATTGAACTTAATATCTGCTAAATAAATATAAGTATATTATTATGATTGATTAATTGATTAGCCTGGGAAGCAGTGGAGGGAGCTGCTTTTATTTGACTTGTGAGATGGTACTTATCCACTATGCTATAGTGGATAGAAAGCTGGCCTTGGCACCAGGAAGACATAGGTTCAGGTTGTATTTCTGGCACATGTGGGTGAGTACATGAGCAAATTAACCTTTTAGTGTTCCAGGAAAGTCTCTAAGACTGAAAGTTATAGGAAATGTACTGACATGTTGGCACAATGAGTTCCCTTACCTGGGAATTCGCTATGTCAGAGGAATCATAGGCTCAATCCATGTCCTCTAGAAGCATGGAAGTTAGAGCATGGGGCTTTCCTCTTAGTTATGTTCCATTAGTATACTTCAATAAGTAATCTGTTTAATTTCTGATGATTTTCTTGGTTTGTCAATTGAGTCTACCCTATATTAGAGTTTGATCAGAATATATTTTCTGTCCCTCCTCACACAATAAACCCAAATATGATGTGGGAAACCCAGGTTGGATTGGAACACATGTTACATTTGTATTTCTTCCAAATGATAAAGTATTTCCTCCTCCATACACATTACGCAATCTCAGGGTGAGAATGACGGAATAATAGAATTGGAATTTAACTCAGAAACCACCTAGTTTTGTCTACAATATCAAATAGTTAATTAAACTTTGTTGAAAGACCCCAGTGAGTGTCAGACTAAAAATTAGAAACCAGGATCTTTGACAATTGGTATAGTCCCCGCCTGGGCAGAAATCACAATAATAACAACAGTAACATTATAACCTTTGGGTTAAGAACCCCCATTCTAATACAGCCTGCTTAGCAATGAAATGGACCAAGTTAACAGACAGCCCAGAAGTGGAACATGTGGAACATTTCTGTTTTTTTTTTCTTTTGCCTGCCAATGGCTCTAGAGTGAGAGAGACAGATGGAGTCTTCAGAGCTATTGCCCACTACTGAATACCTAACCCCTAAATCTCAGTTTCTCTGGCTTCCTTGATGTGATAACAATAAATATAAAATATTAAATGAGAATATCAATATAATTAGGTTATTCGAGGATAGGAACTGTCCTGTGATAGGAGTGAAAAGGAAAGGCATCTTATGGAAATCAAATGATATCATGATCTTGGTGTTCAGGTTAAGACAACTGATAGCCTATGGAGGAGGGGAAATAGGAATCTCAGGCTTAATTTATAATACAGGCCTTGACATCGTCTACGTTCCTACTGTAATGGACTAATCTTTGTTCTCTGCTTCCATACTATCCTCATGCATCTCCATCCCTTTCCTCATGTTCCTGTCCCATATTTTTGATGACTTTCCACTCATCTCCTCATCTATTTCTATATTGTTCCCTTATTTTAAGGTACATTTCAGGTTCCTCTTCCCCCATGTAGCCTTCCCACTGTTGCATCATTCTCTAAACAAAGATGGAGGTATTCCCTATCACTTCAAGTTTCTCTTAGTAATTTTGTGTTTGGGAGCTATGAATCATGAAATATGACAGGTCTCTGATGAATTAAAAAGGACCATGATCAAGAGGACAAGGAAAAACATATGGTGAGTATGAGCAGGCTGCAGTCCATAAAACACAAGGAACTAGGAAGGAAAGGAAAAAAATAAGCATTTAAATAGCACCTACTGTGTACCAGGTACTGTGCTAAGTGCTTTTTCACAAATCTGATATCATTTGGTATGAAGGATGGAATAAAAGACATTTTCAATGAACTGTAGGATAAAACAAAAAGATAGACTGATCATTTGGCAAAAGCAAAGGACAACCAGTGGACTGCTTGTGTGTTCTATAGGTGTCAGGTCATAAAGAAGGCCCTTAGCACACTAGGGAAACTCATGTGCAAGATTTATGTGAGAATATGGACAATGGTGATATTGGATGTGCAGGAACAGAGGGGTCATGATCTGAATCATTGGAGGGGCTATCAACATCAAGATGACTTATTAATTCATATATTGGAGTATTTTGCCCAAATTTCTCCTTTTTACTTTTTTCATGCTTCTTTCTAGCATCATTATTTGAATATAAGCTTCTTAAGGATTAGGGCCATTCTGTTTTTTCTTTGTGGCCCCAATGCCCAGCACTTCATCTGACATATGATTGCTAAATACTTGCTGAATTGACTTAAATTGCTTTAGTTCTCTTTCCTATTAGATGGTAGCACCTTGAGAATAGAGCTGAAGTCATAACTTGTCTTGGTACCCTCAGTTTTGAGTACCTTAATAAGCACTTAATAAAAGTTTGTTATATTCAGTTGAATTTCTTGCTGAATTGAAACAGTCACCATAGACCCAGGCCTTAGTTATCTCAGAATTACTCCTGACAATGATGTTTAATAGATACAACCATGTGGCGGTGGCAGCTGGGAGGCGTCCTGAGAGGACCAGTTGAAAACTCTTGTCTAACTGAGGTTGTGAGTCCTATGTGTTTGTTGTCAGCTTTGACGGGTTGTAAATTGTAAGAATAACCATATTGTCCTGGGAAGGAAGTGTTGGCAGAGCATATTGGATTTATTATTGATGACCAGATTGCTCTGACAAGTGGCTACTTGGCATCCACACACATTTTCTCCCATTCGGAGGATTGGGTTCTGGCCTCTCATTGAATATAAAGTTTGTCAGTGATGCAGTAACACACACTTCCAATTCCTTCTGCAGGTCAGAGAGAAAGAAATGTAACTGAAGAATCAAAGTAACTTTGGTAAATTGGGAAATTTCTGGGCAGGGTAGCCTTCAACTGAGGGAATCTCCTTTTAGTTGTTTGTGACAATTTTTATTCCCTATGACCACACAATCTCAATGTTTGTGGGGAATACCCCCAGGCAGCATTTTTAATGCAAACTTGTTATTTAAAAAACAATAATAGGAATTGGTTCCAATAAAAGAGTTAAGGAGACAGCTAGTAGTTGTTTAAAATTATCCATTTTAGACATTATAGTGAAATCAGCACAGGTGAAATTTATACCTGGGAATGGGATGATGCTAGAAGTGGTCATGCCTGGTAATATTTAAAAGAAAAAAATCATAAATCACCTCTTTTGGATTCAGAAGCAGGAAATGTTTCAGAAAACTCAGCCAGATGGAAGGGACTCATGATGTTGATGTTCGCAGGCCACAAAGCAGACAGATGGTCAGTGACTCTAAAGCCTGCAAGCTTTTCAAATAGGCATTGGCTAAGAAGAGAGGGATATGTGCTGTGGCTGGAAATCCAGCACACAGATAATCCCAGATGATCAATCCTCCTGATAAAGGATATGAAATATTGGAGTTATATTTTATCCAAGCAAAACCTCCTATATTTAGAGGAAGGTATCCAGTAGAAGGATGCTATTCTGATAGAATCGAAAGATGAAGGAGTAACTAAGTTGGTTGAACATTGAGCTTCTGGACTTAGAATCATCTTCCAAAAAAATTTCTCCTTCTGTGGCATATCATTATGTGGTTGTGACCCTTTTACCTCATACTATCAAAGATCATGCTATCAAATGTTAAGTTCTGGCAAACTTGTCTAAGCTGCAAAAGGTTCGAATACAATACTAACCCACGGAAGCCGTATCTTAATGTACAGGGATCGACTTAGATGATCTAAGAAAAGATTAATACCAGGAAACTGGAAACCAGATGATGAATTAGTTTTGATTTCAACAACTAAGGCTAACCATGTACCAAGATATGAAGGAGCATCTATATGCTACAAATCACGAGTCCTTGAAATATCATGAAATCATAGAATACTTAGTATGCTCTCCCTCCCTAAACCACCTCGGGGAATCCTGGATTTCTTCCAAGACTCAGCTATGTGCCATATTCCAGGGCAGCGTTGGGGAACCTGCAGCCTCAAGTCCTCATATGACCCTCTAGTTCCTTAAGTGTTGCCCTGTGACTGAATCCAAGTTTTATAGAATAAATCCTTTTATTAAGTGGATTTGTTCTGTGAAGTTTGGATTCAGTCAAAGGCCATACTTGAGGACCTAGAGGTCCACATGTGGCCTTGAGGCTTCAGATTTCCCACCCCTTCAGGGGAAGATTTGCCTGCTGTCCTACTTATTTACTTATTGTTATTCTTTCCTTTCTCAAATTATCTTATATTTACTTAAAACTTTATATGTTGATTCCTCCCACCCTATCATAGAATCTTAAATCTAAAAGTGCAGGAGCAATTTTTTATTTCTGCTTTTGTATTTCCAGAACCTAACATAGGACCTTGTACATATCTTTCCTTTTTATGTTCTCCCAGCATGATGATTTCATTAATTCAGGGAAAAGTAGGTATAGAAAATCCATAATTTGTTGCAAATCTATGTTTGCTCTGTCACTTCTAATCTTAGAGTGTTGCCTGGGCTGCTGAAAGGTGAAATGACTTGCCCACAGTTAGCCAGTATAGGTCAAAGGTGGACTTTAAATTAGGTTGCCCAGTTCCTATACTTCCTCTTTAGCTGCTGTGCCAGGCTTCTTTATACATAGTAAGTCCTTAAATGGCTATTGTATTAATTTGAAATTGCTGTATGGCTCAGTAGAAAGAACACTTGATTTGAAGTCAAGAGGCCTGTGTTCAAATCCTAGCTCAGATGCTTATTAACTGGGTGCCATTGGGAATATCATCAAATCTCTCAGGGACCTCAGAACAAAAATGACTAATAAGGAATTTGTATCTAAGAGAAGTCAAAAGAGAGAAAGAGGGCATCTAGCAGCAAATTATATACTAGGATACTAAAAGAACTCCAGAATGTAATTATCAATCCACTATCAGGGAATTTTGAAAGATCCTAGGGAATAAGAGATGTGCCCCAGGACCAGAGGTACAATTTTTTTAAAGGGGCAAGTAGAATTAGAGGCCAAAATCTATAGATAATGAGTTTGAATTAAATTATTAACAACACTATCAAACAGACCATTAGAGGACAATCAATAAACATTTAGATTTTAACAATAATTGTAAAAATCCAACATGGCATCATTAAGGTCAGTTCGTGCCTAACTAACTTTATTTATTTATTTATTTTGGTTTTTTGGCAGGGCAATTGGGGTTAAGTGACTTGCCTACGGTCACACAGCTAGTATATGTGTCAAGTGTCTGAGGCTGGATTTGACTCCAGGACCAGTGCACTACTCACTGTGCCACCTAGCTGCGCCCCACCAAACCAACTTTAATTACTTTTTTTGAAGAAATTTCTAGTCTGGTAGATCTGGAGACCATTATATAAGTAGTTTACCAAGACCTTAGCAAAGCATCTGACAAAGTCTCTCCTGTTGTTCCTTTGGACAAGATGGAGATATGGCCTATAGGCTAGTAAATGTAGATTGATTTGGTCATTAATGGGTTATGTTCAAATTGGAAAGAACCCATACCAGATTTTTCTAAGGATCTGTTTTTTTCTGTATAGTTTAATAGCATTACCAATGGCTCACATAAAGACTGGGATGTAAAGCCTCAAAGACATAAAACTGGGAGGTTTAGCTAACATATTGGATGACACATTTTGGGTTCGAAAAGATCACAAAAAGCTAAAACATTGAGTCATAGGCAATAAGATGAAATTTAATAGAGTTAAATTCAAAGCCTTAAAGTTGGGTTAAGAACTGCCTCACATTTACAAGGTGGTGAAAATGAGAGTATATAATAATTCAGCTATAAAGATCTGGGTGTTTTTAGTGAACTTAATAAGATCCAAGACTGAGAATCAGCATGGCATAGTGGATAGGCAGCTGGTATTGGAGTTTCTTAACTTTTTTAGGATTTAATTTCTTTAATTTTAAAAGAAAGGAGAGTAGTTGACCTCTTTGCTTCTGTTTAGGGCACCAGAGGTCAATTTCATCTTTTATCCCTCCTCTTGAAACTGTTAGTGGGAAAGCAATGCAATACGAGGGAAAAATAAAACAGTGACTGGCCCCCAACAGCAGACCTTTTAGAATACAGAAAATAATTCAATTTCCATAATAAAGATTAAACTGAGGATCCTCTGCCTTAACACGTGACATAGGGGGCTGAGACAAAAGTTAGAACACTACGGACCACCAACATATAGATAGAGAAAGAGGTGGAACCTGTGTGGTGTAGTGGCTAGAGAACTGACCTCAGGAAGAGTTCAAATCCCTCAGGACTGTCGGCCATGGGGCACCTTGGGTAAGTCACTTAGTGTCTTAGTGATTTAAACAACTTTCTAATATTATGAATTGTAGAAAAAGAGCTGACATGCATTGACAAGGGGAGGTTCTCATCGGGGTACTCTCCTCTACCAATGAAATCACAGTCTCATCCTTATTCCTGTCTTCTGGGTAGTGCATGTTCCACTCTTTAGAATCCCTGAATCCTGTTTGGATTCCTTGTGGGGTTCACTAAACATTATTGAAAGCCAATAAAATCATGACGAATTTTAGAGAAACTATCACCTGGAATGGTGATGCATAGGACTGGCCTTCAAAGAAAACAGATTCTTTTTAAGTAACTAGAGAAATCATGTGGCTTTGACACCATTTTTTCAAGGCCAGGTTTGCTGCATCACCCCTCATGATTCCAGGATACCTGGAAGGTTTGGGGGTATCTTGGCTCTGCGCCTTGCTATCTGTTGTTCCTGTTCTGTTGCTCTGGGCTGTTACAGGACCCATGTTCCTCAAGGCATATATGCTTGGCCGATTACAACATTTAACCTGGATTCCTGAACTCTCAGATCTCCATGGCTCAAGATCTCAGCCCAAGTCAGAGATTCCACTCCCTGAACCTAGAATGAAAAAATAAACAAACAACAACAAAAACACCAAAACAAACAAATAAACAAACAAACAAAAAACCCAAGGACTGTTCTGGAGGCTATAATGATTTGGAGCTAGGGGAAGCCCTATTTATTTTTCTTCTGCTTTACTTCTTCCTCTCATTGGAAGTTGATAGAGTCACAGTAGTCCTAAACCAAACCATGACTGGTGATAACTCAGGGTTTTTTGAAGATGCTAACACTTCCAGTTGTATAACCAATGGAAAAAGAATCCTCCCGACCACATGGTAGGCCAATCAGAACTAGTTAGAGAATGTCCACACATGCTCTAGTCTCAGATGCAGTTCCTTAGTGTCTTCCACATAGATGATTTCATCTTTTTTTTAGTGATATAATATTTTATTTCCCCAATTATATGGTAAAACAATATTTTAACATTTTTTAAAGTTTTGAGTTCCAAATTCTATTCTTCTCATTCCCCCTCCCTGAGATGTTAAACAATCCAATATTGTTAATGCATGTGCAATCACATAAAACATTTCCATATTAGTCATTTTGCATAAGAAGATGAGAAAGAAGGAAAGAAAGAAAGAAAAGAAGAAAAAGAAAGGAAGGAAGAGAGAAAGAAAGAAAAGAAGGAAGGAAGAAAGAAAGAAAGGAAAGAAGAAAGAAAGGAAGAAAGAAAGAAAGAGGAGAAAGAAAAAAGAAGGAAAGAAAGAAAGAGAGAAAGAAAGAAAGCTTCAATCTGTATTCAGACAACATTGGTTCCTTCTCTGGAGGCAGATAGCATGCTTCATCATGAATCCTTTGGGTTTGTCTTGGATCGTTATATAGCTGAGTCATTCACAATTCATCTTACGATATTGCTGTTATGGTATATAATGTTCTCCTGGTTCTGCTCACTTCCCTTTGCATCGGTTCATGTAAATATTTCCAGGCTTTTATGAAATCATCTTGCTTGTAATTTCTTATAATACTCCATTACACTCATATACCACAGCTTATTTAGTTATTCCCCAATTGATGGGAGTCCCTGCAATTTCAAATTCTTAGTTACCACAAAAAGAGCTGCTATAAACATTTTTGTACAAATAGGACCTTTTCCCCCCACCCTTTTTGATGTTTTTCAGATACAGACCTAACAGTGGTGTTGTTGGATCAAAAGGTATTGTATGATTTCATCTTAACAAACTGATTGAGGCCTAAAATGCATAAGATGCCTATTACAAATAGATCTAGCAATGTGCTGTGAAACTACTCAGGTCTTTGATAAAAGAATAAAGGAGATGTGAGCAAAAAAAAAAAAAACACTGAGGATCAGAGTTCCCTACGAGAATATTGTTCTGTAAGACAGAGTAATTGGGGTGGCCCTCATACTTCCTTCACATTCTTAGCAATAAGTGATCTCTCCCATGTTGGGAAAGCAGCATGATGAATAGAAAGGTTTTGCATCAATAGACTTAGAACTGCTTTCTTATTAACTGTGTGACTTTGGTTGAGTCATATTTCTTCTTGTAACCTCAGTTTCCTCATATGAAAAATGAAGTTAGGCCGGATAATACCTAAATTTCCCTGTAGCTCTAAAATTTATATTATGTAAAATTATAGGGCATATATATGCCATAAAATGCTAGGAGGGTGAGCAGCCAAGCAACGTAATGCAAGGAAAAATCAAACAGTGACCCTGACAGCATAGACCTGAGGATTTACAGTTAAAAGGGAGCTTAGAGGTCAACAAGTCCAACTCCCACATTTTTCAGATGAGGAAATGAGGCTTAAAGAAATTAAAAGGGTTTCCACAAGGTCACACGGCTAGTAAGTGCTCAAAGCAGATCTTTCTGACTCCATGCCCGGTGCTCTACTTTTTATGCTACCTAGGTGTCTCTAAGATTTTTTATCACACTTGAAATGTTCCTCATATATGCTTAGTAATAGTCATATATATGTATACACATTAAATATAATATATTATATATTTACATGTATATTTTATATATTTACCTGTCTATAGGTTAATCCTGAATGCTCTATCATTTTTCTTTCAATCCTTATAATAGCAGTGCCCTGAACACAGCAGATACCTAATAAGTGAATATTGACTTAAATTGTTCAATTAATTGAAGGGCATATTTGCACTGCTGCTGAGATAGTTTTGATGTTTTGGTTCCCAGGAGGAGCACAAGAAACTAAATTGATTTGCTATCAAGACATATTCCTTACATAGTACCCAAATTGCATCTAAATTTTAAAAAAAGATAAGTAATGTATAACTTACTTAGATGCTTCAAGAGTATATGCCTAGTCTTAAAGCCTTTTCATTCCTATGCACAGCCTTGGCCTCTGTGGTTGAAAACATTCATCAGAGCTTAGTACTCTTGCAATTAGTTCCTTCACATTTACAAGTTATCCTCCAGCTATATTCTGAGTCCACTGCAGGATCTGTTCTCAAAACCTTCCCAATTGGGTAAGATTTGCCTACCAGGGCCTGTGCTTTGCAGAGGTACACTTCTAAAGTCCAGGGTCATGAGCACATCAAAATAATGCATCGGAGGAGAACTTTGGTGGAAGAATGGTCTTTGCAGATAGATAAATCATGGCTTTAATTCCTATATCAACATTGGAAACTATGCCTTGAATGTAATAAATATTTAAAGATTGATTGATGCTACCTAGCTTCAGATGTGGCACTGAGTGACCTTGCTACTGAAGACTGACAATTTGGAGAATTGAAACTATATTAGGACCACATTTTAGGAATGACAGGGAGGGCGGAGCCAAGATGGCGGCTGGGCAGCAGTGACTGGCCTGAGCTCCCCACCAAGTTCCTCCAAAAACCTATAAAAAATGGCTCTGAACCAATTTTAGAGCTGCAGAACCCACAAAGTGGCAGAGGGAAACAGGGCTCCACCGCAGGACAGCCTGGATGGT
>CM053625.1:183362402-183443628 GCA_028646595.1 Phalanger gymnotis
GGGGGATGGGAAGAGAATGGGGCGACGGAGGGGAGGGCTGAATGGGGAACAGGGCAACCAGAATGTACGCCATCTTGGAGAGGGGGGTGGGAGGAAATGGGGAGAAAATTTGTAATTCAAACACCTGTGAAAATCAATGCTGAAAACCAAACATGTCAAAAATAAATTTAAAAATAAATTTAAAAAAAATATGATCTCTAAATAAATGTACAGTACACAGTCAAAAAAAAAAAAAGGAATGACAGGGAGGGGACTACCAGTATGGTCAGGGAGCTGGATACTATAGTACAGGAGAATCAGTTAAAATAACAGGGTATGTATCTTAGAAAAATAAAACTTGGGGATAACATGACAAATTTCTTCAATGCCTGTGTTGTGGTAAAGGGATCAGACATTTTCTATTTGGGCACACTGGGCAGAAGAATAGTGGGACTTTCAGATAAACAGATTTCAGGTTAATATAAGAAAAAAATACTTTCTCAAAGTAGAATATACTAATTCAAGAGGCAGTGAGTTCTTTCTCTTCAAGCAAAATTTAGATTACATATCCTTGGAGCCTTCAGAGAAGGAATTTTCTTTCCAGTCTGGCTTAGATTAGGTGGCCTCTGAAATACCTTGCAATGTCAAGATGCTGTGATTCCTTGTTCCATAGGGTTTGTTTGGAAGAAGTCACTTTGCAAATACTCAGGTTCTATGAAATTCTGAATTACAGCATGGTGCAGTGGGAAATTGCTGGCATCAGAGTCACAGGACCTGGGTTTAAATCTCAGTTTTTCTAGGGGCAGCTAGGTGGTACAGTAGATAGAGTATAGCATCTGGAATCAGGAGGACTTGACTTAAAATTCAGCTTCAGACATTTATTAGCTGTGTGACCCTGAGCAAGTCACTTATAACCTCTCTTTGCCTCAGTTTTCTCATTTGTAAAATGATTTGTAAATTTGTAAATAATAGCACTTACCTCCTGAGGTTGTGAGAATCACGTGAGCTTAGCACAGTGTCTGGCAAATAGTAAGCACTAGATAAATATTATTATTACTTATCACTTAAGTAATTTTAGCCAAGTAACTTAAGGCCTCTGGACCTATGTCCTCATCTCTAAATTGAGGGGATCAGACTACAAGACCTCTAAGGCCAGTAACTACTCTAAATCAGTGATGATAAAATGTAAATGTGAGCGGTTGGTAGAAAGGTGCACTATCTCGCTATAAAAGGTGATAATTAAGTTTATTCCACCCCATTTGAAGAAACATTTATTAAGCACCTTTGAATTTTAGCATTCTGTAAATTGAGGCCAATGATGAAGATGAGAAGATCGAGTGTGGCTTGACTACTACCCTCATAAAGCTTGCTTTTTGGGTGGAAATGAAACAAACAAGCAAATGATGAGCGGATAGTTATAATTTATTGAAGAGTATATTAAAGGGGAATGTAGCCAGAGATGAAAGTAGTTAGGGAAGGGGTGGGAGGCAGTTAATGCAGGTGCTTCAATTCCATGATCAACAGTTTTAATTTGATGCTAGGTGGTCTTGGGAGTGATGATACAGGGATCTGAGGAGAGAAAGGTTGTGGGTTAAACAGTGCTTAAGGAATATACTTCTTATTCCAATGTGAAGGCTAGTTAACTAGACTGGGGATAATCCTTGGGCATGGGAAGTTGTTTCTGAAGTTAAAGTCTAATTTAAGTTCTAAATAGTTAAGGACTGCTAATTAGCTATGCTCCATTTGGAATCAGGAGGCCTGTTTCCAAATCCTGACTTGAAATGACTACTTATGTGACTATGAAAATTAGTAAGATAATATTCGTCAAGCACTTAGCACAGTGCCTGGCACAGAGTAGGTACCCAATAAATGTTTGTTGCCTTCCCACTCCCCCAGTCTTCAATGAGCCTTGATTTCCTTCTAGATAAAATGAGGAAATTAACAACTCCATTTCCTACCACATAGAGTTATCATGAGGAAAGCATTTTGAAAAGCTTAAAGCATTACAGACAGGGGTCTGCTGTTACTTCTACTTTGTTTTTATTAAGAATTGTGGTTGAAGCAAAAGCCTTGTACAGGGAGTAGCAAATGTTTTTTGTGAATTTTAAAGCTTTAATGATTTAAAACTGCTTTAAAACTTCAGGGACACACTGTTTATCAAGGAATTAGCTTAAAAGGGGGGAAAAGCATCTTTAAAAAATAATTGCAATTACTTTGCTCACCTTTCAATGATCCTTCACTTGCCAAAACACTCAAGAAATGAGAGACTGATTTGAATGAACACATCAATGACAGGTTTGAAACTACCCATTAGTTTTAAAAATCAATGAACTAGTGTGCAGTTATCCACATCACCGGGGTTAGGGACCCAGCACCCCTGTAATCTGGAAAATGCATGTAAATTATTTTGGCCTGCCCTTAGTACCAGAGAAGAAGTCTGATTTTTTTTTCTTTTCTTTTTATGGGGTGTTTACAGTACCTCATTGTAAAATTTCGGTTAAGTATTTGCTCATAGGCTCTATGTCATCTGCTGGCCTCTGAGTATTGTCTGTAGTTTCCATGAAATTCTCTCAAAATTTGCATTTAATTTCTTTTGCCAATTGGGTATATTTCAAAATGGCAGTGGGGAAAGTCATGATGTGGAAGGGGTAACTGTGATGTAGGGTCACCCAGAGAATGTGTAGACCTCGCCTGTGTCTTACTAACCATATGCTACCTCAGTGCTTGGGCACTGTGGAGATGATAAAGGAATACCCTCATTGGTCAATGAGCTGCTGCTGTTATTTGTGCTTCGCTCAGGGAGGCCGATATACTTTCTTAGGGTTGCTTTGGCCAGCAGGAATGCATATACACACACAGGTGTGCATTTAAAGATATAAGACTATAGACTGGCAATTGTCTACAAGGTTTCACAGGTATAGGTACTTGTCATTCAATCTAGTCAGCCTGCCTTATAAGGCCACTTTGGAGTAAACAAGATGTGGAATTTGTATGTGTGTGTGTGTGTGTGTGCATGTGTATATGTATATATGTGAATGCATGTGTGTATATATGTATGCATGTTGTATACATATGTATGTGTATATGTGTATATATATAATACACACACACATACACACACATATATATACATATGTATGTATACATATATATATACATATATATGTGTGTGTGTGCATTATTGTTTGTCCTTTGTTCTTGAAGAGGACCATGACATCAGGAAGGTGATGCCATGACTTCCAAGTGAATTAGATTTAAGCAAGGCAGGGCTGTGCAAAGTCACCAGCCTCACTCTCTTTCCAGGAGCCATCTGGGGCCAGTGGGTACAGGCAAGATATAGATCAAGACAACTAGACATAGCCCTAGATGCAGTTTGAGACCTTGGCCTTTTAAAATTCAAGTCTTTCCCAGGTCACTGAGCAGGAAGCAGGGCAACTAAATGGATCTTCTGAACTGCTACTGAGCTAAAGGAGCTGGGAGGTTGTATCCTCTACTCTGCTACAAGGCCCCTCTTGCTCTCCAGGGGTGGAGAACCTGTGGCCTTTTAAATCCTTATGTTAGATTAAGTTAGATTCAGTCAAAAGGCCACACTTAAGGATTTAGAAGGCCACATGTGGCATTAAGGTCACAGGTTCCCTGCCCCCCACCCAACTCTAGACCAAAGTTTCTTTACCTTATTTTGTGGCATAGATCCTTTAGGCTGTCTAGTGAAGTCTATGAGTCCCTTCTAAGAAAACAAAAGCTTATAAATGAGTAAAATCAAATATACTGCATTACAAAGGAAACCAATTATATTGAAATGCAGTTATCAAAATACATTCTTTTGAAAAGTTCACTGACTGTAGGTTAAGGACCTTTGTTATAGTTCTACACATACCATCTGGACCAGGGCTCTAATTAAAGGGATTAGTCTCCTTTTCTCAGTCTCTTTGCTCCCACCATGGCATCCCTGGCAAAAGCTGCTTAAATTTAGATTTGGCTCATGCTTGTAGGTGCCCAAAGGGGGAAGGAGATGAGTAAAAAGGCAGTCAACATACAATACGAATCGGCTGTGAAACAGGTATTTATTTCCTGCATGCAAAAGACCACTGGATCAGGAGTCAGGTGACCTCTGTTTAAATCTCTGTTCTGCAGCTAATGAGCTATGTGACTCTGCTCTTAGAAGATCCTTTTCCTCTGCTATAAAATAAAGGCAAGATGTAGAAAACTGAAGTTTTGCTCCCGTTCTGACATTTCATGAATCATGTCTCACTATCTTTGCAGAATGCAACATATCAAAGAGCATTTTGCCAACTTTGCCATGTTATTCTCCTTCAGAGTTTTAAACTGAATGAAGATAATAAAAGCATTCAAGAGAACAACATTAAAAGGCAAGTAACATGGGGGAAAAGATCTGTTTGTAATTACTTTGTTCAGTTAAGGAGACTTTCTTTAGCAACTAAATACAAAACATCCCCAATTTATATAATCCTCAGGTTTTGCTATTTTCCACAGAAACAGCATCAGGCTTTTCCTTAGATCTGATTGTCAAATAGGTATTCTAAGCACAAGTTGGTAATGTGGGACACATGTTATGGCAAGGTTAACATTTGACCTCTTCCTGGAATCCTGTGACATGTTGGAGAGGCTATCAGTTATTTTCTGTGCACTTACTACATACAGTTCACCCTTCTGTAGATTCCTAGTTGCCACTGAAGTTGAGTCAGGATTAGTGTGTCTCTTGGGTAACTATAAGAAGCATTTGTACTTCATATCATCAGAGGCTCAACAAGAAGCACAGGTTGTAAGAAGAGGATGCAGTCCAAAGAAGAATGTTGCATACTCATCTCCCCCAAAATGTGCAATTGTATTTCCTTCAAAACTTTGTTCAAGTGATACCTTTACATGAACCTTTTCTGATCCCCTTAGCTATGAGTGCACTAGGTTGAAAATATGTATTATAGTCATATTTGTAAATTTTTTGTACATATTTATATGTCTGTTGTCTCTCTGAATCAGTAAGGCAGGATTCATGACCTCAAAGATGATCATGAACATGTCTGTATGGTTCTGGATTGCAAAGCATGAAAAATTCTCTGGGGAGAAGGCAGAGGAAATATAACATTTATTTAGACATCAGAGGGTCAAATCCCAAGGCCAATAACTCCAATTTGATATAGCAGCAATTATATTCCAAAACCAGCAAGCCTACCTCAATGTAGCAACAAGGAAATTATAACAGTGTATTATAGCAAGGAACCAAGTCATCCTGCAACCTTCTCCTCTGCTGAGGCCTTCCCATAAACACTCATAAATCCAAACTGTCTGCTTGCCTGCATTCTCTCACCTCAGTTCTCTGGTCCCCAAAGCTCCCTGGTTTCCACTCCACTCTCTGCTCTGAACTCTTTCTGTAGCTCTGTAGTCTCAGAGTTCTTACTTCTCCTCCTTGAGCTGGATTCTGAATTCTCGCTTCTGACTTTTGACTTCTGAATTCTCAGTTCTCAGAACTCAAGGAGTTCTGAGAACTCAATGGCTACCTTCTGGGTGTATATACTCTTTTTAGGGCCCCAGGGCTTCAGGCCCAATCAGCAAAAGAATGTGGACCTGAGGCTTAGTGCCTAGTAAGTAAAGGGAGTGGGCCTGCCTACAAACAGACCTCTAAACAAGCTTCCCTTAATTAGCTCCACCTGGGGTCTATTGAATGGGTGGGAAAGGTCTTTAATCACTGATTGGCATCTCAAAGGTGTGAGCCTTCCTCTAATCAGGCCTCCTTTAACTGGCACTACCTGAGGCCTATTGAATGGGCAGGGAAAGATCTTTAATCACATTATCATCACACTCCGCTACAGAATTTAAGCTTCCTGAGAGCAAGGATTGTTTCTGTTTTTGTCTTTGTATTCTCATTGCCTAGCACATGGCAATCCTTTCATAAATATTTCCTGTTTGATTGACTTATTTCTTCCCCAATCTCCTAATTCTTCCTTTTCTTTCAATGGATCACATGGTTTTGAAGTAGTATAGGATGGCAAAGTCTGACCCAGGAGTAACAGTGTCTCTACCCCAGGGAGGAAATGTAGAAAACCCTGTATGGCCCATTCTCTATGGTTCCCCAGCTCAATCTGCACACTTGGCATGAAATATAGAGCTAAGATGGAAATCAGCTCCAGCTGCCAAAATTAGTGATGCCACTTCATGGTCCAGTAGGTGGCTGTAGATGATTTAGCTGCTGGTATCAGAATTTTGATATAAATTAAATTCTATTAAATTAACAACCTACCAAGAACATAGTCCTTCTGTTTCCCAAACCATTCATCCAATATGGCATGACTTCCTTCTGTATTAATTTGAAAATATTCTGTACTTAATATCTACAACTACTACATCTAATCCTTTTACTAGAACATTTAAAAAATCCTATTTACACTCTAATACCACATTTTAGAAGACATTATTTATTTGCTTATATACATGAATGTAGCTTTAGTTTAGGGTACCTTAGGTGAAGAACTTCTGCCAATATAAATCATCAGTTTTTATAAAGTTCATAATCATAGAAAGTGATCTAGAATAATGCTACCAAAATAATGGAAATAGGTCACTGTGGACCACATATTGACTCAGAAAACCACAAATTAATATTACCTATGTTCTAGTGTACTTTTGTTCATTCGTGAAACATTTCCCAATCACATTTTAATTTGATTCTGGCAGCATTCAGAAGTTTGTGGGTTTCACAAATTTAGTTAGTTGTATGTTTGACACCTCTATTCTAGAACACTGAGACTCTTAAGGGGCTTGTCTGGGATCACACAACCAATAAATCAGCATGGGGACTTGAACTGAGATTTTTCTGACTTTGAGACCAGCTTGCTATTCACTGTGCCATGATATTCTTTTACATATGGCATCTTATTAAATGAATTAGTAAATTGAATGTGATTGCTAATGAGTCATATAATACAATGAGCTGGAAGGGCCATTCAAACATAGAATTTCAGTTCTGGAAAGAACCTTAGGAAAAAATCTCCTTAATTTGGGATATCTAGACAGATTCGAGGGTGTCTGTGATCCTGGATAGAAAAAATACATTTTTGTTTTCATTAACTTCGATAATAAATTTATCATTTAAAAAAATTCTTTAACAAACATTATGCCTAGAAGGACCCTATAGTTTTAACCAGACTACCAAAGACATCCATAACAAAAAAGATTGGGACTCCCACTACAGAATATAGTATACAATATAATAAATCTAGAAATAAGCTTTAGAAAGAATCTAATATCATTTCACAGAGAAGCAAACTGAAGTCCTGAAAGGCAGTGACTTGCTTCAAATTGTTGTTGTGGTTGTTCAGTTTAGTTGTATCCAGCTGTTGGAGACTCCATTTGGGGTTTTCTTGGCAAAGATACTGGAATGGTTTGCCATTTCCTTTTCCAGATCATTTTATAAATGAGGAAACTGAGGCAAACAGGGCTAAGTGACTTGCCCAGGGTCACAGGATGAGTCTTCCTGACTTTAGGCCAGCTTCATATACTCCAGGTCTGATAGCACACCCGTGACCAGAAATTAGAGGTCTCCTGATTTCAGTTCTCTGTCCACTTTCTTTCACTGAAATATGCTATGGTTCATAAGACCCTCATATTTTTCCATTTGTAAATGATTATTATCTGTATTATGAAAAGTGATGGTCATTCTTATACTTAGAAATAGTTTCACCAAAACAATTATCTCCATGTGACATGCCAACAGTCAGTTAGACAATTAGCTTCTTAGAGCCCCAGGCCAATCTGCATTAGTAGGGGGAGTTTCCTCACATACAATTCTTATACCAATGTCATCATAGGTTGGGTTTAAGGAAAAAGCAAACCTCCATGTAAAATAAAATTTTCCTGCTTAATTTTCTTGAAAATGTAAAAAGTTACACAAGGTTTGACTCATCACATAGGAAATTTCCTATATAGGATTTTTCCCAGTCTCAGAATCTGAGGAAGACAATCTATTAAGGCTTAGGAGGGTTGTAATTTGCTTCAGTGGAGAGAGAAGCCATGAGGGAAAAATCTTGGTCTTTGAAGTAGCGGAGTCATGATGGCGTCTAGCAATTAGGGTGGGACATTTTTACGGTTTTTTCTTTTGGAATGGTGAGGTAATCAAGTGCCTTTGATGAGTTTTGCTTTTCAAATATAATGTCAAGCAAAGTGGACTTTTTGTTGTCTTTGTTTTGGAGTGCTTCTCAGCACTAAGGACTCTTTGATTGAATTGGGAGTCTTAGATGACCTGATTCCTTCAAGGGAAAGCGTAGTTCACATGGGTTTGAGTCACATGGTTGTGACACCCTTTGACCCTGAAGAGGTGTATATACATTCAGAGGTTAGCATTTTGCCTTTGGGGGCACACTTATTGAAAGAAAGTTGGTGACAAGACTCTCGGTAGCTGTTGAAGCAGTCCCCTCTTCCCTCCCCCCAGCTTTGAAAAACCCAGATGTTGTTGCTTCTCTCTCTGGTAACTATGCATGTTTTGCTATGGATAGACTGCTCTGTTTATAACATTCTGCTTGCAATTTCAGTTTGTATTCTCTCTGAAGTTCAGGGTACTGGCTTTCCCCCTTGAACTAAGTGAATGATATATGTATGTTTAATTAAATTGAGACTGTTAACCCCTTAAAGTTGCTTTCCTTAGAAAAGCAGATCCAAGGACCTGTGCTAGCAGCCCTCCTGTGGGCTCTTGTTGTTGGTCTTGTGTTGGTCGTTCACCCCCCACAACAGCTGCTAGCAATATTGTTGTTACAGAGGGCTGCAAAGCCAATGTACCCCAGGTATTCGAAGCATATAGCTCATGAGAAATGAGTCTCGCTTTAAGCTGTCATCAAAACGTTCAACATAATTCAGTCCCTGTAGTTTTGTGCCTGTGTAAAGGTGGTAGATAGTCTTTTTCCATTTTCCTTGTTGGTGTGGATTTGGGACAGATTACCTTTGGAGGTGTGCATTATAATCTTGGAGAAAACTCTTCCCCTTCAGAAGGTCAGCCCAAGGAGGACAGGTTCCTGGAGCAGCTCTCTGGTGCCCAGGTATGATGGAGAGGGAGGAGGCAAGATACTGATTTTCTCTAACAGTGAGATGAACTCATCACCCGTTACATCAAGGTCAGTATATTCAATGAATTATTGTTCTATGGCATCCTATTTTAATGTTAGCTAAATAAATATGTTTTAAGAAAGCTTAATTTAGGCTTCAAAGGCTTCAAATTTGAGATACCTTACAGGCAATATAGCATTCATTTCTACTCTAACTCTTTCCTCTTTACTAAGCACTTTTTCTTAGAACAACATAGTGAAATAGGGCAAATATTATTATCCCCATTTAGCAGATAAAGAAATTGAGGGTCAGAAGGGTTAAGTAACTTTTTGGAGTTAAACAGCTAATTATGCCTTCTTTATTCTGACCGTCATCTCTACTTCCCTGCCAAAACTTCCACTCTGTCCTTGGATCCCCCTACTTTCATAAATGAGCTTTTGTCTTATTTTTCTGAGGCTCAGGCCTCAACATGCTCTACCAGGCTGCTTCTCATACAGACGAGCCAGTTTTGGAGCAGAGACACATCCTAAATATTTGATAATTTTTTTTTATCTATTCTTTTCATTTGTACTTGTCTAGGAAATATCTGGCACCAAAAACAGAAGGTTCTAAACCCCTAGGAAAAATGTCTTCCTCTTTCTAATTGAAACAGAAGGCACAAATGGTGGAATTTACCACATGTATTTAGATGTCCATGTACACATGCACCTATACTCATACACACAAAGCCACCAGCTGGCAGAAACCAAATTTTTAGGCAAATGAATGCCAAACCTAATGTGAGCTTTGGAGGAACAACTGAATTTGTAGGTTCTTATCTGATCAACAGTGGTAAAGCTGTACAGCTGTGTTCCTTCAGCCTGATGGACATCGTCCTGACATAGGGCAGGAGTTGGTATTTAGACAAACTGGGCAGTATTTTCAAAACTAGCTGTGCCATATGTCCATTTGAGAATGGGTTGATGAATATGTCCTTGGTGCAGACATGCCAAACCAAGATCCCATTGTCTTACCCAACAAAAATACATATACAAAATAAAAAAAGTTGTGAATGTAATTTCAGTAAAACAGAGAGGCATTAGTTGGTGGTATTATCAGTATTATGATAGCTCTTTTA
Source organism: Phalanger gymnotis (assembly GCA_028646595.1). Lineage (NCBI taxonomy): Eukaryota > Metazoa > Chordata > Mammalia > Diprotodontia > Phalangeridae > Phalanger > Phalanger gymnotis. Next base: position 183,372,550 of record CM053625.1, read on the forward strand.
ACCAGAATAGGTGGAGAGTGAGGGGTTTTTTTGTTTGGTTTGGTTTGGTTTTTTTTTTTTTAGATAAGGGAATATCCTTGATCTAGGATCAAATCAAGAAGACATATTAATGATAACTAATTAAACTCCCTCATTTTATGGGAAGGGGAAGGAAACAAATGTATATTAAATTCCTACTATGTTTCAGACATGGTGCTAATTGCTTTACAAATGTTATCTTATTTTATCTACATAAAGATTCTGTGAGGTAGGTTGTATTATTATCCCCATTTTACAACAAAGGAAACTGAAGCCAATGAATTAAATGACTTACCCAGAGTGACACACTCAGGTCTTTCTGTATGCATGACACCAACTAGGAGCAACTGGGAAAATCAGGAAAAGCCTCTTGTATTAGCTGAGCCTTGAAGGAAACAAAGTGTTCCAGAAAGCAGAGATGAGAAGGGCAAGCATTCTTATCAGGGCCAATAGGGGGGATAAATTGTCATTTGTGGGGATCAGTAAATTAACCACTTTGATTGGAGACGAGAGTGTGTAAGGAAGAATAATACATAATCATCTTGCAATGATAGGTTGGGGCTAGACTGTGTACTTTAAATATTTTGCTTCAAATGCTAAACGGATGAATATTTATTTCATCCAAGAAGTGATAGGGAGCTACTGAAGTTTCTTGATCAAGGGAATAGAATGATGAGGCCTGTGCTTTAGGAATATCACTATCAACTTAGGGGCTATGCGGTGGGTAGATTGGAAAAGGAAGCCAATGGATACATACAGGAAGAGCAGGTATGAGGCTGTTGCGGTAGTCTTGTCATTGGACTTCTATGATTCTGAGGGAGAGTGAGGCTGATGATTTTGCACAGCTCGGTCTCACTTATATCCAACTCAGGAGCAAGTCTAGACATCGCTCTCATGATTTCATTGGTCCTCTTTGAGAATGAAGGATGAGCAGCAACAGCAAGCAAGAGATGATGCAGGCTGGACCTAGGGTGGTTTTGACCCAAATGAAGAGAAGAATTACAGACCACAGAAGTTATGGTCGTAGGATTTACACAATTTTGCAACTGGGTGAAAATGTCAAGCCATGTCATGTACTCTTCAGTCCAGTGACACTGGCTCCTGGCTCTTCCATGAACTCCATGTTTCTGTTCTAAGCATGCTCTTTGCTGTTCCCCATGCCTAGAACTCTCTCCCTCCTCTGTTTGGACTACTGACCTCTTGGTCTTTTTATAAATCTTAACCAAAATTCTATCTCCAGCCTCTTTTTATTCTAGTACCTTCTCTCTGTTAATTAGTTCCTCTATGAAGCTTGTTTCGTATATATTTTTGTTTTCACATTATCTCCTCTATTATATTGTATATTGCTTGAGGGAAGGGACTGTCTTTTGCCTCTTTTATTCCTAGCACTTAGCACAGCACTTGGCATATAGTAGGTGTTTAATAAATATTTATTGTTTGTTTGATTGACACAGAAATTGTTAACCGGGATGACATAGGAGAATGGAGGGACCTGGGACAAGATAGGGAAGTTGGGAGCGTAATAAGGACTAGGAGGAAGATAATGAATGACTTTTACATCATCACAAGGCTAGTAAGTGTTATATCCGGCATGAAAACCCAGGTCTTACTCATTCCTTGTCTTTTCCTCAGTGCTATGCTGCCTAAGAGACAGTATGGATACTTGAACCTTACTGAGACCGTATCTAGCATTATTTATACCATAGTGTTATTTCTCCAAACATATATATTTTCTCACTCTATTTAACTTTTGGGGATAATAAGGCCCATATGACCTTACAACTTACATACATAGATTTTAGGATGGAAAGTAGAATCCATATAATATTTATTATGAAGAACTACTCATGATTCAGGGCTTTAAATAGCAGGATCTGTTTTGTAATAATTCTAATGGAAGACCTTCTAGCTTTCACAAAACAAAACAAAACAAAAAATAAATGAACAAACAAACAAAAATAAGCAAAACAGTTCCTTAGGGGCTGAAACTTTGTATGCTTAATCAGGGCCAAAAAGTTATTTATTTTGGAAAGTTTTTTTTTTCTAAGTTCTTCAAACTATTGTTCCTGAGGTTTGAATCTGATTTGGTTTGAATTATGGCAGTGAAAAATAAATACTGGAAATAAATAACAGAGATACCCTTTAATTTCAGAACTGAATAGGAAAGTACACTTTGTGCTAGAAATGTAAACAGGCTGCTAGTTTCCAGATATTGTCATCAGAGATTGGACCTCTGCTGATTGTCTTGATGTGAATTCTAAGCAAGTTAGCAAGGATGCCAACTGGAGATGAGTGGTGGACAAATATGTGTCTTGTAAGCGTATGCCAGGAAAAGGTAATAATTAAAGTTTGCTCCTGAAGAGAAGCCTTTAAGGGGTTGTAAATGCCATAAGCTACTTGAATTTGTCATTATTATTGCTGTGGTTGTTATAGTTGTTGAGAATAATATGGTATAGTAGAAAAAGCACTGGGTTTGGAATTAGAAATCTGGGGTTCACATTTGAACTCTGTTACTTTCTTATGATCTGACTATGAAGATTCAATTGCCTTCCTGTAATGTCGGCTAGGAAAATTTAAGAACGCTTCTGTCTCTAACACTCTGTGATCACATTATGGTAATGATAAATAATAATGCTTCATCAGTGTTTCAATGGATCTGTGGTTTGACTGGTGGGGTTTGCAATGTGTTGCCAAGAGGTGAGGAAGGTGGACTGCTTTATAGAGTCCCTTAATAGACTTCCCTTAATGATGGGTGTGTGAGCCAAGCTGAAAGCAGGGTCAGTGTTCTGGGCGGCAATGTTACTCCCATGGTCTTGAATTCACAGTCCTAAGCTTTCTCTATCAGTGTGTAAGGGGAGGTGGTGGCAGCACTTTGATTTGTCTATAACATTATCTCCTGAGTCTCCTTCAGGGTACCTTGTTGTTTCAGTGAGGCTGGCTTTGAGGAAAACTAATAAGGAATCACAGAAACAAGGCACTCAAAATGGACAAAAATGAAAGGGTTATTATCTACATCTTTCAAGGGAATACATACATCTCTAAGATTACAGAAATGCTTATCGTACATCAGCATGTATACTTACAGTAACTATTACAAATTTTTCCATTGCCTGCTGGGTCATCCATCGTTGTTTTATTCTTCTGAGATCTTTTTCTTGTCCTTTAACTCGTAACTATACAACATTGAAAGAAGAGTATTGGTATTAAAAAGGTGAATTTTGGCTTAGGATCATTTAAAACTCTCTAATTCTCCAGATAAAATCCATCATGTTTTCCTTTGTTCAATTTTGGGCCTAGTTCATTGACCATCTGCAGCACCTATTCAAGATATAGATATTGTTGGAATAACTCAATGGGCTATCTTTCTAATTGTCTGTCACAGTATGTGAAATAGGTATTCTTCATTCATTTGGTTTTCCCGTGGGGATGGTTGCACCGATTTCTTTTGAGTGCATGTGGATCTCATCAAGCAGACCTCCCCTCCCACCGCCTCCACAGTGTTTCAGGGATTCAATGCAATCAGTAAAATGTTCACAAGCAGGAGCATCCGAAGGACTTTATCCTCTGTAGGGAATATCCTCTTCTATTTCAAATCTGTGCTGGATGTCCTCCAATGAACACCTTTGGTGAGCACCTATCTCTGTAGTTTATGGCTCAGTTGATAATCATCAGATAATTGGTCCATATATTTCATGGATGTATGGAATTCCTTGGGTGGAAATTGGATCCACAGATGCGAATCAGTGATTTGAATGCAACTTACAGTCTTTTAGAGTTGCCTACACCACTGGGAGGGGAATTGATAGTCACATAGTGGGGTTTCCTTTGAAGGCCTTGAACTCAGGTCTTCTTGACTGGAATACCTGCTGTATTGTGAAATGAGCTCTGAACCTAGAGGACTGTACTTGGAGTCATGGGACCTGAGATGGGTCCGACTTCTACCACTTCCTGTACAACCAAACTTGAGAAAATTCACCTCTTTGGGTCCCAGTTTCCTCATTTGTAAAAAAAGGGGGATTATAATAGAATTGATGAACTCCAGAGTCCCCTTTGGGACTAAATCTATGACTGATCACTCTATGATGTCATTGGTGCTCTTTAACAATGAAGGACAAACATTATAAGATCACTAAAGTGTAAGTCATGCCATGGCAGTACCCTGATCACTAAATTTCAGTTGCCTCCTGGTATCCTTAATATCAAGCACAAATCCCCTTTAAAAATCCTTCAAATTTTGCCCTTTGATCTTTATCATATTTTAATCCTCTTTTCTCTATGGTCCAGCCAAATGGAACTTCTTGTTGTGAACACACAGACTTTCAATGTCCTGTCTCACTATTCTCCATACCTGGAAAGCATCCCCTTGACCTTTACCTCTTTGAATCCATACTTTCCTTCAAAGTTAAATTCATGACTTCTTTTATATGAAGCTTTTCCTGCTCCATTGTGTATTAGTGCTTTCGTCCAAAATTTATTATACTATTTTACTTAAAATAGCAACTTTTTTTAACTTGAAGAAGTTAAATACACCTTTTTGGGGTATAAGCTTATAAGCTTCCAAGTCATCTCTGTTGATAGAATGTAATCACCTTGAGGGTAGTGGCTGTTTGTTTTTATGTTTATGTGTTGCCAGAGCCAAGTACAATACCTAGCACATAGCAGAAACTTAAGAGATGTTTGTTGATATATTGATTGCATTGGCTTTCAAGAGTTATCAAACAGAAAGAAGTAAAACATAGCCACTGAAGACCAACTGTCTGTTTAATGTTTTGGGTTAAATCTGATAGAATCTCCCACAGACCATTGTGGGGCTAATAAATTAATGCTGCTGCTGATTTAGTAAACAACATTGTATTTATGGGATTAAACGCAGACATTGACTTTAGAGACAATATAATCTGATTCTGTCATCCTATTGATGAGGAAACTGGGTCCCAGAAAGGGGATGACTTGTACCTGGTTATATTGATAGTAATTTGCAGATGCAAGTTTTGAATCCAAACCATCTGACAAGAGATATGTTGCTCTTTACATTGTGTTCCACTCTCCTAGGGAGGAGTATGGTAAAGAACTGTGTATCTGTATCTATGCATATATATACATGTATATAGGATCATATATATATCTGAATGGTTCGAAATCGTTGGGTATATAGAATTCTCTAAGTAGATGCCATCAAAACATTTATTTAGGCCCCAGAGTGACAGATTCACGAACCAACCTCCCCATTCCAATATTATGATCACAAGCCTCCAGGCCCAGTAGGCATGCCTCACAAGAGTAACCAGGAGGCCACAGAAAAATAAGATGGCATAAATCATATTCACTGGCCTCAAGTCCTCGCTCGAACTCCTGGGTCCACACACGGGTTGGCTTTGCTTTGGCTTCAGCCGTAGTTTCTCGCCTCTCCTCACAGCCAAGCCTCTGGCATTCTCAAGCCCCTCCTCAACTACCAGAGACCATTCGTTCCGAGTTGGCCCCTCTTAAGTCATCAATCTACACCCACACAGGTTTCACACCTGATAGGGCTTTGGGCCTGGGGCTTAGCACTTAACAGCTGAAAGTACTTTCAAGGTAAACAAAAGCCAAAACTCCTGAAGTGCCTTTCACTCAAAGTAAACAAAATAAACAAAAGCCAAACTCCTCAAGTGCCCGTTTTGTCTTATCGACACAATATGTAAACACATATATGTATATATGTATACACACATATAATATACATACATTTATACACGTACACATATATATGTATATATATGTGTATATATATATATATATATATATATATTTACCTCATGCCTCCTGGGTCATAGGACATGTTAAATCTTGAACCAATTCCTTTTTTCTTTGTTAGGAGGCAGAATGGAAAGAACAAGGGCTTTGGAGCAGGAAATCTGGAGTCAATTTCTCACTGCCACAGACTAGCTGTATGACCTTGGGCTAGTCATGCCATACTCTGGGCCTCAGTTCCTTCATTTCCTTCATCTGTGTAATGAACATAGTCGATTTCATGACCTTTATGGCTATTTCTAGCTTGAAAGCTATGATCATATGTCTCAGTTTAATAAACATTTCCTTAAAACTACATAATTTTCAGTAAGTAGGACTTGTTCAAAGTCTGACTTTTCAGAATGAAACTTCAGCTATGTCAATTTTTTTTTAATTTTTAATGGATTACACTGGATTTTCAACACTATTTTTATTTAGAGTAATATATTGAACCCTCAAATTACAAAAACCTATTAAGGCATGTCATTTATTAATTTAACCAGTCAATATTTAATTTATGAATATAATATGTACAAGTAACAATGCTAGGTTTTAAGGGGGATACACACACAAATTTAATATTGTTCCTATCCTTAAGGATCTTGTAGCAAGACATGGGAGATCAGATGTATAGAAGTAACAATAGTACCCTGGGCAATGGAAAATGTGTAGTACAGGCAAAAGTGACATAGAAATATAGAAGTATAATACTTGTCCACTTTCCTGATAGAGATCTGAGGGTTTTTGACTATGTGAGTATATCACAGGCATAATATATGTATATGTATATTATAATGTTGTTGTTTAGTCATGTCAGAATTTTTGTGACCTCACCTGGAGTTTTCTTTGCCAAGATAGTGGAATAGTTTGCCATTTCCTTCTCCAGCTTATTTTACAGATGAGCAAATTTGAGGCAAACAGGGTTAAGTGACTTGCCCAGGGTCACACAGTTAGTGTTTGAGGAATGTTTTGAACACAGATTTTGCTGACTCCAGGCTCGGTACTCTATCTACTGTGCCACCTAGCTGCTGTAATATCCAGGTTAAACTTCCTGATGGGAAAACCTCCCCTTAGAGTTTCGTGCTATTAAAGGGGCAGAGGTGAAATTAAATACAGATATTTGAAATAAGAATGAACGGTGGGTGAAGATCATTGAGAGAAGAACTCTCCTGGAAGTACCTACTGTTTTCCTGCCTGCTTTTGGAGAGACCAGTGTTCTGATTCCAATCCAGCTATTCCTGACTGCAAGTCCAGTACTCTATCCACTGCGCCACCTAGCTGAATGAATGAATAAAGGAAGGAAGGAAGGAAGGGAGGGAGGGAGGAAGGAAGGAAGGAAGGAAGGAAGGAAGGAAGGAAGGAAGGAAGGAAGGAAGGGAGCTCCGAGGCAAGAAAGAAGGAAGGAAGGAAGGAAGGGAGCGAGGGAGGAAGAAGGGAAGGGAGGAAGGAAGAAGGGAAGGAAGGAAGGGAGGGAGGGAGGAAGGAAGAAGGGAAGGAAGGAAGGAAATGCTATTATGGATTCCTGTATTGCTGACCTACCATTTTTTTTTGAAAAAAAAAAAAGAATAATTGAAAGTCTAGCTTAGGCCTTTGAGAATAAGAAAGAGAAATCAAAATTTGAACAACCCCTAGTTGCTGAGGAAGCATTTGTTTTTATTTACAAGACCCATATCTGACAATTCCAAAGTGGAGGAATCGATAGATCTTTGAGGATTTGTTAAGACCTATTCTTTTAATTTACTTGGGTTTATTTTTCCACTCAAAAATGGTTCACATTACAAAGCTGGGATTAGCTCAAGGGTACAAGCTAAATAAAAGGAGCCAAGCCATTGATAAGGACTAAAGCATTTGGCAGCCTTTAATCCTCCCCAAAACATCTTTGCACTAGATGTTGGGGGAGTTGGATAAAAATGCACCACTCTCATGGCTGAATTGTTTTGAACAAGTCCCTGGTGCTTACACTCTTGAAGCTACAACCTGAAGCTCTAAACTGGTGGGATAGTGAACAGAGCCCTAATTGTGAGTCAACAGACTTGCATTGTGGCATTATTTTTTTTTTGAACTCTTGAGCAAATAACTCGCTGGTCCTGGGCCTCAGTTTCCTTTTCTATAAAATGAGGAAATCGATCTAAGTTATCTTCCAGCTCTAAGAGAACATGATACATGATTATAATGTATTGGTCTCCTTACTGTTCTCTAGAGCCCACATTCCATCTCTCCTTTCCTTGTCCTGGCGCAAGCTGCCTCCTCCCCCCTCCCCTCCCCACTTCTGCCCTTTGTAACCCCCATCTTCCTTCAGAGCTCAGCTCTTTCAAGAGGCCTTTCTTGATCTCCTGGTTCTCTCTGGGGTTGGTGCCCCCTCCAAATATTTTGCATTTATTTTGCATGTTTTGTTATTTACTAATTTCTCGCCATGTTGCCCTCACATCCATACCTCCTCCCCCAACTATAATTTAAATTTTTTGAGCAGAGTGCCTTTTTTATTTTTACCTTTGAGTCCAAGAAGAAAAACTGATGCATTACAGGCACTTAATGAATGTTCCTTGAATGGAATTGTCATTAAAAGCCATCTTGTGGAAAGGAGCACGAGTTCCCTCCTGCACAAATGCACGTAAACTTGAGGCTGTTTGTATGTTTCTTTGTTTTGTTTTGTTTCTGGGATGGTCACATGCTCAGACTGCTTAGCTATAGATGCACAAGACCCTTACCCCAGGAAAAAAGCTTCCTGGATCAATAGATGCCCTGGTCAACCAAAGCCTGGACTATGTCCTGAGTCCTAGACTATGCACAGAGAGTGGACCTGGATATATTTTGATATAAGGAAACTGACCAGATCGCATTAAAACGCTGATCACCTCTCTTTTTATAAGAAGCTGTGGTACTTTTGAAAGTGATGGGAAAGCATGGTAGTGCTGTAGTATGAAAGGAAACATCTTGTTTACAAATGTCAGCCAGTAATTAGCATATTTTAAGGGGAGGAACCACAACTGCTGGCTCTTGTTAGCAATGAAAACCTCAATCCTTTCTTGTGGCTGTGTTTTAAGAAGTAAAGTAGACAGAGAGACTCTGAAACCAGTTCGTAAATAGTTGATTTCATATTTTAAAATCTTGCACTAAAACTGTCACCCCCCTCTCGCGGATCACAGATGGTAGAGAACTAATTTGTTACTGTTTGATAACTGCTTTTATGTATCAAAGCTCTTATTTACTACTCGGTGAGGGGAAATGATAGAGAAAGAGCAATTATGTGTTTTCTTTCAGGTTTTCTTTAACTACTTGGTTTCTTGGTCCAACCTCCCTCCCCCTATTCCCCTACTCCCTTACTCTCGGGTTTCTTATTTGAGGATGCATGGATTTCTTCTCTGAGAAATTACACTGTAACTTTCTTGCATTTCTCATTGTTTAGTTAACATTATCTATCTATCTATCTATCTATCTATCTATCTATCTATCTATCTATCTATCTATCTATCTATCTAATAAAAATATATCTCCTAGCACAGCTCAGTTTTAATCTTTTCTAGGCATTTGTAATCAACCCTGCCAAGTAAATCAATTCAAGAGCTATTTTTCCCTCAAAGCTCAGTCGTTCACATTGAAACAGTGAATATTTTTCAATATTGGTAGTAGAATTAATTTGGCAAACATTTCAGGTACCTTCTGTGTGAAGTGCACTATACTGCCTTCTACATGTGACATTAACTTATCCCCTAGCTGCTACTGCCTCACTATGACAATCAGCATGCTTGGACCCGTAAAATTTAGGTCAGCACAATCAGTAGGGGCTAGAGCCAATGGAAGAAATGAGAGATGTTCTGCGCACCCCCTACCCTCACCCTCTTCTACCCCCCCCCAACACATAATAACAGGCATCTACTATGTGGCAGGCATAATACTAGGTGCTGGTCATACAAAGACAAAAATGAAATAATCTGTGACCTAAAAAGAGGTTACATTCTATTGGAGGAAACAATATGCACACTTATAAGTTATATAAGCACATGTGTTAATGTTTACATAGAAATATGAATATATATATATATATATAATGTATGTGCATATATGTGTATGTGTTTTGTGTACCCATGGTAAAATGGTAGGTGGTAGAATTTATATGTGTATGTACATATACATACATATTATGGATCTGATAATAGAGATAGACATAGATATTTATCCTGTGTGACTATGGGTAAATAATTTAATTTCTCTGACCTTCGGGTTCCCTGTGTGTAAAAAAAAATGCCAATACTACTTACCTCACAGGATTATCGTGAGGCTTAAATCTAATAATGTACATAATTCACTTGGTGAACTTTAACGATTGTAACAACAATGTTGCTAGCGGCTGCTGCAGAGGTAAAAGACCAACAACAAGGCCAATAATAAGAGTACACAGAAGGGCTGCTAGCACAGGTCCTTTGATCTGCTTTTCTAAAGAAACCAACTTTAAGGGGTTAACAATCTTACTTTAATTGAGCATACATATATGATTCACATAGTTCAATGTGAAAAGCTACCACCCTGAACTTTAGAGCAAATACAAACAGAAATTACAAACAGATCAACAGAGAGGTTTTTATCTATCTGACCAAATCACAATATATACATAGTTGCCAGAGAGAAGTACCAACATAGGGGTTTTCGTAGCCAGCCGGGAGTTTCTTCAATGGCTACCCAGGGTCTTGTCACCAATACCCTTTCAATGAGTATGCTCCCAAAGGTAAAATGTTAACCTGTCAGTTTATATGCACTTCTTCAGGATCAAGGGGAATCACAACCATGAGACTCAAATCCATGTGAACTAGGCCTTCCCTTGACATAAGCAAGTCATCAAAGACTCCCAATTCAATCAAAGATTCCTTAATGCTGAGAAGTACTCCAAAACAAAGAAAACAAAAAGTCTACTTTGCTTGCCATTACATTTTAAAAGCAAAACTCATCAAAGGTACTTGATTACCTCAGCATTCCAAAAGAGAAAAGAGTAAAAAAAAAGTCCCTCTAATTATCATAACAACAATCTATAGGTGACTGATTATTTTAGTCTCCTTATACCATAGAAGCCTTTCCTAGCATAAAGAAAATAGATATAGCAAATATGAGATGAATATGAGATACATGAAATAGAATTGACAGGACTGTTGGATAATTGTTTGCATATGAAAGGTTGAGAGAGAAGAATAAAAGAGAATTGTCAAATTAACATGCAAAATTAAATGAATGGAAGTGTGTGGCACAGTTTCATATGGTGAAGGTATAGGAGGAATGGATTAGGGAATTGAGACAATGAGCAGTGTTGTGGAAGGTAATGAATTTGAGGTGGTTTGGAGTTCTGAAAGCAAATGGAAATTTGGCTTTGGATTTCAAAAAAAGAAGTTACTTCAAATATTGATTTGTTATGTGATAATGGATAAAGAGGTATTTTTTTTTTCTTTTTGCTTCAGAACTCTCATGTCTAAAATGGGGATAATAATTCTTATACTACCTTTGGGAATCTATTCAGTAATAATTTGAAGAAGCATCATATTATTAAATGTAAGTATGGGAAAGGGTGATAGATTTGGAGCTAGAAGACATGAGTTCAAATTCTGACTCGAACATTTACTAACTTATGACCTTAACTATCAAATGAGGCATTTGGATAAGATGACTCTGTAGGTCATTTTTTCTGCCACTCAAAGATCCTACAATTTATTGGCAGAGAAAAAGAAAGCAATAAATTTAAGAGTACTTCATTGTCCTGATCTTTGCAGTTTTATTCTAATCCAATCTAAAGAGCATGAAGTATCCGCTATCCATACGGGGATTTAAAAAAAAAAACCTGCAAAACCATCCCAGCCATAAGGAGCTCACATTCTTCTGGGGGCTAGGTGTGATTAGGGGCTCATTAAAACATGTGAACCTATAGGTATGTACGCAGTAATTTGTAACTATGCATATTAGTAGTTACTTTCAATAGGAGAAGGCACATGAAGGAGGTATTGAAGAATAATAGAAATTCTAAGGGGCTGAAATGAGAAGGGATTGCATTTCAGTTATAAGAACAGCACTGGAGTGGGGGTGAAGGAACAGTCTCCTTAGGGGTTGCTGGCCCAGATAGAATTCTCCTCTACCTAAGTATATGCCCCATAATACTTTTTGTTAGTTTTTTATTGAGCCTCATTAACCCAGAATTCCTGCCTAAGGCCCTGATAAGAGATACTGATTACTACAAATATTATATATGTTCTCCTGTGTGTCTTTAGATCCAAGGTTGTTTAAATACCATGAACTAACCCGGGGTTTCTGTGAGGTTTCTACTGATGCATTTATAATGTGGAAGAAAAACTTCATAAAGTCCACCAAGTTAGCTATAGATGCTACTACAGCTTCAAAAACTCCCTTCTCTCTCAAGTTCACCTCACAAAGAGTGACTTAATGATATTTAAATGTTTTAAATGATTCTTTTCCTGTTTCTGAGCAGGATTTCAGACCTTATTTGTACATGATGTCAAAATGTGGGCAAATCATGCTTTAGCTTGGCATTCTCTAAATCCTCTATTTAAATGGAATCTGATACCTTTGGAATCATAAAAGCTTTGCCAGGGCAGAAGGGATACATCATCAGAGTAAGAGGCCCTAATGATGTATTACTCACAAAATGGGGTTGGCTAGGAAAGCAAGGCACAAGACCCTTAAGAATGTGGTTTCTGGAATAATGTATAAGGTGTATGTGAGAGAACGCTAGTCCTTGGGCACACTATCAAGGACTACAATACCCGTTCTGTGGCCATTTCCAAATATTTCTCACATACTTTTGGCTGCTCAGAAACATATCCTCTTTTTATTTTTTTTAAACATTCACATCTGTTGCCCAGGCAGGAATAAAAACATATTTAAGAAGCTTACACAGATACTTACCCCAACTCTGTTCCTGTATTCAAAAAACAAATCAGTTGATATTTCTAAAATCAAGTGGGGTGCAGGGAGAGAGGAGGCAGGAAAAGAGAAGGGGAAGAGAAAGAGAAAGAGTGAGAGAAGAGAGAAGAGAGAGACAGAGACAGAGAGACAGAGACAGAGTGAGAGAGACAGAGACAGACAGAGACAGACAGAGACAGAGACAGACAGAGAGAAAGACAGACAGAAAGAGACCATGATCAAGAGCAACAGACAGGGACAGACAAAGAGACAGAAATGAGGGGAAGAGTGGAAAGACAAAGAGAGAAAGAGACAGACATGGAGACAGAGAGAGATAGACATAGAGTCAGATTGAGAGAAAGAGACAGTGGCAGATTTGGACAGAGAGGAAAATTCGCAGTCTCTCCAATCACCTTATTATCCTGATCAACCTCCTTTGGGTATGATCTACCATATCAATGTTTCTTCCTAAAATGTAGGTCCCCAAACTGAACACTATCATGGGCTTGATTAAATGAGGGAAGGATAGTTCAGGACTATAACTTTCCACATTCTGGACATTTAGAAGGTGTTTTGTTTTAACTTAAGTATAAGACTTTACATTACTCCGATTAGATTTTTATCTTATTGGTTCAGCTCCTCATTTTAGTCTTGTTATGTTTAAATTCTGATTCTGTTATCCATCATTTTGAATACTTCCACATTCGAATCATCTATAAACCTGATACAGGTGGCAGCTGTTTTTATTCAAGTTGTTCTTCTAAGAGAAGCAAAGGCGACAGTGGAAAGAGAGCTCTTCTCAAAACCAGGAAGACCTGGATTTTAATGCTGACTCTGACATGGACTGGCTGTGTGATCCTAGGTAAGTCACTTAACATTGTAGTGCTCTAGGCAACCCACTAGGCTCATGAATTACAAGAAGGTTCTGATTTGGATAGGTGGAGATGGCATTTGCTCTCTATTCCAGTAGAATCACAGGTCTTATCCCTTTCTCCATATTGTGTTTAAAATGTTAAACAGATTAAGGTCCAAGATAGAGCTCTCTGACATTCCATTTGACACATCACTCCACCTTGGAATCAATCCACTATTCACCACTTTTAGTCTGATTGTCAAACAAGCTGACTCTGATTATCCACTCCACATCCCAAAGATATCATGAGATACCTTAGGACATGCCTTGCTGAAGTATAGGCACACCAGGTGCATGGAATTCACCTGATCTTCCTTACTCCTAGTCTAGTAATCGCTTTATAGAAAGAAAGGGGATGAATGTGGCATGATTCGTTCTTTATGAACCTATCTATATAGGCCTGCTGATCACTAATTCCCCTTTTACATTCTTACAAACCATCTCTCTACTAATGCATCCAAGAATTTTGCCAGTACCCTAAGTGAACTTATTGGATCATCATTTCAAAACTCAAAACCTCTTTTTTTCTTTATTAAAAAAAAAACTTTTCTCCAGACTTGATATGCCTCTCCCATTCTCATGATTTTGAAAAGATTACAAAAAAAAAAAAAACAACTTAGCAATCACAATTCTCAATAATCTAGCAGGAAGTTTATCTGGATCTAGAGACTTGAATTCGTGGTATATACATAGGTATTCTTTTTTGTTTGTTTTTTTTTTTGCAGGGAGGAAGGCAAGGCAATTGGGGTTAAGTGACTTGCCCAAGGTCATACAACTAGTAAATGTGTCAAGTGACTGAGGCCAGATTTGAACTCAGGTACTCCTGACTCCAGGGCCAGTGCTCTACTCACTGTGCCACTTAGCTGTCCCATACATAGGTATTCTTTAGACATTTCCTCTTTTATCTAAGACTTCAATTCTCTGTTTCCTATTTTTCTATTTTATACTTCTCAATCTGAAAATCTTTCTCTTTGGTAGATAAAACAGAAATGAAATGGGAGTTGAATAGTTTTGCCTTATTTCTCTCATTATCAGTCAATCTATCCTAAGCACTGATCAATATTTTTTTAACTTTCCTCTTGTCTTCACCATGGCCCAAAAATTTATTGTCATCTTTCACAATAATCAAAACCCTTAGCTTGCAGTTGGCTTTAATATTTCTGATTTTATTCTTGTAGAACCAGACTCCTCTTTTGTAGTCATCCTCAGTTGCTTATCTCTGCTTCCATCTTCTGAAATCTATCTATAGCCAGATCTATCTATATCATATATCTTATTTAAGTAGTTTGATGGACAGTCACATCACCCTCTTTATGCAGCCCCCTCTTTTGTCCTAGTTAAAATAATTTGTGTTTCTACCATTAGAATTGTATTCTCCGTACTTTCTGTGCCTTATCAATTTTTCTTATAGAATGTAAATCCTTGAAAACCTGTCTTTTTTTCATAAAACATTGGAATCCATACTTCCAGAGTATGGAACAGAGGTATCTAACACAAGGCCCACAATAATCCTGAATAAACCCCAAACAAGATTAAAATATAATTGGGAAATGTTTAACAAAATGAATAAAAATAAAATAAAACATAATATTTCATTGTAAATCTAATTCAATGTATAATTCCTAGGGATGCTACCATCTAGTGCCTCCAATTACTATTTGAATTTGATACCACTCTTCTAGAGTGCCCACCGGAAGATAATATCTTCTACCTTTAAACCTTTAAGCCTTTTCATGCTGTCATCAATTATGCCTCGGCAATCCCCAACCCTGGGCCACTCGTAACATCCAATGTCTTTGCTCCTATTCAAGAACTGCTGGATGGAGCAGAAGGAAGTGAGGAAGTTATACTGATTGGGTTTGCTATAAATTTATGTTACCTACTTGAGAAAGGCCAAAGTCATCCACTGCATCCTGGGCCTTCACCAGTTATCTTGCCTTCTCTTGCTACTGGACTTGGATGACTGGAGGATAGAGTGATGCTGATGACTTTATGCAACTCTGCCTCACTTAAATCCAATTCACAAGCTAGTCAAAACATCATCCCTGTGATGTCATTGGTCTGTTTCAAGACTGAAAGGTGAACAGCAACAACGTTATCTCTTCTCAAGTGGGACCTCATTGCAACAGGGTGAACTTTCTACTCCTTTCTAATCAATCCTCCACTTTCTGGAGCAGTTATTCCAAACTTCTCATGTCTCCTAAAGCCTTAGGTTCACAGACACACGGGAAAATGACATTATTCTATTAGAGTTCTTTCTTCTCCTTTACTCCCCATCTTATGTCACTCAACTATCTCCTTTCACTACCTGTAATTTTATTGTGATTCCATATGAAGAGTTTTTTTTCTTTGCTGAAACCAACCTCTCTACATTCACCCTTGATGTTATCCCACTTTCTCTTCTCCAGCAGATTGCCTCCACTATCATCACTATTTTCTCTGTCTCTGTTTCTCTGTCTACATCTCTCTCTGTTTCTCTGTCTCTCTCTGTGTCTCTGAATCTCTCAGTGTCTCTTTATTTCTCTCTGCATGTGTCTGTCTCTCCGTTCCTTTTCTGCTTCTCTCCTCCCCACAAATTCTACAAACAAAACCAAATAACAAAATAAAAAAGCACTTCATTTGACCTTACAGTTCCTTCTAGTTATTATCCTATATTTCTCCTCATCTCAGCTAAGCTTCTTGAAAAATCTCTCTATACTTAGTGTTTCCACTTTCTCTTTCTCCTATAAACTCAATCTGACTTCCTGCATCATCATTCGACTGAAACTGTTCTCTCCAACATTGCCAATGATCTTTTAATTGTCGAACTTAATGTCTTTTTTCAGTCCTCATCAACCCCACAGTGCATGATCTTTTCCTTTGTACTCTTACTTCTCTGGGTTTTGTGACCCTGATACCTCTTCTTACCCTATTATCTCTTACCTGGTAACCCCCAAAGGGAGCAGTTACATTCTTAATGCCTGGTTTTCCTCCTACCTAAGAATGATCCTTTTTAATCTTCTTTGATGGATCCTCATCCATGTTATTCCCATTCACTGCAGATATTCACCAAGGCTCCTGGATTCTTGTCAATTCAACCATCATCTCTAGGCAAATAATTCTCACGTCTATATAGATAACTTGAGTCTCTCTTGAGCTGCAGTTGTTTTCCGCCAACTGCTTGTTGGTCATTTTGATTTGGCTCTCTTCTAAGCACCTGAAACTCAACATGTCCAAGACAGAACTTATTATCTTTTCTGCAAACCATCTTATAAACTTCCCTATTACTTTGAAGATCTCAATATAACCTTGAACTTCTTCATCTCACCCCACCCTGCCCCTTACATATCCAATCAGTTGCCACATCTTATTGTTTCTGCTTTTTCTACTTATGGAGGTACTACCCTGTTTCAGGCCCTCATCACCCTTTTTCTGGAAGACTACACTAGCTTTCTTGTTGGTCTACCTGCCTCAGTTTCTCTTCAATTCAGTCTCCATACACCAGCTATAGAAATAATTTTCCTAATTTGCACCCCTGGTTATCTCACTCTTCTTCTACTCAGTAAACCTCAGTGTTCCCTGTTACCTACAGCTTCACATATACAGCCTAAGGTTTGGCTTACTGATCTGTTCCATCCCTACCTTTCTGTCATTTTCACACTACTCCCTTCCTTGTATTCTATGATTCACTATTCATTCCTATGCTTCATTTTACTTTACTCAGTATTCCTTGAACATAACAGACCTTATGTAGTTTTTCCGTGCTTTTTCATTGGCTATCCCCAATTCGTGGAATTCTGGGCCTCTAAAAATCACTGGCTTTCTTTGAGATTCAGTTCAAATGCTGTCTTCTTCAGGAGGCTTTTCCCTGTCTCTCCAGACGCTAGAATAAGGTTACTTTCCATTTACTTCGTGTATATTTTCTGTGTACAACAGTTTACATGTTATCTCCCCAACTAAAATGTATGCTCTTTGATGGCAGGGATTTTTACCTTTTGCTTTGTATAGTCAACACTTCATAGTACAGTGTCCGGTACCTATTGATTGATAAACTGATTGATGACATATCATAAAATCTTGGGCAGTGTGTTTGCTGACTCTGGAAAATATTTAAACATATTTTACATAAGCCACTACCTCTTATTTCCTCATTGGAAGAGGAAACAGAATAATAATTGCTCTTACTGCTTCCTCTACATTCTGGGAGATGGAATCATTAGCAAGGAGAGTTGAGTTTTCAGGTTTTTTACTTCTAATGGAGAGAGAGAACTCCAGCAGATGTTGGGATAGTTGAATGTCACACTTTGTTACTGTCTTTTTTTTTAATTTTACTTTTCTTTATTATTCAAAAAACATATCCTTTTTGTTTACTTTTTTGACTCCGTGCTTGTGCCTTCAACACCTTCACAACAATTTTCTGCTCCTCAATCAGGAAAGCATGCTTGATCCTGTCACGGACACACTTAGCACACATGGAGCCACCATAAGCCCAGCTGACATGCTTTTTTGTCTTCGATAGCCTCATAAGAACTTTAGGTCTTACTGCACGAACACCTTGAAGTCTTCCTGGGCATACACCACAGGCTGATTTTGGTGCTTTTCCAACTTTCTTGGTATAAAGGTAAACAATTCTGTTACCTGGGGTTCGTGACAGCCGAGTTTTGTAGGAAGCTGTATTGTAGGACAGCCTACGGCGATATGTCAGACGCTGAACCATTTTTAATTTCTGTCAGATCCGTCACCGGAAGAGGGAAAAAAAAAAAACTTACTGTCTTACCCTTAGAGAAATTTTGTGGTTTATATAAAATCAAGTCATCAAGAAGCATTTATTAAATGTCGTATGCTGTGCTAAATTTGGGGAATATAAAATAAAGCCAAAGACAATCTCTTTTCCAAGGAGCTGTTATTCTAATGGAATCATTATCTATTGCTGCCTTCTGCTCTGTCAGTGTATAACATAGCAATTTTTCCTCTATCTGTTGTGATGCTTAACAAAATTGTCTACTCAGTGCTACCCATCTCACTTTCAGTTACAGTAAGTCCTTCTGAATTTGTGGTTCCTAAGCTTACAAAATACATGGAGACATATGATATGATATGATACATGATACGAAGGCATGATTATAATCTTATAATCAATTCAGAAAAAAGTTTTGTAGCATAAGCAAGTCATATAATTTCAGTAAGTCATATGATTTTAGTATTTGAGCTGCTATATGGTTTTTATATGATCAAACTTGATTAGATTTCATCCATTAAAGTATTTATACCTTGTTTGGACAACACCGCCAGTAAGCACAGATTCAACTAAAATATTAACTATGTAGGTATAGATACAGATATGTAGATGTGTACATATCTATCAATATGCACATATGCATATTTGCTTAGATACTTAATTGTACCTATAATGATTTCATGTCTATTTCCACCGGCACAAATGATACACTAGCCATTCCTTCTCATCTTGTTTTACTATGGTCCAGGTAAATACTCCATAGAGAAACCACACAGTGCACAGGAGGCCTTTTCTTTGTCCTTTCAAAATCTTGAGGATGCTAATGTAAGATATAGGTTGTCAATCTATAATCACTTGGGGATATTTAAAACCAAAACAAAGCAAGTTGCTAAAGGATTGTTGAGAATGTTTTGAGATGGAAAGGCGATTAGACTGTTTCTCACCATCATGTCTTGGAAATGACACCCAATTGCATGATTGGGAACTCTGTCTGCAAAAAACAAATTCTGGCCAGCCCCAGATAAAGAAGACTCTACTGGTCTATTGTTTAATTGGGCATGCAATTTGAATAGAAATTTCTTCCCTCAGTATTGTAAATCAAATGTCCTGCATCTTCTACCTTCTTGGGCCCCCACGGTGGGTGACAGGAAGGGCTCCCTTGAATGATTATGGGGCTTGTGGCAAATCATATTTCCATCCATCTTCTATTCCAGGGAAGTCTAGTTAAAATCACCATTAGAAATGATTATGGAAGAGAAAGAGGAATAGACATCACAAATTGTCGATTTATACCACAGGTATTACGTAGGAAAGTTGAAAAGGGAGTAATTTAGTTAATCTCAGGTTAATAGTAATCATCCCATACATAAACATTTAGAAATATAGACCTTCACAGTTGCAAGGTTTTTCAGTGATTATTTAGTTAAACCCCTACCTGAGAAAAAATCTTCTCTAAAATAAATTTGAGCTTTAGTTCAATTAGCTTCTATTTGAAGAATTCTGGTGATGGAAACCTCATGACCCAGCTCATTAAGGGAAGAGCAGCTAATGGATTCTATACATGTTGTCACATAATGTATGCGATAGAGGGCTGGACTTGAAATCAAGGAGATCTCAGTTCAAATTTTGCCTTGGGCACATACTGTTAATTATAATGACATACAACAGTGTAATGTACTGGTAATTCATTTAGCACTTCCACCTTAATTTTAAAGTGTTCACATTAGTTCCTAATTTTCAGGATTGTTATGATGCTGAAGTATTATTCAAGGTGTACCAAAAGCCTTAGTAGTACAGTTTTAAGTTTTAATAGCTCAACTTAGCACTTTGCAAATTTGAAAGTACTGAAAAAAGCACCAGTTTAGTTATTGTTTTTTTGTCATAGAATATGTATAGGATTTCTGGAAATTATATTACTATTATTAAATTTGGTACATGCATCTTTATTTAATTCATTTCAATACAATTCATGAAAAAAAAAAACATTAAGCAGTTATATACAAAGCACTTGTGCTAAGGCTAGGAACTACAAACACAAATAGGAAATAATCCCTTTTCATAAAGAAGCCTTACCCAATTCTACAAGAGATTCTACTGGCACTGCGTTGATACTATCTATTGAAAGGCATAGTATTATTGTTATTATTATTGCTTATATTATAATAATTAGCATTTCTCCTCCAAGCCAGTATATGCCAGGACACATACTGATCAATGATTGATGAGTACTGGCAAAATTGTGAAAACAAATTATCTGATTGTACATTGTGTATTTAATGCTTCCTTTCCTGCTTCACTCCAGTTTCAGAGGTGGAGGTGGCTCTTCTCCCTGATAAGGTTGGGTCCTCAACCTATCCATTTCATGCAATTCCCTTTCGTTCCCTCTGTGGGAACTTGCCTCTTTGATTATTCATTTCCTCAATCCTGCCATCTTCAAACTCTCCTTCTCTATGTGTACCTTCCCCAATTGCCTATTCTTAAACAATAACCCCGAAATACATCCACAGCAACCACCGCCTCAACAACAGTAACACCCCTTCAATGACCTTGCCATTCCTTCAAGTTCTAATTTTTATATCTTTTCTTCTTCTCTCTATCAAATCTTTAAAAGAATAGTCTACACTTTCAGTGTCCACTTACTCTTTAACCTCTTGTAATATGGCCTTTGACCTCATGAAAGGAATATGATGGAGAAACTACCCTCCCCAACATTTACAATTATTTATTCATTACGGGTCTAATGATCTTTGCTCAGCCCTGATCTACCCTAAATTTTCTAAAGTTTTTGATATTCTTGACTACATTGTCCTTCTCCAAATGCTCTTTCCTTCCGTTATTTCCATGACCTTGCTCTTCCCTAGCTCCTAAGCCTATATACCTCACAAGGCTCTGTCCTGGGACCTTCTCATTGCCCTTCTTCTCTCACTCAGTGATCTTACCCATTTCCATGTTCTTAGCTGGCATTTACTTCACAGAGTAACTCCAAAATATTTATATCTAGTCCTAATCACGCTCCTGGATTCTGATTCCACATATTGGTCTGCTGACCCTCTCTACATGATTGTCCCAACCACTCCTCAAACTGAATATATCCCAAACTAAATTCATCACCTAACTCTCTCTATACATATCTCCTAAAACCTTTCTTATTTCTGTCAAGGGAAACAGAATTTTCCTCATGAGCACCCATGTTCAAAACTTGGAGTCATCATAGACTTTACTCTTCCCATCTCCCATACCTAAGTAGTTGTCAAGTTCTGTCAGTCCTACAATATTGTTTTTATTTGTCCCAGGTGCTCCATTTACAAAGCCACATTCAGATATCCATCAACTCTCACATTAACAGTCTCAAAATTAACTTCTCTAATTCTAGTTTCTCCCTTTGTCTCCCCTCTCCTAATTCCCCCACATTTTCCACATAGCTGCCAAAATCATTGTCCTGAATCACAGAACTGACCATGTAACTTTTCTGCTGAAAAACCTTTAGTGACACTGTACCGTCTATGGGTACAAGTTTGTTTGCTTGACATTTAAGGCTCTCTTTGATTTGTCCCAAGTTCATATAACAATTCTTCTTTTGTTCTTATAAAATATCCTTCCCTTCCTACCAATTCCTTTCAGTGATTAATATGCATCAATCATTATCCAATATGAGTTCGATGATGTCACTAGGCATTTTCCATTTGATATTTAATTTGGCTTTGTGCTATATCCAGCTTTGCACAATTAACTATCATGAACTCTAAAATAATACATCTTTTCTTGTTTCACCCAGCATCCAATATAATTTAAAATAAAACATTACTCCTAATTTCCAAACACTGTTGATTAATTTCTTTCTTTAATTTTTATTTTCCCCATTAGTGTACCAACAAGCATGTTCCTTTAGAGGAAATGTGTTAATGTGTTTTTCTTTTTCTTATTGTATCATTTACAAAGGACATTCCTTATAAGAATTGTAAGTTAGGCAGAATAAGTTTTAAGATATGTAATTTCATCAGTTTGGGCACAGAATTTGAATCTCCTTTAAAATTAGCAGTGAATCTTTGTGAACACTTATAACAGAAAAAAATAATCACCCTTTAGGCTTCTTTGGGATGAAACCTGAGGTAGGTTTGTCTTGGGACAAGAAATACATAGTCTACCACTGGAAATGGTAGCTAAAGCCTTGCTCATTTGACATCCCCTGCCAGAGCTTATATTCCTCTGGTGTAGCTTTAGAGAACCAAGTGTTACCCCCATGTCATAAAGGGACAGCTCAGCAGAGGAGCACAACCATTTTCACCCCTATTTTATAGATAAAGAAAGCAGAGCCCCAGAGAGACCTACACTTGTTTATTGGTTTATTGAAAACCTATGCCTAAATCTTTTGGCTCCAAGTACAATGCTCTTTCTACTACACCACTGGCACTGCTTCCAGAGAGACCCAGCTTGACTCAGCTTATGGTGCCTGCCCTCTGAGCACCTTGGTGCTTGAGATTCCATTGGTGGTCCTTAAGTTGTTGTCTCCTTCTTTTCACTTCACCCTTCGAATTGGAAATTTTCCGTCACACAATGGTGGTAGACTTCTGACAAAGTACCAATAGGGAGCCCTGGAAGCTTAAATACCCTTTCAGAAAAAGAGAATAAACCTCAATTTGATTCTTAAAGTTCCATTATGTGCTTATGTCTTTCAGTATTTTGGCACTAGTATTTTGACAGGGCAACATTGTGGAGACTCTAATGAAATCATTTGAATTCTGCTCCTTAAATGAATTCCCCAATCTTGTACAAGGACCGCTACATCTCCCTTCCATCCCACCAAGACTGTGTATGGATGGTGTATTTGTTTTGCAGAATATTAGTGTGGTTTTGATGAAGTATCCATGGAACCGGTTATACCGTTACACCAGTCCAGTTTCAGGATTCTAACAAGTCTATCCCTTTAAGGAAAAAAGTTTCCTTGAATGGGGAGAAAGGAAAGAGGGGAATGACATAAACTGTTTTCTTAAAAGGAATACAGGTTCAGATGCTCTCCTTCTGGCAATCTTGTGTCCATGTGAAGCCTTTGAGTTAGTAGGGTGATCATAGGTTGCATAGTTGCCTCTTGTCTAGACTCCAGTCCCTGATTCCCATGATGAATCCTTCGACTTGGCTTTGGTGATCCTAAAATTACTACTTTGACTGGCCTTTTCCCTTGGCATCCTCCATGCCTCTTCTTCGCTTTGACACTGGCTGAGTGACATGGCCTTATGTTTCAACTTTGGCTCTGCTTTGGACATTCTGACTCCCTCTTTCCGATACTGAGAGAATCTATCAATGACCCTATATTTTAACCAAGCCTTGTCCTTTAGGGTCTGGATGCTTTTACTGGGCATTTACTTTTCATTCTCTAATGATAAGTTCTGCCACTTAACTTCATTCCCCTAAAATGCCCGTGGTGGGAGAAATTTGTACAGGCTCTGGCCAGATCTGCATTGGCTTAGTTTCACTTTGTGACTCCCTTTTCCCCACTCATTACCCGGTTTTGTGTCAGCAAAGCTGAGGCAAGGGCAGATGGCCAAGGGGAATCAAGAGCCCTGACTGTTGCTGCATATTAATGACTGTCGTTGCCATCACAAGAAGTAGCTATGCATGGTGCAAGTCAGAAGCTGGATTGTTGGGGAGAATTCAATTAAATGCAACCAACATTTATTAACAATTACTATGAACAAGGCTTTGTTTTAGGGGCTAGAGCCAGAAAAGGGGGAGAATACATCACTTGTCTCCTCAAGAAGCTTACAGCCAAATGATGGTAATGTTATGATACCTCTAATAAGTATGATACAAGAGGAATGTGGTATGACAGAGGTAGCTGTGTAGTGCAATGAAAACAATACCAAGTTAGGAACACTAAACTTTGAACCATGAGATCTGAGTTCAAATTCCAACTTAGCCACTTACTACATGGGTAATCTTAGACAAGTAACTTGATTTCTCTGATTTTCAGTTTCCTTGTCTGTCAAATGAGGAGGTTGGACTAGATGACCTCTGAGTTCCTTCTAAGTTAAGATCTATGATCACAAAAAAAAATATGATAAATTTAAACAAGATCTAGTTGAAGTGTTGGGAAATTTGAAATGGAAAAGATTACATTCACCTAGGAGCATCATGAAAGGCTTTATGGAGAAGGTAGTATCTGAATTGGGCTTTGGTGACCAGTTTGGATGGGATAATGTATTTAAGCCTGGGTGATGATCACAACAAAGGCATGGAGGCTGGTAAAGGCAAAATGAAAACAGGGGATAGGGTGAGAGTAGTTTAATTTGAGTGAAAGTGAGAATCCTGGAAGGTAGTAGGAGTCCTATATCCATCCATACAGATGGGCTCTTATTAATCCATCAGGGGGAAGAAAGATGAATATGTATAAGTGAGGAAAGAGGTTGGAAATATGTTTCTGAATAGTAGATTTAACAAAATAATGAGAAGGAACTGACCTAATGGGGATGCAAATGCTCAGGGCATATTATGCATTTATTTATTCATTGTTAATTTGACAAAATGGTGGGTTCTGACATGTGACTGGAGTTGCTATTGGCCTGTTATGACCATATGGCATTGTGAGATGGTGCCCCAGCACTGGCTTATGGTCCTCACCTCTATTTAGCATTTTTATCCTGCAACCAAGAGGGAAACCTTTGTCTCCTTCCATGCTTCTAAACAATTGGGAATCATCTATTGATAGGTACTTTTGATGTCTCTCATTTTCACTTCCTGGTTCCACCCTTCCTGAAAAGGCAGATTTTTAAAGACTCCAGGTCAAGCGAGGTAAATGAGTTACTGTTAACTAATGTGTATCCCCTTAACATTCTCTCCTTCCCCTCCCTTGCAAAGCAGTTCCAGAGCTCATATGATGTTGGCTGTGGAGGTCGTACTTAAAGCATCAGCTGCTGTTTCACAGCTTGGATTTTAAAGGGTCCAGAAGGAGACATACAAAGCTGCATTCATATAATATTGCCTCTAATGGAGCATCTTTTGCTCAAACAAGCAGGTTTGGTCATAGCACTGACCTACCCACAAACACATTTCGAGTAGCTCCCCCCCCACCTGCTCTTCCTCAGCTGCTTCAAAAAAACATATGGAGATGTAATTTATGGGATTACAGTAAATCATTATACTTAGTTTCCTTTTTTATTTTTGAGGAGCTGAGCAATCTTAAATGATGGTGCCCAGGCCATTAAAAGCTATTAATTAGAAGAGGTGAGAGATTTCCTGGTAAACATTCTACTGCCTGTTTTTACAGTAAGACTATGATACACAGAATTTAATTTATTTGTGTATTATCTTGAGATTGGAAATGGAAAGTGTGCAATTCACATTCTGTGCATAATCTTGCAGGAAGGATTTTGCTTAAAACAAAAGCATTCAGAAACTCAATTTCTAACTGTACTCCCTTCTAAGTGAAGGGAAGCAGAAAGTAACTGTCCTCTTGAGCACAGAGGATCAGCTGGGTTCATCGGGTCCTCTTCTCACTCAAGGTCAGGAAAGTCCTTTCTCTCCATTAAACTGCCTCCTTCTCATTCATTCCCTTTAATACTTGTACTGTTTTACTCTGGAGAGGGGCTGGATGGACGGTAGTAGTGCTTTCTGTCTTCCACTTGAAGCAGTTACCTTCTACATTTAACTTCTTAAAAATTAAAAACTTTTCATGTATAAAGGACCTTTCAATATAGGACATCGATTACCAGATCTGGAAGGGAAAGAATGACAAGGGGTGGAAGGCAATTTGCAAGTTGAAAAGTTACCTTAAAGAAAAGTTATCAGAAGTAGAAGGGACTGTAGAATGTAGATCACATATTCCTCTCTATTCTTTCTCCACTGTAGGCTAAGCAAATTCTCCAGAAAGATCTCTCACTTTTTTGAGAGAGGATGCCTCTTCCCTGGTGCCCTTCCACCAGCTTCTGTGGTAGAATCATGAAATTTTGCCCCTAGGGCAAGAGACGGGACAAGAGTTCTCTACTGGCAGGATTATGGGTCTGTGTGGATTGGAAGGGGCAGAGAATGTGTCAAAGACACTAGTGTAAAGTGGGTTAAGGGGTTCGCCACCATAGGTCATCTGGTATCCGGATGTATCCAATCCTACTGTATCCAATCCAGCAAACTTCTGTTAAGTGTTATTTGCAAAGCACTGTGCTAGGTAATAGAATACAAATGCAGAAAAGAAAATGATGTTCTTCCCTTCAATGAACTTATATTCTAAAATAAATGTCTATATGATACTTTGAGGAAAGGAATAGGTCATAGGAGACTGGTGGAGCTTCTTAACTGGTCTGGGAATTTTTTTTTGTTTGTTTAAATATTTTGATAGCTATACTTCACTATGTTTTCCTTTGTAATTTTGTGAATTTTATTATACATATATGGATATGTATATATACACATGTCCATATATGTCCATATATACACATAGATACACATATATGCACATACATGTGTTTATGTGTATATATGTATATATGAATTTAGAAACATTATTCTGAGAAGGGCTTCCAAAGAGATCTATGGCACAGATGAAAAAAATTGAAAAACCACCCAGCTATGGTAGAATCAAGAATATTTTCCCAGAGAAGGAAAGCACTTGAGTTCAGTCTCCCAGCAAGCTAGGTATTCTAAAAGGTGAAAGTAAGAAAGTAGGTCATAATTCAGGCATGAGCAGAAGTCTGTTCAGAGGCAAAGGAACAAGCAAGGGGAAGTGGAGCTCAGGATACAGCAAGTAGAGCAATTTGGCTGGAAACTCTTGTGCGAGGGAGAGAAATGTGAATAAGCCTGGATAGGAAGATTGGAGTCAGACTGTGAAAAACTGGTATTTTATGAACCATTCTGGGTTGTTAAGTAAAGAAGCTAACTTGTCCCACTCTTACTTTAGGAAGCTTATTTTGGCAACTGTGTGGAGGATAGATTGAGAGAGGAGAGAATAGATGCCAGTAGTCCAGTTAGGAGACTATACTGGCTACATAGTCAAGAGGTGGAGAGGGCTGGACTAGCAGACAGCCATGTGAGTAAAAAGAAGGAGGAAGGATGAAGAGAGGTGGCAGAGAAAGACTCAACTGAACTTGGCATCTAATTCCAAATGACAGGCAAGGGAAAAGGAGGGGCCTTAGAAGACAATGAAGTTTCAAACCAAGGTTATTGAAATGAAGGTAAAGCCCTTAAAAAAAGGAAAAAAAGAAAGTGTGGCATTTGGGTAGGTGTATGGGTATGTTGATTTCTATTTTGGACATATTTAGTTTGATATGTCTGGAGAAGCAAATGGCAAACTACTCCAGTGTCTTTGCCAAGAAACCCTCAAATGGGGTCACAACGAGTCAGGCACGTTAACAACAAAAGTTTGATATTCCTGTGGGATACCCAATTGCAGATGTACATATAGTTGGTGGTGTGGGACTAGAACTTGGCAGAAAGATTAGGGTTGAATATCTGGGAGTCATTTCTCTCTTTTTCTTTCTTTCGTGCATTCTTGTATTTATTTTTATTCTGAACTTAAATAAAATGATCAAATCTATAACAAAGTAGAATAGAAAAAAGAGGATTACACATGATACTACCAATATACAACTTCCTTTTCCTCTTAAAGATACAATAAAGTTATCAGGGAACTTTCTTTTTTCCTTCCCTACCTTAGAGATATCTACCTTTAGACGTGTATACGCACACACACGCACACACACACACTCACATACATACATACACACACACACACACACACACCCCTGTATAACCATGGGAGTCATTTCAAAGAACCAATTGAACCCATGACAACTGATGAGATCACAGATACAAAAGGTATAAAAAAAGAAGACCCAGGATAGAACTCTGGAGGATGTTCACGGTTAGGCTGATGATTCAGCAAAAGATAATGTTTTCAACATTCATTTCCATAAGTTTGAATTTTCTACCCCTCCCTCCATCCTGCCTCTCCAAGATGGCTTGCAATCCAATATGTGCTCTACACATACAGTCCTATTAAACACGTTTTCACATTAGCCATGCTGCATAGAAGAATTATAATGAATGGGAGAAACCATGAGAAAGAAAACAAAACAAAAAGAGAAAAGAGTCTGCTTCACTCTGCATTCTGACTCAATAGTTCTTTCTCTAGACGTGGATGGCATTTTCCATCATGAGTCTTTTGGAAAAGTTTTAGGTCCTTGCATTGCTGAGAAGGGCTAAGACTACCAAAATCAGTCCTCGCACAATGTGGCTGTTTCAGTAAAAGACAATGAAAAAACTCGTCATCTAAACAGAAGCTGAACCACAGCAGAGTGATGCAATGAAAGCTGAGAGGAGAGAGCAGGCAGGGGGTGGTACAAGTGTCTGAATCTACAGGAGAGGTGAATCAGGCCTGAGGTCAAGTGGATTGAGAAAAGGCTACATGATTTAGCAAGCAAAAACACCATTGGTAACTTTGTCCATAGAGGGAATAACAAGGAAAGTTTAAGGCATTTGAAGGGTAAAAGATGTAAGGAAGACTAGGAATATAAGAAAAGAATGTTGATTTAGTTTAACTGATTATTTTTCATACCTGTTTACTACTGAGGCTATGCTTGGTAGGTCCTGGATGGTAGTAGATTCTTGGCACCCTTTCTCACCCATAGGCCTCTCCTTCCGTCTCTGCATGCCATCTCTATTCACATGCAGAAGAAAATCTGGAATCCATCAGTCTCTTTCTACTGATGAGAGGGTGAATTTTGGCTTCAGAAAAAGGGTGGCAAAGGGCATCCTTCTTTACAGCATAAAGATTGGAGAAACAGGAATAGGAATTTATTCTCCCAGCAGGACCTAGGAAGAGCTGTGCCTGAATGGTTTTAATTCCACTGTGTGTGGGGAGGCAGTGTCAGAACAGTGTCTTCTCTTCTGTATCTGTAGGAATTTTTGGGATTCAACCCTGATACGATGTCCCCTCCTACCTTTCTTCACTTGTAGTCAAGTACAGCAGTGTTCCTATTTCACTGACCTTTCTGCCCACCACCCCAGCTCAGTCTCCCGTCCATTTCTGGGGATGTCCTGATTTTGCTCTTTGAGCCCCACTAGTTCTTGAGGCAACTATTGCCTCCTGTTTAAAGTTTAAGGGGTACCCTATTATCATGAGAATTGAATGAGATAATATATGTAAAGAACTTTGACACCTTAAAACCTCTATAAATGTTAACTATAATGATGAAGCCTTAATCCAAGCCTCAGTTCAAGTGGGAAGCACCGAGAGTGTTGGAACCATGGTGGCCTCCAAGAACAAAAGACATCTGCCTCTTACTTTTTCACATCCTATTAGAGGGGGAGTGTTTGACAGAAAAGTCCAAAACCTGGAGTGTTGGTTTGCTCCCCATGTCACTGTTCTGTTGAAGGACTAGTAGCTATGTTTTCCATTTGGTGCCCATTTGTTGTCCTCTAACATTGACCCTGTCTGGAGCAAAGCCCAGATGTCCCCAGGAGAGTTAAAGATCTGAGAAGCCTCAGCCAACTCTTTATTCTCCCAACCACAGAGAATCCTAGAATTGCAGAATCTCAGCGCTTGGGGGACTCTAGAGGTCATCAGAGTCTAAAGCCTTCATGGGCCAGCACTTCTTTTCAAAATAACGGCAGTCCAGCCAAACACATAGGGAGAAAAACACAAACAAATAAGCCGTTGGATTTTAGGGAGAAAAGTCAGAGAGAGAAAAAGAAACAAAGCAGAAGAAATCTCTTGGAATTTTTTTTTTTAGTTTTCCATTCCACATTTTCAATTTAAGTAAAATTAACCAGTAAAAGATGTCCTACTTTTCTGACTCTTCCCTCTCTACCCAATCCTAGAAAGAAGGAAGGGCCCAGGGAAAGTGGTACATTCTCTGTATGAAATATAAGGTAATGCTAGATGGAAGCTTCTGGTCCCACAGCAGAGGAGGAGGTAGTTTACAAGGACCAGGGCCTCATGCATCCAGAGGAAAAAGAGAAGCAGCAACAGCTTCACTGAAAGATTCTCTCCACAAAAGTCCTACTCTAATTCCTCCTTCTGGCATGGAGGTGACTTTAGTTTCTAAAATACTATCATAACATAGGAGAAACAGGCCCTACAATTCCAGAAATGTGTAGATAATTGTCACAGCAACTATCTACTTTCTGAAGGTCAGTCTAGCTAAGTTCAAAGAGGTTCACATATAGTAAACTGGATAAGAAGTGACAAATTCTTCGGTCATGGCAACATGAGGAAAAAGAAAATAAAAAACAATTGGTTTTTGATTTATTTGGCCCAGATCTGCTTCTGTAATGATGAGTCAGAAGTAAAGAAAGGAGGAGAGTGGTTCTAAGAATCACAGTTTTAGACGGTCTACAAACATTTACAACAGGCATTTCTCTAAATATGAAATTCTTGTCTAATGACAATTTACTGGTATACTATATAATATTACTATTCATATTGTAAATAAAATTATAGGAAATAAAGTTGCACCTAAATTGAAGGATGAATGAATTTAAAAAATATCATTATGAAATTATGATATGCCAGGCACTATTCTAAGACCTAGGGACATACAAAAAAGCAGAACAACCCTTGCCCTTAAGAAGCTTACATTCTAACAGAGGAAGACAACACATATAGGGAAGTGGTCAACAAGGAGGGGTATTTTGGTCAAGAAAGTTATACATATGGCAAATGGAATCATTAGTCAATTGGTTAACATTATCTTTTCTAGGAATTGATAGATTGATTCCCTATATATTCTCAGAAGATGAGGTGGGAAGCAGGATTTATTTTCGTTGGAATGTTGTGAAGATGTTGGAGGAGCAGCATTTTAGCAGGTCTGGTTAGGGTTATGTATTGTGAATGCTAACCAATCAGAAACTCACAGAATGGTTCACAGATTCTCAGGACTGGTTTTACCTTACATTTAGAGAAAACAAGAAACATCATTTCATGTCACTTGGACATCTCTCTTTGGAGTATACTCATAAATGGTTCTGCATGAAGTAGAGTGCTCATATGGTGAACATAAATGTAATGGCAGCTTACCTGTCTTCAGATGTACAGAATTTGGATGTAGAGAAATTCTGGGAAAATCCTCCCAATAAAATTAGCATATCATTTAGTACTTGGTGACTTCAATGCAAAAAGTGGGGTTAGAGGAGGATGCTCAAAATTGGAAAATATGACTTAAGATTAAGAAATGAAAAGGGTCAAAGGTTCATAGGCCATATAGAATCCTGATGTTATCATCAGTAGTTTCTTTAAGAAGCAAGTAAGAGTTAACTCACATGACAAAAACCAAAATTGAAAAAAGGTAAAGAAGAGGGAAGGAAGGAAGGAAGGAAGGAAAGAAGAAAGAAAAATTTCTTAGAAAAATTATGACTGTAACCAATGTGGGAGTCCCTTCCAAAACAGCTGTCTATGTAGTTTGGACTTCTGACCAAACATTAAAATCAACACCCACGGAGAAGAAAGAATAAGAATGATAAAAATATGTGGTGTATAATTACAACAGTACCATTACAATATATTTAAAATAAGCTATTGATTAAAAAGAATGGCAACTAGATAAAAAAGTCAGCCAATCAAGCCATCAACCAAATAGTATTTATTAAACACACACTGTGAACCAGGCACAGAGCTAGGCACTGGAGATAGCAACAGAAAAATAAGAAGTTCCCTGACCTCGAGAAGCTTACATTCTAGTAGCTATGAGGAAAATGAGTATGATTTGGGCCAGTGGAGGGGAGGAGGGAAGACTTTTTAGATGATGGATTGGGAGCAAAGGCTTAAAACTGGAAATGGGGACTTTGTGTATAAACAGAGATTCTAAGGTCTGTGTGTATTTGCGTGTGTGTATGTGTTTGTGTGTTGGACCTGTTTAGCAATCTGGTCCATACACCCTTTCTCAGAATGTTTTTAAATTCATTAGATAAAACACATAGGGTCAACAGGGGAACAAATATAATTGAAATTTATCAAAATATTAAAAAAAATCATGGATCCCAGGTTAAGAAGCTCTGGTTTAGAGGACAGTGTTTAGACCAGCTTGACTGGAGGAAAAGGTATGAACTGTGGAGTTATGGTTAATGGCAGTGTCTCTATGTTCTTGGAAAGAATGAATAATTTACTCCTTCTCCTCTTTCTCCTCCTCCTCCTCCTCCCCTTCCTCCTCCCTTGTACATTGATTTACTACATTAAAATATAGAAAACATTTCGTTATAAATCTGTGAGGCAGATAAGGCACATTTTATTATCCTTATTTTACAGATAGGGAAATTGTATGCCATTGGTTATACAGGAAGTAAATACAAAATACATTGTATTTAATTTAAAAAAAAGATATTTTATCATCAAGAACGTTTCCTTTTATGCTAATTAAGTTAAAATTGTGCGAACCCAAATTGTTGTAGGCTTCTAGTTACTAGGACAAAAGTATTAACATAAGAGACCAAGGTTGCCCTGTGACAGAGACAGTCAGTCAACCAAGGAGCATTTAATAAGTGCTTAGCGTGTCCCAGGCATTGGGCAAAGTGCTGAGGATACAAGGACAGGCACAAATATGGTCCCTGCCCTCAAGGAGCTCACACTCTAATGGAGGAGACAAGATATAAATAACTGTACCTGAAAATAACATACAGTGAAAATAGAGGCAATCTCAGAGGGATGGCCTTAGCAGCTGGGAGTAGTGGTACTAGTGACTAGAGAAGGCTGCTGTCAGAAGACGGGATTTGAACCTGGAAGGAAAGCATAAGCAGGAGGAGAAAGGATACATTATTCCATGTATGGAGAAAGGAGGTGGGGAGTTTCTTAGCTCTTGCTGAAGGAGTCAAGGAAGACTTTGGGACAGAGGTTGTGACATTTTAAGGGATAATACAATGTAAAAGTTGGAATTTGCATGAGAGAGCATCTAATTAAACCCTTGGATTTTTAAGAGGAAGAAATCAAGGCTAGGAAGATGTTTTTTCCATTTATTTATTTTTGTAAACTCCTTTAGAATAGGGGTTATACCTTGTCTCCTCTCCCTCACTAAGCAAGTATCTTTCATAAAACCGATGTTTAGATAGTAAACAAATTCTTATTTTACTGAAGGGATTGAGATTCTAGAAATCTTCACTTATAGGATAATAAGATTGAGACATTAACTCAAATGACCTTAGAGGTCACCAATTCATTCCCTTCATTTCAAGATATCAAAAAGAAGAGGTTCTCAGAAGAACACCATCTCAGAGCTTAAAAATAACTGAAAAGGGGTCATGTCCAGATCTATAAGGAACTTCAGTGGCCATCTGATCTACACTCCTTAAATTCTAGATGAGGAAATTAAGGTATGATGATGATGATGATGATGATGATGATGATGATAATGATAATGATAGGTAGCATGTATAACCTTTATATTTATCGCATTAAACTTCTTTAAGGTTTACACAGTGCTTTATATGTGCTCTCTCATTTGAACCTTACAATAACCCTATGAGGTAGGTGCTATTATTGTCACTATTTTACAGATGAAGAAACTGAGGCTAACCAAGGATAAATGTCTTGTCCAGGGTCACACATCTAATAAATATGTGAGACCAAATAAAAACTCAAGTCTTCCTGACTCCGGGTCCTGCACTTTATCCACTGTGTCACCTAACTATCTAACTTAACAAAGTAAAGTAAGTGATTTGTCCAGGGTCACACTGCTAGTAAATATCTGAGGCCAAATTAAAACTCAAGTCTTCCAGACCGCAGATCCAATGCTCTATGCACTGTGCTACCTAACTGCCTAATTAACAGGGCTTCAAGATGTGCCCAAGGTGACACATGTAGAAAATGTCAGAGAGGGGATTTGGATTCCTTCAGATTCTCAAAGCAATACCCTTTATACCACACAAGATCTCTCAAGTTTGTATGTGTCCCTTAATCAGTTAAGCAGCAAACATTTATTAATCACCTGCTGTGTAGTAGGCACTTTTTACTAAAATCTGGCAGGAGTGAGATACCTGCAAGTCTTCAGGCCACATTGTGTTCTGTGAAGTTTGGATTCAGTCAAAGGCCTGAACTTGAGGACCTAGAGGGCCACATGTGGTCTTGAGGCCACAGGCTACCCACCTCTGGATATAAAGACAATAGGAAAAGGATCCTTTGCATGAAGGTGCTAAAAATATTAGAGGAACCAATCCATGCATATATCAGTACATACAAAATCAGTCAAAGGACATTTGGGAGCTGGGGAATGTTCTAACCACTGGGGTACTTCAAGGACAGATACATTGGCTGAACATTGTATATAAGATTGCTGGCTTTGGGTAGTGTCATGGTCAGTGGGCTCCTATATTTCCTTGGCCATTGATTTCTCCTCTTCCCAACTCCAACCAGGTCCTTTAACAACATGAACTGGCTCAATTTCTTCAACCAGCACCATTTTTCTGCCTGACACATGATGACAGGTCCAACTCTGAAGAATCTGCTTAGAAATCAAGCAGCCTCATGGCGGGGCGGGGATATCACTTTAGGTATGGAAATGCTTTAAGCAGCAGTTAACAGCATCAAATTAGAAGAAAAAAATTTAAGCTGGGGAACAGGAAAGACTTTCTAATGGCAACATTTTATTAGACTTTGGAATGATCTTTCCCCCAGTGGTTATCATCATTTGCCTCATTTTAAAAAGTCGTCTGGAGAAAGCTCTAGAACATCCAGGAGGGGTGCTGTCAGGGGAGAGAGACGAGGTGCCTGCCTGGAATGTAACAGCTTTTTCACATTTTAAAAACAGGCATATGTAAAGCAATTATAAAGACTCCATCTATTATAAAAAGTCCTTTCTAATAACACTATATGAATTGGTCACTAGGGTGCCAGTTGCCCTCTGATGGATGTGATTTTGGAGCATGAGTTGGGGAGCTGGGAAATTGGAGAAGTTTTAAAGTTGGTTCTCATTGACCTTTCTTAGCCAGGTGATAACTCTTCTCCACCTCCCACTCCCACCCCCTAGTCACTGCATTCTGTAGAGACTCAACATTACAGTTTTGCTCCCCCTGCCTTGCACCCCCAGCATGAGAGCAGAACTGGTAATGGTTTCTTCATCTTCTGCTATGTTGCTTTGCAAAATGATGCTACCATATGTGCTGCTGTATTGAAATAGCAGATGCTGTGAACTTAGAAAGTGGAAAAAGGCAGGAGTACTGTACCATTTGCAAATAGGTTTTCTAGGGGAAAGCGGATTTTCTTGCAAGGTTTTGGATTTCTCTCAACCATTCCCTTCCTAATTACAGGCAGGCCTGATAGGCTGGAGTGCTTACTGGTTCTATCTCAGACAAGCTTAATAGTTTGGCTCCATAGCTTTTAAATATGTTTATGTGAAATGGCTTTTCACGCCATTAGGGAGCTGGGATGGTCTCTCCAACATAAGGAAGAGGCTGGGGAAACAGGCAAGAAAGCTGCGATGGTAGACACAGGTCTCAGCTTACATCCAAGGTGAAAGTAAGTAAGTACAGGCCAAAATAGGCAGACCCTTAGGAAAATACCTGAATTTTTAGTGAAAAGTCATTAAATCCTTCCAAGCTCTCAGCTGTGTGTAAGAATAAACAGTCAGAATAAATAGGAGAAATTAATTTTAGACATTTCATTCAATATAATTTATATTATTGCTCTCCAGGGGAAAACATTATGTTCCTTTCAAGGAGCCAAGCAAATTTATTGTAAGATTAGTACTAGAATCAGTCAGAAGACCTGGGTTCAAACCCCAGCTCTTGCTGCTTATTACCTCAGTGACTCTGGACAAGTGATTTTACTTCTTTGCCCTGACATTGCTAGAATATGTTCCAGAGAAAAAGGAATTTATTTTTATTCAAGTAACTGCAAATAGGAAACTGGGGAGGTGCTCATGGTAGTCTAGGACCACCACTCCCCCCACTTTAGCTGGACCTTCTTCTCTTAACCCTCCCAAAGTGAAGTTTACCAAACAACGGACTCCGATATCAGTGAGGTTGGGCAGCCCCTAGGGACCACCTCCCCAACAATGTCACTTTTAATAAATATGCACACATATACACACATACGTATACATGTGTATATATGTATGCATATATGTATGTGTATATACATACATATCCTCAAATCTTAAAGTATAATATAAATGTTAGTTATTTTTACCGATTTGTTCTTACGAAGATTAGTAGGTGTGTATACGCTTTTGTGTATATTCAGTATATACATATTATCTTCCTTAGAATCTAAGAACTTTTTTTCTAGTTCTACTTTTACCTGATTGTCAATTCCCTGTATAATATTGTACAAAGGAGGTCATCTGGAACTCACTTAAAAATTCCAGTGTGATGTTTAGAGTAAGATCATGTCCTAGGAAACCCTATTTCATCTTTGGAAAGCTTACTTTATGTTTAAATTGATGTATTTTCTTTTAAAATTGAATTTATTTTAAAAAATATATCTCTATTCCATCCCCAGAATGAGAATTCTCTGGCAACAAAGATTTAAAATGAAAAAATGAGGACAACCAAATGACATATCAGTCAGTCAATTTACATTTATTAAGTGCTGAATTTATGCCAGACTTAGCACAGTTGCTAAGCATTGGGGATACAAAGAAAGGCAAAAATAAATAAATAAATGAATAAATGAATGAATGAATGAATGAATAAAGCCAAGCAAACAAATAAAAAACAGTCCCTGCTGTCATACTTTCAAGGAGCTCACAATCTAATGGGGAGATAAATTATGAAGTACAAACACGATATATACATGATGAACTGGGCATAATAGCAGAGAGAAGGCACTATAAGATTAAGGAGGTAAATAAGACTTTTGGCAGAAAGTGAGACTTTAACTGAGACCTCTAGGAAAGCTAGCTGGTGGAGATAATGTTTTGTAGGCATGGGAACAGATTAAAAATGCTTTGAATATTGTGAATGAGGAGCAATACTCTACATCCAAAGTCCTGCAACTCTCCAAAGAAATGTTTTGAGGGGATTCTTATTTTCAAATGTTTTCCAAGATCAAACTTCTATAGTTATTAATGTTACTTTTTTCATTCTGTCATATTCCACTGCTATAATTTCTTTAGCCCCACTCCCTCAATTAATAGGAGAGCTCCAATTATTAGGAAGGTTTTTTCCCTATATCAAGCTAAAAATCTTCCTCTTTAACTCCAGTATATTAATCCCAAGCCTTACCTCAAGAACAAACAATACAATCAAATCACTGTTCAGAATGGTTACAATTCAAAGGATATTTATTAAGCACCTACTATGTAAAAACTATTTCTAGGCTCTGGAGATTCAGAAACAAAATAAGTAAAAGTCACTCTGAAGGTCTTTGTATTCTACTTAGGGGAAACAAAATATAAGTATATAAACAAATAAGCAAACAAATGACAAGAATTTTGAGGAGAAAGAGAGGTCTCACAATTTAGGATATCAAAAATGTTTTATATTTAAACTGACACCCAAGTTGAGCCTTGAAGGAAGCCAAGAATTCTAAGTGTGGAATGAGAAGGGAAAGCAATTCAGGAATGGGGGACCAGCTTATACAAATATATGGAGATGGGAGATGGACTACCGAGTTTGGAGTTAAAGTCAGTAAATTAATTTGGCTAGTAATAAAGTTGGCCTGGCATAAAGTAAGCACTTAATAAATGTTAATTGACTGACTGATGTGTCATTTGGTTGTGCTGATTTTTTTTTTCTTTTTGAATCTTTGTTACCAGAGAATTCTCATTGTGGGCATAGAGTAGGGATATATTTTAAAATAAATTCAATTTTAAAAGAAGATACATCGATTTAATCATAAATGATTGTTTGAAAGAGAATAATATGAAATAATTCTGGAAAAGGTAAATAGGAGGCAGAATGTAGAGGGCTTTAAATGCCAAGCTGAGCCTGTAACAGCCTTTTAAATGTTCAAAGTTAGCTACCATGTCTCACTTAATTCTTCTGCAGGTCAAACATTTCCATTTTTACAAACATTTCACCTTATTCTCCTTCATGTACCCAACCTTCCACCTATCAATATTTAGAGAATTCCAACTGTGTAAAAAGTATTGTAGAAGATACAAAGGTCAATGGAATCCAGTTCTTTTTTTTGTCAGAGAGCTTACACCTTAATTGTGTAGACAAGCCATATTGTCATAAAAAGAAAAAAAAAGACATCAGGGTGTCTGGGTAATGATACAGTGGAAAGAACACTATATTAGCAGTCCAGATCATTGTCTCAATGTGGTTATTAAATTGCTGTGTGAAGTTGAACAAGTCACTTGTTCTTTATGGGCGTCTATTCATTTGGGAACAATAATGCTAAGGTCTGACATTTGATATAGTTAACAGATTCTATTTGTTATAATGATAATGTATCAATAATAACCAACATAGCTATCGTGTGGAAGAGAGATTAGACTTCTTTCTGTCTCTTTCTAGTGGGTAGAACTATGGAAGTAAATTGGTATAGTGGGAAAGAGGGCTGGGTTTGGAATATGAACTTGAAGTTTTGAATCTTGGCTTTACCATTCATTACCTGCATAATCCCAGATAGTGTCTAGGGGCAGCTAAGTGGTACTATAGATGGAGCTCTGGGTCTGAAGTTAGAAAGACCTGGGTTTAAATCTGGCCACAGATACTTACTAGCAGTGTAACTAACAAATAACCCTGTTTGCATTAGTTTCTTCATCTGTAAAATGAGCTGGAGTTTATTGAATAGGGGTTTACATGACATGATTGGACCTGTGTTTAGAAAAATCACCTTAGTGGCTGAATGGAGAATGGATTGCACTGAGGAGAGATTTAAGGCAGGCAGATCCACCAGCAATGAGTAAGGCATAAAGTGATGAAGGCCTGCACTAGAGCGATGGTAATGCCAGAGGAGAGAAGGGTTGACATTTAAGAGATGTTGCAAAGGTGAAATCAACAGGCCTTGGCAAGAGCTTGGATATGAGGGATGAGAGATAGTGAGGAATGCAGGATAATTTTTAGGTTGTAAGCTTAGTGGACTGGAAGAATGAGGTTGCCTTCTATAGTATTAGGGAAGGTAGGAGGAGGGGAGGGTTTAGAGTAAAAGGAAAATGAGTTCTGCTTTGCACATCCTGAATTTCAGATGTCTACCGGACATCTACTTTGAGATGTCTGAAAGAAAGTTGGAGATGCAAGATTGGAGGTCAGGACAACAATTAGGGCAGTATAGGTAGATCTAAGAACCATCAGCATGGTAATTAACTTCACAGGAACCAATGTAATAACCAAATGAAATGGTATAAAAGGAGAAGGGAATAGAGCTCAGAACAGAACCCTGAGGGACACTTATGGATAAAGGGTGTCAACTGGAGTAGGATCCAGCAAAAGAGACAGAGAAGGAGAAGTCAGCTAGCTAGGAAGAAAACTAGGAGAGAGTGGTGGCTCAAAAACCTAGAGAAAGAATGTATTAAGGAAGAGAGAGTGATTAATATCATCGAAGTCTGCAGAGAGGTCAAAGAGAATGAGGACTGAGAAAGGGTCATTGCATTAGGAAACTAAAAGATCATTAGCAACTTTGGAAAAATCAGCTTGGTGGAATGATAAGGACAGAAACCAGATTATAAGGGGTTAAGAAGAGAGTGAGAGGAGAGGAAGTAGAGACACCTAGTATAGATGGTCTTTTCAAGCAATTTAGCTACAAAGGGCAGAAGAAATAGAGTAGAGATGGAAGATCAAATGAAAGTTTTTTCAAGATAGCTGAAACATGGACATGTTTGTAGGCAGTAGAGAATGAGCCAATAGAGGCAGAAAGATTGAAAATAAATGAAAGAATGGAAATGGCAGAAGAGGCAATCTGGGATGGAGTGGGATCATTTGAGCAGGTACAGGGTTAACCTGGTTAGGAGTAGAGCTACTTCACCATGTGAGATAAAGGTGAAGGTGACAAAAGGCACCTGAGTGATAGGAGGTGAAAATGGAAAAAGAAGGATCTCTAGGAAAATAATCTCAATTTTTTTCTGTAAAATATGAGGCAGGGTTTTCAGGTGAGAAAGTAAGAGGAGGGGGAGTCTTGGGAGATTTGAGAAAGTTTGGAAGAGCCGAAGTAGAGAGCAAGATAATAAGTTGATGAGGGGGGTATATAGCAAGATACCTAGCAGAATGGAGGGCCCAGTTGAGGTTAACATAATTTTTAGTGGATCTAGTTAGAATTGGTTGTGTGATTTTCTCTACCTTAGTTCAACTGTACCTATGTAGGAGCGAAGGCCACAGGTGGTAGGAGAGATCCAAGGACAATGCTTGGTTAAGCACAATCAGCAATATGATAGGGGGCTATGGATTCAAGAGAAGCACAGTATAGACAGATTTAATTCATTCATTGAGGAGTCAAGATGGGGAGACGACAGAGTGTCTAGTGTAAGGGAGATGACCTGAAAGAGAATTGAGGGGTCAAAGTTTAGAGGTCATGGTAGTAGTGTCGTGTAGTAGTGTTGTAGTAGTAGAAGAGTAGTGTTGTGTAAGGGAAGGGAAAGGGAGAGGTGAAAAGCCAACAGATTATGGTCAGAAAAGGGGATTTCAGAATTCTTGAACATTAAGGCGGCACATTTGTGAGTGAAAGCAAGATCAAGGGTTTGATCATCTTTGGGTGTGGCTGAGGTTGGGTGAAGGAATAACTCATGGCAAGTGAGTAGGTTGAGGAGCTGAGTGGTTAGAGTGTTTGAGGGAGAACCAATACATATGTTGAAGTCTCTTAGAGTTAGGGCAGGAGTTGGAGAGGAAAGAAAAATTCTAAGGCAGGCAATGAACTCATTGAAGAAGGAAGGATGGTGACCTGGGGGTCTGCAGACAACAGCTGCCAGGATTTTGGTTGTGGTAGATATGAATAGCATTAATCTCAAAGGAAGAGAGGTTACAGAGTAATTGTGGAAGAGAGAAAACTTAGAAGTAGCAATGGGAAACAAAGAGTATTCCAACTCTCTTGCCTTGACTAGTGAGTCAAAGAGAATGAGAGAAAGTGCAGCCAGTAAGGCCAGGGAGGTTGTGTCATTGGGGGAATGCAAGTTTCAGTAAGAGATGGAAGTAGTGGGAGATGAAAAGATTTAAGATGAAGGGAAGTTTGTTGTCTGTGAAACAGGAATTCCAGAGGGCATGGTGGAAAGGCCAGGTGGTTTGAGGATGAAATTTTAGGGTGGGAAGATTGAAGGGGATGAGAATTAGGAATCAGTTGATAGGGGGTGTGGAATGGGGTTTGGATGATAATCCATAGGTATTCAGGGTCACTGGGATCAATGAGTATGACCAGGTATAAAAATGTTCACCATTGAGTGGAGGACACCATTCCTCAACTTTCAAAAGACAGGCATAGCAAGAGATAGGAGCCTTGAAGTCAATGGGAGAGGTTGCTCTTTGTGCTGCAGGTTCTTCCCATTGCAGTAGATAGAAGATGCATTGTGCTCATGCAGATGGAAGTGTTTGCTTTGGAGCACACTGAAAATGTCAGGCTCAGCCCCTAGCGGCCTTTCCTTCGGGGACACATTGCATCTAGAAGATGGAAAGCTCAGGTTACTAGTTCATGACAGATCCAATCTAAGGTGCACTGCCCATACAACTTACACGTACACATTATCTTTCCTACCAGACATGGCTTTTGCTATTCTGCTACATAATCTTCCTTGGCATAGTGATCTCTTCTTCCGGCTGTTTGTTGGGTCAAATAGCACCTAGATTGAGAAACTCTTGATTTTTCTAACTTGCAAGTTTGCCAACAAGGTTAGAAACGTACACCTCTAAAAACTGTCATGTGGTCACCCATGCTCATTGAAAGAAAAACAATTTTGAAAAAAAGACATCAGAGACTTGAGGTCCAGTCTAAAGCTTACCTATACAAGTACATGTTCTTGCTGCCATGCATGTATATGGGCACCATAGCTGTTGGGGATTGGCAGGGAGGAGGAAGAGAAACTCTCCTACTCCCCTTGCTGGAAGTCTAAGAGGAACTGATGCATCTAGGTGATCCCCGAACAATTTCAGCTCACCAAGAGGGAGTGGAGTTTTTCCAAGCTCCTAATGTATATATTCATCTCACATGTTCTTTGTCAAGGTGACAGAGGTGTGGCCCACTCCCATGGAAACATATATGCCCAACTCAGACAGAGATTCCACCATCTAGAAGATCAGAGATTTCCTTTGATTCCCCTCATTATAAAAATAGACAAGAAATAAATACAAAGTGATTATAGGAGCTGGGCAATTGAGGGGGTGGGGGGAGACCAATAACTGAGAGAATGAGGAAAGGACTCTAGAAGCAGGTGAAATTCGAAGGAATATTCAAAGTAGGCTAGGTTTGTTCTAAGAAGTGGATATGAGGCAAAAGAAGATGCCGCCCATCAACTGGTCACACAGAGATCCCAGAGTAATCATGAGGATCAAATGAGATGATATTCCTGAAAGACTTCATATGGTGCCTGGCACATAATAGGCACTATGTAAATGTTACTGTTATCATTATCCTTATCATCATTATTTTCTGACACTATAAAAGGAAAGGGTTGTGCCGCATCATCTCTAAGATTCTTCCAATCTCTCGTGTTTTATGTACTGTATTCTAAAGTCCCTTCCAGCACCAATACACAATAGTACATGTTCTAGGGATCTCCCTAGAACAGCCTAAGTAAAGTTCTCTTTCTAGGTTTGGTTTCCCGAAAGATAATTTAATCATCATTCACTCACTATAGACATTGAAAGAGGAGAATATCACCATCTGGGTCTTCAAGCAAAAAGAGATGATCTGATTCTATTGGAGACTTGAAAAGGCCCATTGGAACTTTCTGAAGAAGGAAAACATGACATAGGTGGATTTTTTTTCCTCTTTAAAAGGAAGATGTGTATGTTCTTTAATCCTGATTATGTATTTGCTTTTCTTTCTCGGTCAAGAATGTTGCCTTGGTCAGTGGCTACATCCAGATAGTGTGTGGAAGCAGCAGGATCCCAAGTTAAACAAGTGGAAGCTTGATAAATACTTCCAGTAGCCAACGTTGCTGCAGCTGGAACAGTTTGACCATTCGGCATACTGCTGTCTACATTTTTGATGCTTCTTAAGATCTCTCTGCTACATTAACTTCGTAAAATCTCCCATCAAAGGGACTCCTCTGGAGTCACTGCAGGGCTGGCTCTGTCCTGGTGGTGTGGTTTTAAATGCTTTGAAACACTGGGTATAATCCATCCCCTTGGAATATAATGCAATACTGCCTGGAGGACAAAATCCTGCAGGCTTCTGATCTCTCCTTTTTATCGTTTATTACACATATATGTATATATACACACATACTTATATATGTACCATCTACCACAAAACACAAATGTATAGAACTTTAAAATTTAAAAGTCTTATTTTTACAAGTCTGTAAGATGATAGTGTAACTTGTGGAAGTGAATGTTGATAACTAAAAATTAATAAAAAATGGATAGTATTCTTTTATTATTATTATTATTAAAATTCAGATCAAATTGACCTTTCTAGACCAGTTGCATGCAGTATGACCTG
Source organism: Phalanger gymnotis (assembly GCA_028646595.1). Lineage (NCBI taxonomy): Eukaryota > Metazoa > Chordata > Mammalia > Diprotodontia > Phalangeridae > Phalanger > Phalanger gymnotis. Next base: position 183,416,308 of record CM053625.1, read on the forward strand.
GCAAATGTATCCTGTTAACTTTTCTCTGATCTTGGCATTCTACCTCCAATTACCAAGTCTTCCCACAAACAATCTCTCAGGCTTGGAATATACTACTTGCTTATGTTTTCCTTGCAGAATCTTTCTGTTTTTTCTTTCTCTTTTATCTTTCTTGCTCTGTCTTTTTCTGACTCAGTCTTTGTCTCTCTCAGTCTCTTTGTCTTTCAGCCTCTATCTCGTGTGTGTGTGTGCGTGTTGCATCTTGTCCTCTTACCCCCTCTCCCCACCACCTGCCATTATATATCCCTTCAAAAGAATGTAAGATACTCCATGTTAGGAACTCTTTTTCGTCTTATTATCCCCAGTACTCAACAGAGTTCCTGAACCCTAGCAGCAGGTACTTTATAAACATAAGTAGATTTGAAGTCAAATACCATTTTGCAGGTGAGAAAGCAGGATCAGGAAGAAATGACTTTTTTTTCAGGGCCAGACAGCTAAAAGGGGTCAGGCCTAAGGATTCAAGCCTAGGTCTTCTTATTTCAAGTTCTTCATTTGAAGTTTCTCTCTGCATTCCAAGGACTTAGTAAAGATTCTTGTATACAGGAGCCCCATATAAATGTTAAGTGGAATTGAAATCATGGGGAAAAGAATGAATAATGGGTTTAGCAGCATACTAGTTTGACTTTCCACTCCCGTCTTTTACCAAAGAAATTTTGTTTTCATCAAACAGTAGGTTGGTTACAAAAAGAATGACTTACTGATATCCCAGACACATGATGATTTCTTTTTCTTCTCTCTCTTCCTCCATGTTGTAATTTTCTCCTTCCCTACTGCCTAGATATTAAAAATTGAGTCTTAGAGAGACTGAGTGACATAATCATTCTCATGTAGATGGCAAGGCAGGATTGGAACTTTTCTTCCATCCGTTAAGTCCGTCATTCTGTCCATGGTGCCAGGTTGCTTGGAATATAGTCATTTCATACCAGGCAGCAGGCATGTAGCCTACTGAAAACACCACCTCCAGCTTCCAAGTAGGCTCAGAAGGGGCCAGATAGAAGTTTATGTAAGATGAAACAGCCGCTCCCTCTGAGTTAAGTGATAGAGTTGGTACTGCTTCTCTTTCCAGCGAGAAAGCAGAAGTTATTCATGATGCGTGTGGTGTGTAGGAAGAAGACTGGATCTCATGCTGGGGAATCTCAGTTTGACTCATGGCTCTACCAGTTTATACTTGTGTGACTTTGGGCATGTCTGTTCACTTCTCTTGCCCTAAATTTCTCTGTCAAATGTGAGGGTGGGATTTGATAAACTCTAAGGCACCTGCTAGCTCCAATCTGCGTTTCTATGACTATGGTCCTAGGATCTTTATTCTAGTTGCTCATTAAATAAGGAAACAACATGCTCCAAGAAAAAAAGGATATTGAAAACAACAACTTCCATAGTTACAGGGGCCTGAAATCCTGTGCTCTGCATTCCAATTTAGCTACCAAACAGCTGTGACAGAAAATTGGTCATTCATGAAGGCAGAATGACTAATACCCTCCCCTATTTGAAATAGGAAGAAGGATGTCAAAATTGTTTTGTTCAGCTCAACTAGATGCTGCTCTCCTCAGAGAAATCGAAGAAGTTTCTATGAATGCTATTGCTACAATACATGCGAAGATCAGGGACAGCCAGTTACCGCAAATTTGGGGAAGCAACTCAGCATGGAAGGGCATGGTTTATGCTAGATCCAAGTAGTGATCACAAGGGCCCTAAAAATTGTTTCCATGTACCCACCTAGAAGTGCTGTGACAAGAAAATGGCCTCTGGCTACATTAGAAATGATATTAAAACAGATTCATTCACCAAGTGTGTACTAGGTGCCTCATCTGTAAAATGGGGTGAATATGAGCACCTCCCTGCCCAAGCTGTTGTGAGGAACAAATGAAGGGATAATTGTAGAGCCCTTAGCACAACGGCTGGCACACAGTAAGCTCTATATAAATTCTGACCATTTTTATTCTTAGTAATAACAATAGTGTGAAGCAGTTTTATTGGACCTTAAGGTTTGCAAAGTACTTTTACATGTGTTATCTTTGACAGCTCTGTGAGGGGATACTGTTATCAGATGAGGAAATTAAGGTTCAGGTCAAACCCGACTTTCCTGGGGTCAAACAGCTAATAAGTGTTTGAGATGGGATTTGGACCCTGCAAGAATAATAGGTTCTGCACTAAACCACATTGCCTCAATACCTTATAGGAAACATTGTGCCAGGCACTGGGGATATAAAGATAAACTTCTCTTAAGTACCCTTGAATCCTGTAGAGGAAGAAAAGCACACTCACAGGTGTGGATGATGCAAGGGAAAGTGAAAGATTTGCAAAGTGAAATAAGAAATGTAAAGAAAGATCACTTTTATCTGGTGGGAAGGAGAAGGATTGTCATGCATAGTTTTATGGAAAGGGTGACCCCCGAGTTGGGCCCTTCAGATAGACAGAATCCTGACTTCTTTGCAATTAATTCAAGTTGATCCACTGGTTAGGAGGACTCGAAGATCATCCCGTTACATGATGACTCTCTTAAATCCTTATCTCCTATAATATGGGATAAGAGAGTATAACATATCCCTACAAGTTTATGTGTTTATTTATATGTCGATATATAAATATATATGTATACACACATACACATAGTATGTGTATATGTATCTATGTGTGATTATATGTATAGATGTGTGTATGTATATATGTATATGTCACGAAGAAAAGCCAGTAATCTGATCTGCTGTCTTTTTAGCATGATGAAGCAAGTACAGCTAGCATTATTTATTGATCAATCAATAGACATTTATTTAAATTCCTTCTCTGTGCTATATACTGAACTAAATATTAGAATACAAAGACAAAAACTAACAAGTCTTTGCCAGCAAGGAGCTTACTTCTGAAAGAGGTGTGTGGGGGGGAAGAGGTAGCATATGGGTGTGTATAAATGCATCTGAGCAGATACAGAGAAACCTTCGAGAAGACGGCACTGCAACGGAGGGAATCAGGAACGACCTTGACAATAGGGCTTCAGAGAGGGAAAGACAAGGAGGAAGAAAATTCCAGGCATGACATTTGCAATGTGCTAGGCAAAGGCTCGGAGAAGGGAGATTAAATATAAAGGACAGCCAGTAGGCCAATATTACTGGACCATAGAGTACACAGAGGGAAATAAAGCATAGCAAAACTAGACATGAGGTAAGGGGCCAGATAGGGAAGAGTTCGAACACCAAACAGAGGAATTTATGTTCGATCCTAGAGTTAATAGGGATCCTGTGTGTGTGTGTGCGATTGAGGCGGGGGGGAGGGGGATGATGTTAAGATTAGAGCTACATTTTAGGAAAATCACTGTGGCAATAGTGAGGAGGGTCGATTAGAAAGTGGGGGAACTCGAAGACGGGAGACCAATTAGTAGTCTATTATAATGGTCAAGGCAAGAAGTAAGGAGCATGGCATTTGTATGGATGGCATAAAGGAGAGTTATTCAAGAGTCACCAAAGATGTAAATGTGAGAAACTAGAAGGATAGCAAAGCCTTTGATAGTAACAGACAGTCTGTGAGCATTGGGTTTCTGGGGAAAAGATAATCAGTTCCATTTGGATATATGGAGTTTGAGAGCCCTATAGGTCATCCAGTTCAAAATGTCCGGGATGTAATTGGTTATATGGGACTAGAGCTAAGGAAAAAGGAGGACTGACTGTATAGATCTAGGAACTATCTTCATAGAGATAATAATTGAACCCATGAGATCTAATGAGATCATCAAGTGAAGGGTACAGAGAGAAAAGAGAAAGGGGCCCAGAACAGTGCCTTGGTGTACAAAGACAGTGGTTATGATATGGATAAAGATCCAGAAAAAAAACTAAGAAGGAAATGTCAAAGAGGTAAGAGGAGGACCCATTCTTGTGCCTGTGGGACTGACTTTGTGCCCTTAGGCCAATTACTACCCTTGTCTAAGCCTCAGTTCCCTTATCTGTAAAATGAAGTTCTGGGATTTCCGGGGTGCCCCTTAGCTCTAATCCCTATGATTCCTACAGTCCTATCTAAAAATTCTTATCATAGTCCCACCCAGTCATAAGGCATTTGTGGGGATGCCGTGGAAGATATTAGTGGGGAAAAATTAACATGAAGAAGCTTTCAAACAGTCCTGGGGATTACAGACAGTTCTGAATGTCTGGCTTGAACTGTCAGCACATTAAAGAGAGGAATGGACCAAAGCTGCTCTGAACAGATGTTGACACTAGAAGCAGGGATGCTGGGCTCCTTGGCCTGTGGCTATGGAAGCCCAGCTGGGTGAGGGAGACAGGCTGCATTCATGGCAGCCCCCTGGGCTTCTTGCCCCATGCAGGTAGGCAGCTATTGAGAAGCAGGAAGATGAAAGCCTGCTCTCCAGCTGTCACCTGCTGAGTGGGCCGCAGCCTGTCCAGAAATGTCATGTTTGGCAGCTGGTGAAGAATCCCTCCCATTGGTGCTGGCACATAGCTCTCCCAGCACTCTGGGGAAAAAATGCTTACACTGGGGTTTCCTAAAGAAACTCCATTGAAGGAAACTTTGGGCTTCTGGCTAGTGGCATATCAACGTGGGGCTAAACTGGCAAATTTCTGATATTCAGTCTCCTGCTGATGGTTCACTGCCTTAGAAATGCCAACCTCTATCTCCTAAGAAGCAAAGATGCATATATGTGTGTATGTATGTATGTATGTGTGTATGTGTGTATGTATGAATGTATGTACATACATATACACATGTATATATACATATGTATGCACGTATGTATTTATGTTTATGTATATATAGGTAAGTATGTATGCATGTGTTGGATGAAGGAAGGCATTTTCCTTATTTATCATGGAAGAAGTGAGAAGTCATGAGAATGTTTTCTAGGATAGTGGAAAAAAGGAGAGCTGAGTCTTTCTTGTGACAAAAATAGGCCATACGTTCAAGGAAAGAAATTCCTTAGGGGAGAGATAAAGGCTACGTAGACAGTTTTTACGTCTTCTTCTGACAAAACATAATTCTTTTTAGGGTAAGAAGAAGGATATGAACTTGTCTTCTCCATGGAATCCTTAGTTTCTTTTAAGAATTAGTTCAAGCACTACCTTTTCCATATCCCTTGGCAACTAAGATATCATTTTCCAGTCTACCTTGCGTTCATATTGTACATGTTGTGTATATACCTATGGTCTATTTTGTCTCCCCCATTAGAATGTAAGCTTCTTGAGGGCAGAGAGTTCACTTCTGTCTTTGTATACCTGAGGCTTAGTACAGTGCCTGGTACATAAGCTAGGTGACCCAGTGGTTAGAGTGCCCAGACTGCAGTCAGGAATTCCTGAGTTCAAATCTGGCCTTAGATACTGACTAACTGTGTGACCCTGAGAAAGCCACTTATCCCTGTTTGAGTTTCCTCATCTGAAAACTGAGCTGGAGAAGGAAATGGCAAACCACTCCAGTATCTTTGCCAAGAAAACCCCAAATAGGATCATGGCAGTTTAGAGACCAATGAGACAAATGGTCAAATGGAGGTAAATGCACATAGGCTAAAGTGTTCGAAAAGTATCAAAAAGTGGAATGAACTACAGATTTGGAGTTACAAATTTTGAGTTTTAAAAAGCTGGATAAATAGATCTTAAAATAATTGGCATAGAGTTGATGAATGAATGAATGAATGAATTGGAGGATGATGAGATCATCAAATGAGTTAATATTGAGGGAAAGGGGAAGTGGGTTGAGCATATCCATAGCTACTGGACATAACCAGGAGTAATATCCGACAAAGAAGACTGATCAGACATGTAGGAGAACCAAAAAAGAGCAGTGTCACAAAAATTGTAGAGGAGAGAAAATATTCAGGAAAAGAGAATGTTTGACAGTGTCAAAGGCTATAGAGACAATAGAGAAAAGGCTGTTAGGGATCATTAATAACTTTGGATAAAGAATTTCAGTTGAATGAGGTCTGGAACCAGACGGCAGAGAGCTTGGAAAAGAGTGAGAAGAGAGTAACTTGAGACACCTATTGTAGATGACTTTATCAAGGAGTTTAGCCATGAGGCATACAGGATAATATCTAGTGGGGATAGTCAGATCAAGTAAGAGTTTGGTCACTGTTGTTTTTTGAAGAATGAGGGAAACATAGGTATGCTTGGAGGCAGCAGCAAAAGAGTCAGTAGTTAGGAAGTGATAAAAGACTAGTGAGAGAGTGTGGATGATAGAGAGGCCGTCAGATGGAGAAGACATTGTAGAATGGAATCATGGATGCATGTAAAAGAGTTTGGTTTAGCAAAGAGAAGGGCTGCTGCTGTTAAAAATGGATGAAGGAGGAAATAGTGAGAAAAGCTATCTGTGTGCTATGCAATAATCAGTTATCTTACCTAGAAGGAAGAACTCATTGAATGGCCACAGTTTTTGTTTTTTTTTTTGTTTTGTTTTGGTTTTGGCGAAGGGTAAGGGAAGGCTCTCAGCTGAAAGAGTGGGAGCAGTGGTACTATGGGAGGTTGAGGAGGGATGAAAAAGTTTTGAATAAATCCTTTAGTAAGTGGGATAATCATTTGATTAAGCAGATGTCAAAGGATTGCCTTGCTGCTCTTGGGTTCCAATTGACATTATGTATCATAACCTTTGGGAGGACCCAGTCAACAGGGTTTTGTGATTTTCTTCAACTCCATTCAACAAACCTGTGATTAAAAGTGAAGACTGAGGAGGGTGGGATTAATCCAAGGTTGTGGCTTGGCAAGACATGATGAATGATAGCAAAAAGGAGCTAGGGACTTGAACTTAGAGGATAACATAAAGTCAAATAGGTTCTCAAAGGGGTTAAGATATGGAAGGAGAATATAGGCTTCAGTTTTAATGGTGTTGGAAAGAACTAAGAGGTAGGGAGATTTGGGTAATGGTAAAGCTAAAGAAGAGTATTAGAGGTCATAAGGCATAAATTATTATGATTAGATAAAGAAATTTCAGAATTAATGAACATGAAAATAGAACATTTGTGGGTGATAACAAGATCAGATAATGACCATCTCTGTGTGTAGCTGAGATAGATTGGATAAATAAGTCATGGAAACTGAGTATATTTAGTGACTGGAAAATTAGGACATTTGCAGGAATACCAACATGTATTTTAAAATCTGCTTTGTGAGTGGGATTTGGATTGACAGGAATATTGTGAAAGTCACTGAACTCATTAAAAAAGGAAGGAAAGTGTTCTGGGAGGTCAGAAGATAATAGCTACTGGAATCTTAATTGGCTAATATATTTGGTTTGAATGAACCTCAAAGGAAAAGAGATTATTGAGTGATGGTGTTATGTGGAGAGTCTGAAAGGAGCAACAAAGATCCTGAGGTATTCTGACACCCACAGCACTGTCAGTGAGTTGGGGTGGGTGTGAATATTATGAATGAAAGTGCTAGAAAGGGTGGCTAAGGAAGCTGTGTCAGCGGGAGGGAGCCATGTCTCAGTGAGAGTCTGAAGATGCAAGGAGTAGGAAAGGGAAATGCTTAAGATGAAGGCGTTTGTTATCTATGGAGCAGGCATTCCAGAGAACACAGTAGAGAAGGGAGAAATAACATAGATGGAATGTGGCATCTAAACTCCACTTTGCTGCAAAGCAACATGAAGAGATGGGGAGAAAAGTTGGGAAGATGGACTAAATGCCCACCAAAGGAATATGGACTTTACTTGGTAGACAATGAGGTTTATGTAAGATTTTGAAGAAAAATTATGAAATAGCTACATCTATGGGCAAGAAAATTATGTCTTGAGAGTATGAAGGATAGATTGGAGAAGGTCACGAGAAAGCCATATTAGCGTATTCCATTCACAGGAATTTGTACTATTTCTTGTGCCTATCCCAAACTTTCAAATGAGGAAATTAAGGAATGTAACGAGGACTCCTGGGACAAATTCTGATTTGGAGTAGTAGGAGAAGGAGTTGGTGTTACAGAGACCTTTCTGACCATTGCCACTGTTATAATAGGAGAGTAAGCAGCCCATTTCACAGATAGTACTTTCCCATAATGCTTGGGCTGGAGGGAGTAAACCCTGAAAGAGGGAAGTCACAGTGATGATACCCTGGGATAATAGCCTAGAGATAGTCCAGCAGAGGATGTCAAAACAAGGCAAAAGGATTGCTGGTGGGTGTAGAGAGGCAGTATGCCCCCTTGAGAGGGAAGTGATTCCCTCTCATTTTGGTACCTGCGGCAAACCCCTGGTCACTTCACACTAGTTAGAGATTTGAGGAGAGATAATTTTATGCAGTGGAAAAAAATGTTAGATCTGAAGTCAAGAGGCCTAGCTTACCTAGCAATTGTGTTACCCTAGACATGCCGCTTCCCCTCTCTAAGTATTGGTTTCCTCGTATGTAAAATGAGCCTAATCATATTTTCAGTGCCCACTTAACAGGGTTGTTTTGAGAAAAGTGCTTTGTAAATCTCTAAGTAAAATATTAATAGCAACATTCCACTTCAGACAAGTCAGGCCTGCCTGTCTCTGAGGTGTCTGGCCATTGAACCTTCTGGCACAGTCAACAGAGTTTAGAATCAGCAAGACCCAAGTTTGGATCCTGACTCAGACAGTTTACTAGCTATGTGATCCTGGGAAAGTCACTTAACCTTTTCCAGCCTCAGTTTCTTAATCTGCAAAATGAGGACAATAATAGCATTTACCTTCAAGGGTTGTTGTATAGATCAAGTGAGATGACCTATGTGAAATACTTTGCAAAGCTTAAAGTGCCATCTAAACACCAGCTAGGTAGTTCGCGTACTGAAGGGGAATAGCAAGTAGAAGGACTTCAGAGGTAGAACAAGATGAACAGAGGCCGAAAAGCTGGCTAAAAAGAACATCGGCCGGACAAGATGCCTTACCCACTTTGTGAGACGAGATTCAGCCAGCTTCTTGCTCTCTTCCTGCTAAGTGAAACTGAAAATGGCATCTGTTAATGAAATCCCCAGTTCATTTGGAGAGCTCATTTTAATCAATACTTGAAATTTCCTCCCTGACCAAATTTGTTAATAGAACTGCCTTTAAGCAGCAAAATTGATTGGATTAATTTTTATCTCCTGAAGGTAGTGAGGAAATGAGCTCTGAAATGCCTGAAGTCAGGCGGGCAATGGCAGGAAGAGGTAGGGGAAGCATGAGAGGAGCACAACTGGTATAGTCAGTATGTCTGCAAGGAAGATTCGACTGTAGCGTTAAGGATCCTGGTACTTTGGAAAGAAGATGCAAATATATGAGAGGGATCTGGGATTCCTTCAGAGTTAGAGAAATCCTGGAGTTGGAACCCTCTCTACTGACTCAGGTAGCGACCTTTCTTTGACTTGGTAAATTAGTATGAAAGAGTATTGCGGCTCAGAGAGAATAAATGAGTTTTTCAGGGTTATATGGCTCGTACATAAAATTAATAAGTGTCAGAGGTGGGATTTGAAGCCTGGTCTTCCTAACTCCAAGTATAATACTTTATCCGCTATGCCCAGATAGGTGGTAGTACTGAAAGAAAGGAAAGGATTGCCACTAAAGGTATGGAGTTAGATTCAACAGGATTCATTCTCATTATGTAAATGAGGCAGGTATGTCTCAGTAAAACGTTCTGTGTATCCTAGAAAGGGGGAAATACTGGGGAAAAAAGGCCACCTTCTTTCAAGAAGTTATCTGATACTTTTCTCATCTTATCTTCACTATGATCTTTCCTTCACTGAATTCTTATCACTTATGCTTGCACTCTTCACTTTCTGATCTCTGAACTATCTGGTCCACTTTAATTGCTGTGGTACCCTTCCTCTCCGAGTTGCAGCCCCCTCTTGTATTAAATAAAGATACGTTGTATATCTATATGCCATACATATGTCAAACTGATTTTTTTGGATTCCTCACGTAGGAGACTCCATTTCCTATTGATAGTTGTATTCACTGTGTATATCCCAGAACCCAGCACAATGCCTAGAACTTAACAGGTAACGTAAGAAATGCTTGTCAGTTCATTTACTGACTGGCTCAGACTCCCAGTACATGAAATTATAGGATGCTTCAAATGGAAGGGACTATAAAGATAATCTAGTACATTTTACAGAAGAGAAAGCTGAAATTCAATGAGGTTAAATGACTTGCCAAAGACAAAATTATGAAATAATAATATATCTGGGACTAGGTCTCAAATCCCCTGACTTCTAGTGCAATGGTATTTTTTGTTATATTATAGTTTTTCTGTTGTGAAGGTGGCCTCAGCCTTGTTATGTATTTATAGCACTTAAATAATAAGGTGACAAATAATTCCAACAGAACGCATATTTAACTTCTTTGACCTCATACAGACAGGTTTATTTACAGAAATATTTTGTAGCTACAGGGAAATTGGCTGGACTTAGCCAAACTAGACTGCTCTTTTCCCATCTCATCTTGCTATCCCAGGCTTCAAGTCCCACCTATTACCAAACTAGGATGCTTGTACTCTGACCCTCTTGTACCACCCACTACTGGAACTTGTTCTTAGCCTCTGGGACCATCAGATCTGATAGGTGAACTTTCGCTCTACCTTGACTAGGACCAGGTTACCATCCTGGCCATTTCTAGGCTGTATCATGTGAATACCCTTCCTTCCTTTCTTTCCCCTCAGATCTAGCTCCCCTCCATGTGTTGTATTCTTCTACTAGAGTATATGGGGTCCTGCTGGAGGACTGGCACCTCTGGTGTGAAGGCTTGCCAAGCCCTTTTTAGGGCTGCTTATCCACCTTTGGTGTCCACCTGTTCACCAAGACTCACTTGTTGCTCCGGGAAGCTGCATGCTCAGTGACCATAGCCTGTAAAACCTTCTTGGCAGATAGGCTAAACCAGGCTGAGGGTAACCAATAAACCTCAAATTAACCTCTCAGTGACTTATGGGGATGTCTACTCTAAGCATGTGAAGACTTCACCAGATAGAATAGGCAGATAAGAACAATTTGCTCCAATGGCTTCATGGCTGAAGTGGGCATTGTGGAGCACTTAAAGCCTAGTCAGGCATCAAAGATGTCAAAGTCATCCATTGCCATCACTGGTTGTCTTGACTTTTGTCTTGCCACTGGAATTTGATGACTCTGGAGGAGAGAGGGAGACTGATGACTTTTTGCAACTCTGCCTCACTTAAATCCAATCCACAGGCAAGTCAAAACATCCTTGATGCCATTGGTCCTCTTTGAAAATGAAGGACAAAAAAGAACATTCTTCTACTGTAATACAATCTCCTTAAGGACAAATACTGGCTCGCTTTTTTGTTTTTGCATCATCAGCATTTAAAACAGTTTCTCACACATGGTAAACAATTAATAAACTCATTTCATTCATTCTCAGAATCCACACACTATCTGTTATTCCTAAACCATACTTGTCTGTTTGTTGAAAGTTTCTTATTTCAAGATCCATGTCAGATGCTAATTCCTTCATGAAGTTGTCCCTAATCTCCTCAACTGAAAGTAATTGTTCCCTCCTCAAGTTTTCCTAGCATACATATCAATTTCTTATTTTTATAGCAGCCTACCAGATATTATGCTGATTTATATGCTGTGCATACATATATGCCATACGTACATAAAATTGACTGTAAGCTGCTTGAAGGCTAGATCGACAACCCCCCCCCCCCACCGCCAACCCCTTATCTCTTTCTCTAGCACTAATCATAGTGCCTTACACAAAGTATATGGTTAATTGTTTTTTAATAGAGTGGAATGGGATGGAAAAAATAGGCTTCCAGGACTAAGGAATAGTATCAACAAGAGAAATCTACAGATTTCCACACATCATTTTCATCATTAAATTATATTTAAAATGCTTTTTAAAATTATAGCTGCTAATAATTAAGAGAGTTGACCAATTTGAATTTAAATTTCCTTTTTCTCTGAGCCCTTCATCAGGCTTTCTCAAAGTATATTGGAGAACCTGCCACTGAAAGAAGTAATTAGATTACAGGCAAGAGATGAAGAAGGCAGTAGCCTTCCTAACCAATGATGCTGGTAATACGTCTCTGAATCAACAGATGTTAGCAAAGTATTAGCAAAGGCAACATATTCTGGCCATGTACAAAAAAGAAGAAAAGAAAATGCACAGGGTAATAAACATCTAGATCTCTGCAATAAGGAAGCCAAGTAACCTCCTTCTTACCTTCCTAGGGAGGAAGAGTCCCCATCACTTAGGTGAATTTGAGCTCCCTAATCCAGATTATACTCAAATTCTGTTTCTGCATCAAAACAGAAGCTACTACCTTTGTCTATAGACAAAACATGATGTAGCACAAATATATACATGTGTATGTACATGGGCATGCGTGTGCGCACACGCGCATACACACACACACACACACACACACACACAAGCATACACACACACACAAATACACACAGGCACACCACCACCACCACCACCACCATCAACAACAACAAAGAAACAAACTCTCACACCCTTCACGGCTGACATGGAAATTTCTACAAGTGCCCTGTATTTATAGCTGAAAAGAGAGCAGCAGCTGTTCAATGTTGTTTCTAAGAACTTCAGGCTCCCGACCAAAATAGTCTCTGAACTTTTGTGACTCTCATTCTAATACTCTCAATGTGGAGCAAGCAGATATCCTAGAATTAAAGGGGATATTTTTAGCCTCGAAACGAATTGTACGTTACCCTTCCTCCACTGCTGCGTTTTTACTCTACCATCATGTACTATCTTATACATAGGTAGGATGGGATGGGATGGAGATTGGTGGGCAGGAGCATTGTAAAATGAGGAGCTGGAATGAAGGCCAAATTAAAAGACACTCACCAGCACCACTCCCTTCCATCGCCCATATGCAAAACACTTAGCAAGCAAAACAATGGCTTTAAAAAGAATGAACACATTTTCACTGAGTTAAAGGAATATGCAAAACTTGTTTTTGAGCTTGATGACAACGTTTAAGAAAATATGACAGCACTTTTTTATGCTTTCATTGAGCCAATGGTTGTATAGTGGAAAATTAACTCAATCTGGAGAAACGGGACTTCTATTTGAATAGCAGGTCATCTACTTGCTACCTGTCAGGTGTTGAGTGAGTCACTTCCCTTTCTTGGACTCATTTTTCTCATCTGGAAAATGGGAGGCTAATGTAGATTCCCATGAAAGTCTAAATCCTATGATCTGCAAGTCTAAGCCTTACTCTGTTCTTGAGAAGGTTTTGTCTGCCACCTTCCAGATGGGCTGGACTATTTCCAAATGGGCCGACTGTAGCATATGGGCCAGAAAACATATATACATACATATATACATTAGACACATGCATATACATATATATATGTGTATAATATATTATGCATATAGCTAATCTTAAATGAAAAGATGCTTAAATGTACATCTTATACAGCTAAAAATAACAACCTTTGTGACACTGGAAGATTAAAGAATATGAGAGTTCAAAGGTGAACAGGCCTCCCTGTGAGTGTGTGCAATCTGTTTTTGGATTAGCGTCTGCTATTAGTACAGCCAATTTAGTTCAGTCTCTCTGATTCAGAGGGCATCATTAGGTTGACATTTCATCACTCTGTTCTACAGTCACCAGGCACTAGTAGCAAGTAATTCTCCTGGGAATTAATAGTGATTCAAAGCTTGGACACCTTGACTGAAGCTGAATTTTCTTTTATTACCTTTTTCTCTGTATTTGACTTTAAAAGAAAAACCCATCTGTCAAATATGCCAATTAACTTGTTGTCCAAGTCACTGTGTTGACCCAGTTGAAATGGGTGGGGTAAGTAAAGGATGCAAACAGCTTAATACAAGTGCCTCAAAGGCCAAAAAGGCTGTTACTGAGACGGTGCAGTGACGATCTCCATAACATCACAGATTGGTGGAGATTGGTGTGATCTCAGGTCTCAGAAAATTGGGGAACGTGTCAGCAGGGTACCAGGTACACTGAATCCCAACTAGGTTAAGCAGGTGCTGGTGGGAGGCATAAATATGAGATACTTTGTGGTCCAATGACATAAATGGGAGACTGTGGTCTTAATGTATGCTGATGTCATTCAAACAGCATCTAATGTGGTCAGTGCTGTTTGTTGGCCAGACACTGGAGGAGAGGCCAAAATGAAGACTGACTTGGCTCAAGGGTTGTTTTGCAAGGGTGGGTCTAGGAACACTGCTACCTCAAATTGTACATAAAGCTTAGCTCTTGAAAAGATCAATACAAGGGCATTATTTGGCACCATCACTTCCTGTAGGCTGCCCAGAAATCTCAAGGTAAGAATGTTGCTCTCTGGCCTGCCACCCCTAATTTTGAAATTCATGTTTCCTGTTCCTCAACCTCCCTTACAGGTCTAGTTTAAGTACATCAACCAATCTGTAAACACTTACTTAGCACCAACTACATGCTAGAACCAGGTTATGTATTAGTCATACAAAGATAAAAATGAAAGAATCCCTGTCCTCAAAGAGCTTATATTCTATCATGCCAGAAAACTCAAAATTTTTATCTATCACATCACCTATATAATGCATATAATCAGTGTACAATACCCTCATTAGACATTGCTTGTAAGTTTTAGGAAAGCCCAACTTTAAGTGAAATAGCACTTAAAGGGAGGGAGGGAAGCATTTAGTTACAAAAGTCACAAATTGTATATGAAAACGACATTCCCCGAGAGTGCTCACAGACTTTATGTAGGTAACTTCATCAGATTCAGAGCTGGAAGGGACCAGAGAGATGTAACCAACGCCTTCATTTTATAAAGGAAGAAACAGATCGAGAAAAAAGAAGCAAATTCCCTAAGGTCATACAGATGATTAATAATAAAGTTGGCATTTAGACCCACAGCAGTATACTTTCTATCGTATCTTGCCACTTTCACATGCAGAGATCCTGTTGTGGCTGGCAGAATGGGAAAGGGTGTGGCTATTTAGGGATGAAGAAGTAGAGAATCAACTGACATTTTGGGTGGTGGATAATAAGAGAGGCTAGTTTCACTCCCTTCTCCCACTCACCGTCCCCTACAGTTGAATTAAAGAGACGATTTTCAGAGGTTTGGCTGCTGACTCTCCAAGAATCCAATCCCTCCTCCCTTCCTCCCTAACGCCTTCCCAAAATTGAGGAATCACAACAGAGGGACAGAGCAATGGAAAAGTACTAAGGTGGAGTATAATATGTGGAAGAGAGAGGGACATAGTAGCCAGTCCCTCTCATACTCCTTCTTTAAGAGGCTAGAGGACTAGGACAAACAACAGAAGACTGACCAAGTTAAGGAAGTTGGGTTAAAAGTAAAAACAGACTTCATGTGTTTTTTTCCCTTCTGCATGGTCTTTTCCTTTGGTTCCTGGAAATAACCAGCTATGTCTCTTTGTTTTGAATGGTGCTGCTCTTACTAGACAAGATATAGCTCTTCTGCATGTGGTGTTTGTTTGTAAAAGGTTAGCAAAGCAATTCAATCAAGGAATAATTTTTTCTTTAGCTCTTTCCATGCCAAGTATAGTTCTAGGTGCTAAGAATACAAAGACCAAATAATAACCACAATAATAATTCCTGCTTTTGAAGAGCTTGTAATATATGAGAGAAAATGTATGTTCCTAAGAGTGTGCATCAATTTAGTCAACAAGCCTGTATTAAGTACCTGTGCTGAATGTTGGCTGTAGGATGAAAGGCAAAAGACAATTCTACATTCAAGGATCTTACAGTCTAATGGAGGAGAGAATATGCAGACAAGATATACATACATATATATATATATATATATATACACACACACACACACACACACATATGTATACATATATACATATGTGTACATACATATATACGAAACAAATTCAAGATAATCTATGGAAGGAAGGCAATAGCATGGCGGGGGGGGGCAGGAAAGCCTCCTTTCAGAAGGTGAAACTTTAGATGACACTTGAAGGAAGCCAGTATCTGTATTTGTGTGTATGCGGGAGTGACTGTGTGCATGTATACACACACACATATATGTATATATATGCACATATATGTACATGTGTGTGATTACATATACATATACAAAATAAATGTGAAAACACAAGATAAAATTTGGGAGGAAGCATTAGTAATTGGGAAAGGGGGGTGATGATATTGCATGTAAGGTGAAGCTTGGGCTGAGCTTTGAAGAATTCTTAGCCCAGTGGATAGAATTTTGGGCCTGAAGTCAGGAGGATCTGAGTTCAAATCGAACCTCAAACACATCTTAGCTGTGTGACCCTGAGAAAGTCACTCAACCCTGTGTGCCTCAGTTTTCTCATCTATAAAATGATCTGGAGCAGGAAATGGCAAACCATTCCAGTATCTGCAAACAAAACTCCAAATGAGGCCATGAAGAGTCAGACACAACTAAAATGGCTGAACAGCAACCACCACAACAAGATTCTGAGATTCTAAATACTGAGTTGAGGAGGAGTGCATTTCAGGCATGGGGCACAAACTAGGACAAAGAATGGAGATGGGAGAGAGAGTATCATGTGGGAACAGAGGAGCACCAGGAAAGGCAGTTTGGTTGCACTATAGCATATGCAAAAGGGAACAATTTATAATAAGGCTAGAAAGGTAGTTTAGAAGAGGTTGTAGTTCTTCTTTGTGGAGAATGAAGATTTCACCTGGGGCACAGGTCTGTCATTGTAACCAAGGCTTAGCTGAGGACATTGTAGCAGGGACCCTTTATGGTGGAATTTTGTTATAATAGTTATGAAGCAATGGTGTTATTCAGGAACTTTATGTGAGGTGTGTCTGTGTAAATACATACATATATATATATACATATATATGCACACACATATACATATACACACATATATGTATATATGTGCTTCTATGTATATATACATATATATAAATACATATGTATAAAACTTAATAACCCCAATATCTGTACAACTTAGTTGGCTGTATTGTTTCTTTTTTTAAAGTTTGATAGTGAGACACTGGAGGGGGAGATTTGTCCTCTTTCTCCAACTACCTTGAAAACTCCTTACCATTGGTCCATGGAGAACCTAGTTATAAATACTAAACTAAGCAGCAAACATTTTCCCTTTGTCCTAAGAAGCTCATCTGTGTGACATCTGCTGATGTTAAGTATCAAATGGCGATAAATCCAAATTCCTTAAACATTTACTCCGCTGTTAAATGACTTGTTTTCATTTGTATAACATTTTGAAAAATGCTAGGTAAATCTTTTTGATTACATGGGGAATTGTGTTTGTTACAACACCACTGTTAAAGATTTAGTTCAATATGATACCTGTTTGTGGCATGAAACAGGCAAGGCCCAGATCTTGATGCACTGCCTCAAATATGTGTCCATCAGGCTTAAAGGGCATTGTGACAATCTTCTATGCTCACATCTGCCTGTGTCCCCCTTTCGCCCCTTTCCTTTTTTTCAGATTCATTATTTATATCAAGTAGGAAGAAAACTTTATCAGCAACAGGCCTGAGAACAAAATCGGTCATGTCTCCCTGATTTTGTTCCTGCCAAATCATCTGGATGTCAGAGTCCACTGAAGTTTTTTTTCCATTAATTGCACTTTTTTTCATTTGGCTGCAAATTCTATCCTTTTGGCCAAAAATCTGTACTTCCATGATAGCACAAAGTAAGGATTTTGGAAGGACAGGCAGTTCAGAGAGAGTAGGTAATTATATCAAGAAAACCAAATTCAAAGGGGGAAAAGTGCCTGTGATCAAAGAAACGAAATTAAGCAAAATGTAACCAGCTTCTAAGTTAGGAGACAGATATGGGTAACTTGTATCTCCTCTTGAGGCCATATTTTCCCCTTCTATGAAAAGAGAAAGACTGACTGGACGAGCTTTAAAATATTTTCCAGCTGTAACGTTCTGTGATTTGATGATATTGCTAGGATAGGGCCATCATTTCTGCTGGGTCAGTATAATGATGACCATTCCATATGCCTTTCTTTTCTTATACCCAAATACCATGCAATAAATCTGAATATAGAACTACCAAATTTTTAGGAGCCTATAAAGGCTGGGGATTAGCAGGTGATTAACAGCTAAAAGAGCAGTCATACTATGGAACCAGGTTATCTGTGCCCAAAACAATTATATTTCTTCCCAAACTCATCTCATCTTCAGATTATCTGTTGGGGGGGTATCATCTTTCTTCCTTCCTTCCAGTCACCCTGCTTCAAAATCTTGGAGTGATCCTTGACAATTTTCTCTCTCTCTCAATCCTCGTATAGAACTTGCCAACTTCTAATTAACTTTATACACGCAGTATCTCTCATATCAGTCCCTCCTCTCCACTCACACAACTTTTATCTTAGTTTGGGTCTTCATCAGGCTCTTATCTGGACTACTACATTGGCCTCTTAATTGGCCTTACAGACTTCATATTCTTCCCCTCTACAATCATCATAGATGTCAAAGTGATATTCCTAAAACGTAGGACTAACCACAACACTCTTCTACCTCAGTGGTTCCCAATTGCTTGTGGAATAAGATAGAAAATCTTCAGCCTGACATTTGAAATTCTTCACAATATGACTTTCATCTACCTTCCTATTTTATTTCATGTCACTGAATTTCATGTGCTTTTTGTTCCAGTCCAACTGGGCTATAAGTTTTTCTCTGTACTAAATAGATAAATTAAAATCCCTGCCTTTTTCCTTCGTGCAGGTAGTTTTTTTGTGTTTTGAGTTGTACTCCTAGGATCACAGGTTTAGAGCTGAAAAGGATCTCAGAGGTCATCTAATCCAACCTCCTTATTTTACAGATGGGGAAACAGAGGGCCAAGGGAGGTTATGTGACTTGTCCAAGGTCACATAGGCAATAAACATTAATGGAAGTAACTGAACCTGAGTTCTGGTTCTAAAATCAATTCTCTTTCCACTATACAAAATCTGTAACAATTGAGCCAGGTTATTAGTATCCAGGGTTCAGTCTACAAAGAAAACAAAAGGACTACAAAAAAAAAAAAAAAACAAAAACACACTTCATAGGATGATATCAGATAATTGACCTACTCAAAGTTCCTGCTTGCCCTGCTTTCCCCCTAGGCACAGCCATTCTCCTGGCTAGCTCAAAGTAATGTCATAGGTTTGTGATTCAGTGTCAGGCTGAGATGGCCCTTGCGTTCTACCCTCTCCATCAATGACTCAATCTCAAAACTTCAATCTTTCCCCCTGCCATCCTCCTCACAAAAGGAAGATATAATTGATTTTGCCTGGCCACAGTAAGGAAGAGTATACAACTGGAAAAAGGCCAATTGTAGCATTGCTGGAAAGGAAGGCTCTTTGCCCAAAGTTAAAGGAGACTAAAAACCTCAGTTCAACACTCTTCCCATAGAGTTTACTCTAGGAAGGAAACAAGCAAGGCTCCTAACCCCCCAACCAGAACAGGCTAAAGGTATCTAGTATAGAAGAAAAAGCATGTATCACAGCAGCGGAAGAAGGAAGAGCCATAAAGAGAGGAGCCCAGCCAAGGAAAGAAGTGATAGAAAGAATATCATGCCTTATCCCTCTCCACCAGAAAAAGGTAAGAGCCAAAAATGTCCATTAGAGTAGATAATAGCCTAATTCTCCAGTTAATAAATCAGCAGGTAGATCCATAAAGACAGAAGGAAAAATGAATAAATTTCAAAAAAGTCTGTGACAGAAATTAACTCTATTTCCTGGGGCCTACATCACCAGTGTTTGCATTCTTGTTATGCATTTGCCAACTTCCATTTTGCATAATAATTATTTTTGGATTTCTCATGCATCCTTAACTGTAAGCTTCGTGAAAGCAGGGGTCCTGTTTTATTTTGCTTTTTAAGGGAAATTCATTTGGGGAAGAGGAGGAGGAACTACTCATTATAGGGACACAGTGATTCTGGAATACGAAATCCCATGTACAGAGATGCCTAATGGACTGCTGCTATGTGGGGTAGTGGGAACATTCGAAGAAAGGGTCAGATCAGGTCAGGGAGGAGCTAACTTCAGACTTAGCAGCAGGTGATAGAATAGGGAAAAAGTATGCTGTTCTGTCTTCTTTTTTTGGTTTTGTTTCTTCTTCCTCATGATTCATTCCATTGGTCATAATTCTTCTTTACAACTTGACTACTGTGTAAATAAGTTCAATGCGAAGTTATATGTAGAAGATATATTGGATTCCATGCTGTATTGGGGAGGGAGGGGGGAAGAGGGGAAAGAAAATTGGAAAAAAATGGTCTTGTCTTTGGAAAAAAACACACGCACATATATTATAGATAACTTGTTGCTAATTTCAGTATGTGGTGTGGGGCATGGGGTAGAAATACTGATTATCCCACCCTAGTTATTTCTTTTTTCTCTCTCTGTCCTAGATCCAATCCAGCACTTACTGACATATAAGCTTATCCATTTATATATCACATCATTTTTTAAAAAAATATTAACTCTGAAAATCTCAAAGGAAGATCCAAATTCAATCATCTGAGAAATGTTCATTAGCATTTTTTAAGTGAATGGTATTTTGGAAGCTAGCCAATGAAAATTTCACAACACCTTTCCCTTAAGATAAGTGACAACATTTTGGGATGTTTGCAACATCATACATTAAAACCATTGGATATACCAAAGGCACAGTTTTCAAAGGGTATCATCCATTATATCTGCTGTTCCTGGGGAACTGTGCATTCTATAAAATGCTAAATCTTGTGCCAACTTTAAAACAAATAGGCAACTTTAAATATGCGATTCTGTGCCAACTTTAAAATAATTGAACAACCCACAGTAGACAGTTGCTAGGTGTGGTAGCCCACCACAGAAATCAGTTTTTTCTTTTTTTTCCCTTTCTCCTAGCATTATTTTTCAGCAGTATACTTTCTCTGCTCTGACAATGACCTTTCCTCTTTGCTAGTATCCTAGCCATGACCCTGTTCTAATGTGACATTAGAGGTGTAAAATTAATCAGATATCACTGGACCAGCTCCCATTTCTCTGATAAACACTTGGCTTTCGTCTGTACTCCTGAGTGACCCTGTTTTATGGGACTGACTTTTACCAGCCCATGAAGGAAAGTTGAGAACCTGTCATCACCTAGGTTTGGAGGGTACCTTTCATATTAATATGATCCCCTTACTTCTCTTGCCATTGCCTTAAGATGATCTCTCCTAGGCTACAAACCTTCTCTACAGGTGTATCTTTTTCTTCTGGGTATACAGTTTTATCCTTGTCTTTCAGATGAAAGTGATCCCATCGTATCCTCACCCTTGCCATGCATCCCATTCCTCACACCTGGTGTCTAAACATTTTTTTTTCTTGTATGAGGTAATATTTACTGTGTTGGTAATCAAGGTGGGACTTTTTTTTTTTACTGTTTTCTCTTTTAGCACTTATTCAATCAAGTGCCCTTGAAGAGTCTGGCCTTTGTTTCTTTAATTACATTAGGAGTCTTGGATGACCTCCTTGCCTCAAGGGAAAACCCGGTTTGCATGGATTTGAGTGACATGTTTCTGATGCCAGAGGCTTTTAGGTCAAGTGGGTTTGAGTCACACATTGTGACACCCTTTGACCTTGAACAAGATATATAAATCCAGAGGTAGGCGTTCTCCTGTGGGGCTGTCGGTCACTGGAAGAGTGGCATGGGACTCTGTGCAGCCATATTAAAAGCCCCCAGAACCTGGTAACTATGAATTGTGATTTAGTCTGTTTATATTGTGTATGTTTGTAATTATTTTGTATTTGCTCTGAAGTTCAGGTTGCTAGCTTTTCCTCTTGAACTAAGTGAATTATATTTGTATGTTGGATTAAAGTAAGATTATTGATCCCTTAATATTGCTTTCCTTAGTAAAGCAGATCAAATAACCTGTGTTAGCAGCCCTTCTGTGTGCTGGTTGTTGTTGGTTTTACACAGCCATAGTAGCACTAACAAAATTGTTGTTACATGCACCCATAGTAAATCTTTTTTTTTAATCATCATTGACTGATTTGCTGCTTCTGAGGAAATGCCAAAATCATAAGAAATCAACTTCAACAGACAGAGGTAGTAGGTAACTGGATCTAAAAACACAGTGAGATCTGTTAAGGAGATTTCCAATTCTGCCATGTCAAGAACAACTCAAATGCTCAAAAGTATTTGTGATCTCATCAATTTAGAGCCTTCCAAAGATACAGATAGCCACCCATCTATTCTAGCCTTTCCTGCACTACTCTTGTCAATGTTCTCCCATAAATTCAGTGCATGGGGGCCCACTCAATTTGCTAGAGTTCTTCCTTGCTTTCTCTTGACATTGTGAGAATACTAGTTAAACACTTTGGCTATGTGCCCGTTATCCTTCACTCTTGCCACAGAACTATCCGTTGGCTTTTCTTATCATATATTTCCTGATTTCATGCTTCTTTCTTCTTATTATTCAAAGTTCCTCTCTGGTTATATGCTGTAGCCTGTTCATACCTACCATATGTCCCTCCATTGCCTTCTGTGTGATATGCATTTTTAATTTTTCAAATATGGGTGGGTACTACACTTTAGAAAAAGTAACTTCCTTGTGCTTGATTTGGATTACAGTGCACCTGAAAGACAAACTTGTGGAAGATTATTCCTACATTTCCTAACAGTTTGTGTAACCTTGAGTCTTGCATAAAATCGTGATCCTTTCCTTGTTTCTTTAATTTATGAAATAATAAAACAGATGAGCTCCTGTTAGCTTCCCAGGAATTGAGGGGATTGTATATGCTTAGAAAGTTGGAAATAGGTGAAGTAGCCTGTTTTCTCACCAACTAAAATGATTGCCCAGAACTACTTATATAAAACAGATATGGAATGCTAGATTGCTGTACCTTAGACCAAGGTGTGTTTTCATTTCAGTCTGAGTTGGTTAGATTGAAATCATTTTTGATAGGGAAAGAAATGGAATTTGCAAATCACTTTCCTTTTTTGGCTAACACAGGTTTGTAGAACTTTCAGACCTTTTTTCTTGTAGAAAAAAAGTTGTCTTCGTTCAAATGTAGTATTGTGGCATCTACCCACCAGGTTAGGTTTCTATCTAGTTAAGGGGGGGGGTTAATTAAAGAACATAAAATTTAAATGGTTTGGAAAATGTCAACATGGGTTCCTATTTTGAGCCCAACACAGATGATAGAACAAGAGGGTATAAATGAAAATTAAAGAAAAACAAATTCAGAACAGATGTCGGGAAGTGTGTGTGTGTGTGTGTGTGTGTGTGTGTGTGTGTGTGTGTGTGTGTGTTCCATGCAGAGAATCATAAATGTGTGGAATAGCTTACCAGGAAATATAGTTAAAGAAAAAACTTGGAGGTCATTAAAGGAATAATTAGATGGCATCAAAGTATAGATTGAAAATGGAATGATATGTGATGAGCCAAATAGCCTCCTTCCCTTCCCAAAATATTTTTTTTAAATTCTAAAATGGAACAAAAGTTTTGGATAGACCTTCTGGCTTCTTAGACATCTACCCTTAAGAAAAGGCTATGCAGATCTTTTAATATCTGCGATGTACAAGAAATAAAAGTTTGCATGATTTCTGATTATCATAATGGGTGCTTTCATGTTGACGATTTCTACTCAGGCTTAGCAATTTCCAAATTAACGCTGTATTTGGAATGAGAGAATGATGATTTATAAGAAAATACAATAGTAATATACACTCACCTTTGTCTTGTTCATTACAGGTTTTGCTCATAACAGCCCTATGAAGTAGATATTATAATTCATCTCTATATAGCACTTTAAGGTTTACTCAGAGCTGTCCTCACAACAGTCTCAAAAGGAATGTCATACAATGTCACTTTTTTGGCAGATGAGGAAACTGAGGCTTTCCATCTGTATGTCTGCATAGTTTCAACTGCACAGATGTTCCTTCCCAAATAAGCTAATCACCATGCCGCTAACTCAAGTCTTATATACCACTTCCTTCAGCCTTCTCTTCCCTCTGACTGGAGGGTTAGAGGGTGGAGCACCAAACTCCTCCTGATGCCTACCTTTATAAAGGGCAGAAACTGGACTCTACTCACTCCACTTTCCATCTTTAGTTCTGAATGGTCAACTCCACAGAACAACATACTGTCTCCCAACACGGGTACTCCTTGACGTCACTCCTACCATTTTCCTTTTTGTGCGCTGTCTTTCCCCATTATATTGTCAGCTTTTTGAGGACAAGAACTATCTTTCTTTTTCTTATTTGTATCCTTAGTGCCAGGCACATAGAAGGTGCTTTTGAATTGAATTATTGAAGCCCAGAGAGTTGATGTATAATTTGCTTGCTCTGCCTTGCTTGCTAATAGGGTCAAGTTGGGGATCTGGGGCTTCTGGGTCAAAGCATAGTGTTCTTATTCTTCTTTAGACTCTTCCTCTCAAGAAGGACATTGAATAAATAACATCTGGAAAGAGTGATTGATTAAATTAACTTAGGTTTATTGAGTCACTGCTGTGCCCTAGATTAGCTAAAGATTAAGGGCTCTATTACATCATTCACTGCTTTAATGGCTACTTTAGTACTTCAGTGGATTTGGGATCTCAGTGATGGGGTCTTCCTTCCAGTTGTGCAAATTGCAACCTATTCTCCTGATCCTGCTTAGTACTCATTGGGCATCTTTTTCATAAAACTACCATAAAAGATCCCCATACCAGTCTATAGTTCCTCCTCTTGTTGCTTTAATAATTTTGAGATGTCTGGTGGAACATCCAATACAGGAATATCTTGTTTTATTGTGCTTCATTTTATTGTACTTCTGAGATCTCTCATTTTTTTTTACATATTGAAGTTTTGTGACAACCCTGCATTGAGCAAATCTGTCAGAACTAGTTTCCCAAGAGCATGTGCTCATTTTGTTTTCCCTGTATCACATTTTGGTAATTCTCACAATATTGTGAACTTTTTCATTATTATATCTGTTATGATCTGTGATCAGTGATCTTTGATGTTAACATTTTAACTGTTCTGGGGCACCGCAAATGCCACCCATATATAACAAGAACTTAATAGATAAATATTGCTTTGTTCTGACTGCTCCAACTACAGGCTGTCCCCATCTCTCTCCCTCTCCTCAGGCATCACAATTCCTTGAGGCACGACAATATTGAAATTAGGCCAATTGATAACCTCAGAACATCTTCTAAATGTTCAAGTGAAAGGAACAGTTTATTAATTGATCAGGCAATTCATTGTTGTCTTATTTTAAGAAATTGCTACATCCACTCCAACCTTCAGCATGCACCGCCCTAATCCATCTGCAGCCATCAACATGGAAGTAAGACCCTCTATCAACAAACATATTACAGTTTTCTGAAGGCTCAGATGATGATTAGCATTTTTAGCAATTAAATATTTTTAAATTAAGGTATGTACATTGCTCTTTTTAAATATAACATTATCGCACACTTAATAGACTGCAGTATAGTGTAAACATAACTTTATATGCCCCGGGAAACCAAAAAAAATTGTGTGACTCACTTTATTACTGTTATATTCACTTTGTTATGATGGTCTCAAAGAAAGCCCTTAAAATCTCCTGAGGCATGCTTGTATATACTTGTGTATTAAAATAAAAGCAAAAGTAAATAAAAAATATTAAGTAAAGATTAAGTCTATTATTTTAGCTAATCATACTTGATATTTCTCATAGCTAACTAATAGCTCATGTTTACACATAATTTTAAGGTTTGCAAAGTGCTTTACAAATATGTATTCTGTTTTTTCCCCAAAGATTAGAAGCAGGGACATCTCCTTTACATTCCTAGATAACATTCAGGGACCCCTATAAAGTTCTTGGCCCTGATGAAATTGCAATATTGTAAATTGTCAGTTGTCACTGTAGCATTGTGACAAGAACGTTTTATTTTGGAATGAAAAGAATTAGGGTAGAATCCCAGTTCTACTCTTCACAATTTTGTGATATTCGACAGCTTAGTTAAGTCATCTAAGCCTAGTTTTTCAGTGGGGGTGGATATCATGATCTCTGAGCCAACCTCTGAAATATGTAAATGGGAGCATTTGGAAAACCTCACCTTTCATAAAGACTCCACTTAAACTCTTCTTAGGGAATCTTTCATGAGACGAATAAAGCACCATAGGTGAGCATATTCCTCCCTCTTTTTAAGCCAACTTGATCATACTATTCTTTATTGTTGTTCGGTCATTTCAGTTAAGTCCAACTTTTCATGACCCCATTTGGGGATTTCTTGGCAAAGACACTGGAGTGATTAGCCATTTCCTTCTCCAGCTCATTTGAAGGATGAGGAGACTGACACAAGCAGGGTTAAGTGACTTGCCTAGGGTTACACAGCCAGTAAGTATCTGAAGCTGGATGTAAACTCAGGTCTTCCTGAGTTCAGGCATGGTGCTCCATCCATTGCACCACCCAGCTGCCCTGGTAATCTTTAGCAGGTAGTTAAATGAAGTTAGTTCTGTAGTGTTTAATATAATTGGAATGGGTTCATCGTTTGAGGAAAGGCATGAAGGATTATCTTCCTTATATTGAATCAAATTTATTTTAAAAAAACAGTCAACGAATAATAGACAAAACAAGATTTTATACTCTCTAGATACCTTCATCTATGGCATGGACCAAAGGATATCTTCTGCTGTACAAAGTCTTCTGCAAAAATTTACCTCTTTTCTCTTCAAGTTTTGTTTTGTCTTATTTTTTTCAAGAACACAATCAATATGTGTGCAGATCATTTTCATAAATATTTTAGAGAGAAAGGAAAACAGATATGTGGAGACACGTTTACTGATGCCTTTTCAGTCACTCTTTCTTTTCTCCTATCCCTCTTCAGTCTCCCAATCCACTTACACATCATACCCCTTCTTGCTCTTAATACTAGTCCTTCTGGCCTACGTTTTGTGCCTCATACATTCCTATGACTGCCATGATGAGTCTTGCTGTAATAGCAGCAAGGATGCTTTCTATTCCTCTGTTTCCCAATTCCATTCCATTCCATAAACTGCTCCCCACCCTCCACTCCACTCCTGCCACCGATTACCTAGGTTTCCTACTGTGTGGCCACCTCTTACAAATTCTGGCTTTCCTCAAGACAGCACAAGTGACAGCTTTTTCAGAAGGCCTTTTTCTTTCCCCACCCTCTTCCAGTTCCTCTCCTCAATTAGAAAGTAGCTTCCTGAAGGTAGGCATGGTTTTATTTCTACCTTTGTGTCACCAATCACTACCACAGCTGCTGTGACAAAGTAAGTGCTTAAGAAATGCTCGTTGATTGATTTTTATTTTTTTAATTCCATATTTTATTATTTAATATTTTTTAGTTTTCAGCATTCATTTCCACAAGATTTGAGCTACAAATTTTCTCCCCATTTCTACCCTCCCCCCCCCAACTCCATGGCATATATTCTGATTGCCCAGTTCCCTAGTCAGCCCTCCCTTCTGTCACCCCCCTCCCCCCATCCCCTTT
>CM053625.1:183443728-183461812 GCA_028646595.1 Phalanger gymnotis
TGTAGGGCAAGATAGATTTCTATGCCCCATTGCCTGTATATCTTATTTCCCAGTTGCTTGTAAAAACAAGTTTTTTTTGAACATCTGCTTTTAAAATTCTGAGTTCCAAATTCTTTCCCCCCTTCCCTCCCCACCCACTCTCCCTAAGAAGGCAAGCAATTCAACATAGGCCACACATGTATAATTAGGTAAAACACTTTCACAATACTCATGTTTGTGAAAGACTAATTATATTTCCCTCCCTTGACCCATTACCTTTTCAAAAGTGTTTGCTTTTGATTACCTCCTCCCCTGATCTGCCCTCCCTTCTATCATCCCCCCTTTTTTATCTTCTTCCTCCTTCTTTCCTGTGGATAAGATACCCAACTGAGTGTGTATGGTATTCCCTCCTCAAGTCAAATCCAATGAGAGCAAGATTCACTCATTCCTCATCATTTGCCCCCTCCTCTCTTCCACTAGAACTGCTTTTTCTTGCCACTTTTATGTGAGATAATTTACCCCATTCTATCTCTGCCTTTCTCCCTCTCTCAATATATTCCTCTCTCATCCCTTAATTTGATTTTATTTTTTTAGATATCATCACTCCATATTCAACTCACCCTGTGCCCTCTGTCTATATATATTATATATACATACATACATACATATACACACACATATATATATGTAAATATATAT
This sequence comes from Phalanger gymnotis, assembly GCA_028646595.1. Lineage (NCBI taxonomy): Eukaryota > Metazoa > Chordata > Mammalia > Diprotodontia > Phalangeridae > Phalanger > Phalanger gymnotis. Next base: position 183,444,407 of record CM053625.1, read on the forward strand.
ATATATATGTATATTCCCTTCAACTACGCTAATACTGAGAAAAGTCTCATGAATTAAACACATCATCTTTCCATGTAGGAGTGTAAACAAAACAGTTTGACTTTAGTAAGTCCCTTATAATTTCTCTTTCTTGTTTACCTTTTCATGCTTCTCTTGATTCTTGTGTTTGAAAGGCAAATTTTCTATTTAGCTCTGGTCTTCTCACTGAGAAAGCTTGAAAGTCCTCTATTTTATTGAAAATCTGTATTTTGCCTTAGAGCATTATACTCAGTTTTGCTGAGTAGGTGGTTCTTGGTTTTAATCCTAGCTCCATTGACCTCTGTAATATCATATTCCAAGCCCTCCAATCCCTTAATGTAGAAGCTGCTAGATCTTGTGTTATCCTGATTGTATTTCCACAATACTCAAATTGTTTCTTTCTGGCTGCTTGCAATATTTTCTCCTTGATGTGGGAGCTCTGGAATTTGGCGATAATATTCCTAGGAGTTTTCTTTTTGGGATCTTTTTCAAGAGGTGTTCGGTGGATTCTTTCAATTTCTGTTTTACCATCTCACTCTAGAATACCAGGGCAGTTTTCCTCAATAATTTCTTGAAAGATGATATCTAGGCTCTTTTTTTGATCATGGCTTTCAGGTAGTCCAATCATTTTTAAATTCTCTCTCTTGGATCTATTTTCCAGGTCAGTGGTTTTTCCAATGAGATATTTCACATTGTCTTCCATTTTTTCATCCCTTTGGTTCTGTTTGATAATATCTTGATTTCTCATCAATTCACTAGCTTCCACTTGCTCCAAACTATTTTTTAAGCTAGTATTTTCTTCAGTGGTCTTTTGGACCTCCTTTTCCATTTGGCTAATTCTGCCTTTCAAGGCATTCTTCTCCTCATTGGCTTTTTGGAGCTCTTTTGCCATTTCAGTTAGTCTATTTTTAAGGTGTTGTTTTCTTCAGTATTTTTTGGGTCTCCTTTACCATTGACTTGTTTTTCATGATTTTCTTGTATCACTCTCATTTCTCTTCCCAATTTTTCCTCTACTTCTCTTAATTGCTTTTCCAAATCCCTTTCGAGCTCTTCCATAGACTGAGACCAGTTTGTATTTTTCTTGGAGGCTTTTGATGTAGGCTCTTTGACTGTTGACTTCTTCTGCGTTTATATTTTTATCTTCTTTGTCACCAAAAAGAGATTCTTAAGTCTGAATCTCAATCTGAGTCCATTTTTGTGGCCTGTTCACATTCCCAGCCAACTACTTGACCCTTGAGCTTTTTGTCAGGATATGACTGCTCTTAGAGTAGAGAGAGTGCTTTGTCCCAAGCTTTAGGTGCTATGCTGCTGTTTTCAGATCTACTTCTACACAGCAACCTCTGCCACACCAGCACTCCTCCTCCCCCAAGAACCACCAACCAGGACTGTGACACAGATCCAAGCAGGCTCTGCACTCCTGCTCTGATCCCCTGCTTAATTCCTCCCACTGGGTGGGCTTGGGGCCGGAAGCAATCACAGCTGTAGCTCTTGAAGCAGCCTCAGAGCTGTACCAACCCTACTGCCCCAGGTTTTGGGCCAACTACGCATTCCTCTCACTCCTACCTAGCAGTTTTTCCACTAACCTGCTCTGTTTTCTTTTGGCATTCATGTTGAGAAGTCTGGTAACTGACACAGCTCACTGATTCAGGGTGCTATGGCCTGTTCCCCCAGCTCCCGGTCTGGTTGGTCCTGGTGCCTCCCATGCTGGGTTCTGCTCTGTTCTGCTCCCAGGTCTGCATGATAGACCCTTCCCAGTGACAATCCAGGTTGTCCTGGGCTGGAGCCCTGCATCCCTCTGCTATTTCATGGGTTCAGCAGCTCTAGCATTTGTTCAGAGCCATTTTTTACAGGTGTTTGGAGGGACCTGGGGGAGAGCTTAAGTAAGTCCCTGCTTTCCAGCCACTGTCTTGGCTCTGCCCCAGGGTGAAGCTGTTGATTGATTTTTAGTAAAACACCACTCTCTTTTATTACATTGTTTATTATCGATTCTTTAATACATCTTGAAAATATCTTCTTGGGCAATTGTGTAATTTTGATAATAGTAGAAAAATTTTCTTTCATATGTATTTCATCTATTGTAGTAGAATGTAAGCTTCCTTGAAGTCTGGGTCAGATTTCATTTTTTTGTCCTTACTCTCACAGTATAAAGAAAGCAGTTAATAAGTGCTATTCTTTCTACATCCCCTTGTTTTTTGTTCTAAGTTCATTCATTGGTGATCATTGGTAGCATAGTGGAATGAGCATTAGACATGGAGTCTGAAAGATCTGAGTTCGAATTTGGTGTTAGGCACTTGCTAGTTATGTGACCATAGAGAAGTCAGTTAACTTGTTGCCTGGCTCAGTTTCCCAGTCTGTAAAATAGGGATGTTACTAACACCTATCTGCCAGGGATGCTGAGTACAAAATATGGTAATATTTGTAAAGTGCATTGTAAACCTTTAAGTGCTATATACATGGTAGCTATTATTCTTTACTTTTAATGCTAACATGGTAGATTTCAGATGTGATTACTGTACTGATGCAGTCACTGAGAATCATTTTGAAAATGTTTGTGCATTTGTTCCTTTTTCAACTTCTTGTGTGTCTTTTTTTTCATCTACAAATGCCCATGAGATGATCTTACTTGGATCTTAAGTCACACTCTACAGATTCATTATCCTCACAGTATTTTATTTTGATTGATACTGCAACTATCATCTTTGTCCATAGTCATTTTAAAATAAGATTTCTTTTTTTTATGAGCCAGCTTTTCACTTCAGCCTCTCATTTTCAATGTCTTTCTCATTAACGAAGAGATTTCTGACTGAGATGATATCTGAATTCTTTTACATTTCTCCTTGTGCGACATTTTTAATTGTCTAAAGTTCTCAAAGAAATGATGATAGACTCAATACTTTTATATTTGTTTGATCATATTTACATACTGTTATAGTTTGAGTGTGGTTTTCTTGAAAAAGCTTCTATAAAGGGGTGAATTATCATTTCAATTCAATTTGATTTAACAAGGTTATATGTAAGACCTACGATGAGCTGTAATACATAACAAAAACAAAGCAGTCTCTTCGTTCAGGAGGAATATGATCTTCTGGAGTATACAACATATATGGAGTTAAGAATTACACATCATAATTGGAAAACAGCAGCTGGAATGACCAGACAAGGCTTTATAGAGGTGATAAGTCTTTAGCTAAGCCTTGAAAGAAGAAAACGTCTTGTCCAGGGCAGGAATAAGGACAGAGTATATTCCTGTCTGTGGGGAGAATCTGCATAGGAGCATGTGGAATAGTAATCTCATATTTATCTTTCCAAAAAAAATGGTGTTTATATTGATCTCTGCTCTAATGGATCAGTGATCTGAGTATACACATATTGCTTTCCATTGTTTACACTTAATTACAATTAATTTTAGCTATAATATAGTTATTTTATTTATATGTAGAATTTTACTTGCCACATATTATATTTTATTTATTATAATTATATTGTTTATAGTTCTATCATTTTCATTTTATAATGCCATTAAGTATTTGCCATCTCCAGAAAGTTCTGACTACTTTCTTGAAGAAGTACCAATGGTTAACCTGTTTTCTCCTCTTTTAGAAGATAAGCTTCTTGAGAACGAGCACTGTTTCACTTCTGCTTTTATATACTCAGTGTTTTGCCCAGTGTTTGACACATAGTAATTGCTTAATAAATGTTTATTGATTGATTTATATATTTGCATAAAGTATCAATTACTCTACAGGCCCAATATTAAAATGACATAAAAATACCAGTTCCTCTTTTTCAGGGTGTAATTCTAAACTTATTTTCCTAAAACCCATTAAAATAAATGGAAACTGAAGCATAGTACTTCTAGCATTTCTTTAAGATATTTCGTGAACTAATTTCAAAATCAGTGATCTATGTTACCCTTCATTCATTCATTCACAAACATTTATTACTATAGGTTGACTGTGGGAGATATAAAATTTAAATAAAACATAGTCCTTGCCTTTCCATACCTTACAAACCAGTAGCAAGATGAAACACAAAGATATCTAACAAAAAATATTAATAGATGTTTAAGTGCATTTGAATAATGCTAATTTTATGAAGATCATACAACTCACTCCCTGATGTGGGGTAAGAGCTTGGATTTGGAGTTGTAGTCCCCAAATGATGATAAGAACTCATCCATACTCATGTATCATTTGTGACCAAGTACATGCATTGCTTATGTGTTGTAGCCATAGACAAGGAGAAGGTAACTCTAATAGAAGTTACTCTGTACTAGAAGTTAGAAATCCTGAATTCAAGTCACAGATCTTCCACTTACCACCTGAGAGAACTCAAAGACATCCAACTGTATGTCTCTGAACCTCAGTTCCTCCTCTATAGGGGATTAGACCAGACATTCATCAAGATCCCTATGTGTGACTTTTTATGATTATTTATATTCCCATCAATAGACACTGACTTGGTTGGATTTGCAACTGGCACTGAGGTAGCTGGTGTTAAATTACATTAAAATGATAACAAAAAAATCTTCTAGAAACATTAATTGAACTGGTTGTGCTCTAAATGTGAAATTGCAGTCTAGCAATAGAGATGACATAGTACTGGTAGTCCTGAACTATAGCAACATTGACATTTGACATTCTACTTACAGATGAAATCAGAAAACAATGAAATTCCATGAAAAATGAAAGAATGGCTTATATGTCCTCCTTAGAGGCAGAGAGTACTAATCTATTGAATTGTAAAACATTAAAAATATTTCTCCCATTTTTTTTAAAACATGGGGAACCAGAAATTGAGAAAATGAACATTACTTGTTAGAAGCCTCCGAGGCAAAAATCTAGAAGTACAAAGGCTAATCTGTGATTGAATACTCTCTCTGAAATCTTAGCTATGGAACAAGGGTTACTTTAGTGCCAGCATTCCTGAATTATTTGATTTCCATGTGGATAGATGATAGAGACACGCAATACATAAACATGGAGAGAGTGGGAGAAGATAAGTAAAAGATGAAGGAAAGAAGGAAAGTAGTAGAGAAGGAAGGGCAGAGGAGGCAGGGAGGGGTAGGAGGACTATAAGGAAAGAGGAAGGGAGTGGGGAAGAGATATGGAGAATAAGGAGAAACCACATGAAAGGAAAGAGGGAAGGAAGGAAGGAGGGAAGGAAGGAAAGAAGGAAGGAAAGAAGGAAGGAAGGAAGGAAGGAAGAAGAAAGAAGAAGAAAGAAAGAGAAGGAGGAAGGAAGGGAAGGAGGAAGGAAGAAAAGGAAAGAAAGAAATGAAGGAAGGAGGAAAGAAGAAAAGTAGGGAAGAAAGGAGGAAAGAAGGGAGGGAAGGAGAGAAGGAAGAAAAATGTTATGAAAGACAGTACTAACAGTCTGAAAATTTAGAGATTATAATATCCAGCTAGAGATCTTCTCAGGAGAGCCCAAACATGAAAGGATCAAAGACGTGGCCACTCTGACTTCAATAACAGTAGTGTAGCTAGGCAAATGGGACACTTTCTCTGGGGCTTTTTTCCCCCAAGCTTATTTTTTTGGGGATGTTTCAAACATTGATTCTCACATTATCATTCCCATGTTCCAGTCTGCCAGGATGCTCCCTTCAGCTGCTGCAATCTGCTCATCTGATTTACAGGGAAATGGTTCTTAAATGAATCTTTTTTTTTTTTTGGATAAAGTAACTTACCAAGGAAGAAAGGTGTCAAATTCAGTTTTTCAAAAGTTTTTTTTAAGCGGTCAGTGCCAAGCAACTGTTTCCTTATGTACTTGATTTCTATGTATTATGTGTTTTCTCTTTACTTGGGGTACTACTCTTGCTCTCAGAAAACTAGTGCAGAGAAAGAGAAAAGAAAAAGAGCAAGTTTAATAGTGAGGCACATAAAAGAATTTCACTTTGGAATTTATCTGCCTCTGAAATGGAAAGCCAAGACTGAGTGAAATGTTGGAGAAATAGAATTTGTCCTTCATCTCTTATTTAGTTAGCTGTGTTCTCTACCCCCTACAAAGCATTCTTTTCTTAACCTGTGTAGAAGGAAAATATATTACAATGATAATTTACATTACTTAATGCTGTACAGGCAAGAAAATTAAGTCATGACCAAGAAAGACCTAACTTTAAATCTTGTATCTAACAAAGGCTACCTGAGTGACCATAATAAGTCACTTATTCTTACTGAGTCTAAGTTTCCTTATCTGTAAAACAGAAATAATAGTATCTACAGTACGTTCCTCCACTAATATTTTACTCCAATATTTCACCATTCCAAGGTGGTGACTTTGGGTATCACAGGGTTATTCTATAGCAGAAGTTCTTTAGCTGAGATCTATATACCACCAAGGGGTCCACGGACAAATTTGAGAAGGTAAGTGAGCCTGGATGAGAGGGAGGAATCACATCTTTATTTTCACTAACCTTTCATTGAAATTTAGCATGTCCTTAAATTATGAATACAGGCAACAAGCCATTATTTGAAGAAAGGGTCTGTAGGTATCACCAGTGTGACAAAGGGGTCCATCACACAAAAATGGTAAGAATCCCTGTTCTAGAGGTACACCAACTCAGAAAGGAATTGATCAATTGGAAAAGGCTTGGAGAAGAACGCTGTGACGGACGGACTATATTTCTGTCATTTAAGGAGAAGCGTTATCACTAAGTTGGCTGCAGAGAGATTAATTTTTCAGGGACAGTGACTTTTGAAGACCATCCACTAAAATGATAGAAGGGTCGCTATCTACACAAGAGCCAGGAGTGTCCACTTAGAGGGAATCAGAGGTCTTTGATATTTATTTAAGAAGAGCCTAAAGGAAAACGACCACAATAATTGTTGACATTTACATGTTGATTCAGGTGCTCTTCCTGAGAAACTAATGAATTAAATAAAATGGGTATTGTTTTCCCCATTTTACAGATAAGAAGACAAGGCTCAGAGAGATTTAATGACCAGCTCAAAGTCACAGGTAGTAAGACTCTGAGATGGGTCTTAAATGTAGGAATTTCTGATCCCTTGGTAAGCAATCCACTTGCCATTTTCAACTATCCTTCTTGTATTGCATCTCAATGGAGTGTGCACGGGGTGTGTGTGTGTGTGTGTGTGTGTGTGTGTGTGTTTAAATGTCAGTTATTATTATTATGCTTATTTTTAAAGAGGATTTAGATTTCGAAGTGACCTTTGATGATGTCTAGTCCAACTCCTTCATTTTACAGAAAAGGAAACTGAAACTGAGGGAGCGGAAGTGACGGGACAAGGGATAGGATGAGTAAACTATCATATTATGGGCCTCATTTATATCATCTATAAAATGAGGGAATTGGATTAGATAACCCCCGACTGTCCCTTTAGGGTCTAAATCAGTGATCCAAAGACTAGCCTAGGCTTATACAGGTAGCAGGATGATGTTTAAAAGCCATGTCTTCTGGCTTTAAATTGTGTTCCTTCCATCAGGTTGCTTCCTAAGCAATGCCAAACTCATAGTTCTGGCTTTTAATTATTTACACGTTCATTGGTGTGGGTGCCTTCTACCAACGCATGCATCATAACACCTCCACTCTTCAGTAGATTGTCTTGGGAAATTGATAACATCTGAAAAAAAAATCCTTCTACTTGTCTATCTCCTTCTGGTTTTAAGCCACTGTGCTTGAGGCACTCAGGTTTTACTAGCTTTTATTATGATGGCTTAGCATTTGAAATCTTGGGGTTAAATTCATATTTTGTTTAGGAATTAGAAAAGAACTTTAATGGAAGGTGAAAGAAGTGTCCAAATGAGCTGAGAATATCAAGAAATATAAACCTTGCTCTGACTCACCTTCATGAAGTTAAAAATATTCTTGAAAAGATATTTGTATATGAAAAGGTATCATAGTAGGTACTATGTGAGCAGTAGCTAATAAGTGACAAAGCCAATGAGTGCTATAGCAGAAGTAGTGTGTTACATTGGAAGGAGGACAGGAGCTCTGGAGTCAGAGGGCCTGGGATCACATCTCACCTCTAATGTTATTTGTGACAAATAAGCAAGTCATGACTTCCCTGATCTCAGCTCCTTCATCTGTAAAATGGGAGAGCTGGACTAGCTGGCCATTAAGAAGCCTTCCAGCTCTGTAACTCTGATCCAGTGAATACTGACAAAGGAATGATCATTATGATCTGTACTGCTAAGTGTGGGCTTCATGAAGGTAGTGATATATTAGCTGGGTCTTAAGGAATGCTTGGGAGTTAACCACACTAAGTGGTGGTTTTTAGGAGAGAACTTTGGAGAGGAATACATGAGAATAATGCAGAGAAAAGAGTCTATTGCTTCATTCAAGATAACACAACAAATAAAAGAGCCCAAAATATACCATCATTCTTGTGCAACTTTGGATGCAAAACAAAAGAGACACGAAGAAGCCCCATGTTGCCAAAAAGAGGGCAGCAGGTGAGACTGATCTGCTAGGTTTTTAGAGTCTAGCATCAATGTTCCCTTAAACCTCAGAAGACATGAATAGAATGAAACCTCTGCTCTCCCAAAGCCCATTTCCATCCTTCTGCCAGTTTTGTAAAGCAGAGGACAGTTTGTGGAGCAGCTACATTCATCTGGCACGTCTTGTGTAATAAAACCATAGCCCACATGTGATAAGATTCATTTTGATTTTATAGGTTTTCAAGATATTTTTCTATCAATACTGTTCACATTTTAATTACAATAATTAACATAGTTTTCCAATATATTTTTTTTTGCATTTGATTATATGCCTAAAAAATGTTGCAGCTGTGTTTACCTATATGCCTTTTGTCTCTGGCTCCATTTAAAATGAGAAGTAAATATCATTTTTATATATAGCTTTCTACTTGCTTTGTGAACTATTTTCATAATCCCCCAATTTAGCAGTGCACATTCCCCAAAGCGCTTGGAGCTCTCCAACGAGGCCACAAATGGGACAGAAATCAGGGGAGAGCAGGAGCTCTCTGGCCCTAGTGGGCAACAATTCTAAGCAGTAGGAAAATAAATATATTCTTCTTTAGAGAAAAAAAAACAATGTAGATAATTTGTGGTCATATTTGGCTACCCATAGAGCTTTGCAGCAAAATTGAGCAAAACAAAATCCTTTTTGGCTAGTCTCCTTCAGAGGAGGGAGCAAGAAAATGAGTTGCTGACCAGAAGCCAATTTCATCCTGAGGGCTCCAAAAAAGTCTGCTAACAACCACATGACATGGTTAACTACACAGCCTGGACAGAACTTATTTTTTCTATTACGTGTATATGTCATGACTAAAGACAGAATAGTAGTTAATGTCTGCAACGAGGAAAAATAGTAAGAACAGAAATAAAAAGTAAGACTAATAGCAAATCATTTATTTAATATCACTTTAAAGTTTCTAAAACACTTTTCTCACAATGACCTTGTTTTAGGAGTAAGGAAAATATCATTATGCCCATTTTACCAGTGCAGAAACTGAGTCTTGGAATGATTGACTTGACCAGTGTCATATAGATAGTAAGTGGCAGAGTTAGGGTTAAAACTCAGATCTTTTAACTCCAAGATAAGTGATCTTAAAGCCCAGACTCTTAGAGTTAGAAGAGGTTATAGAGGTCTATTCAAATCAATTATCCAACTTTGAAATCCAGCACTTAGCATTGTCCTGCCTAAAGTAGCCACTACATAAATGATAGTTGACCAGGTAATTGGAATCACTTCTACAGAATCCCTCACAGGTAATTATCTAGTTCTGTTGTTAATGATGGAGACCTCACTACCTTACTATTCCATTATTATTCACTCTTGATTTCTTAGAATGGCTTGGATCAAATAATTATGAAGAATTTATCAAGTATTTATTATGTGACATCCTTGGGCTACACATAAAGATATGCTTCTCTGTGAGTGTACACATGGATTTCTATGTATGTATGTATACATACACACACACACATACATACACGTTTACACACACTGCACACATGTATACATACATACATGTACATTTTTCAATATCTCAAAGTTAGTTTAATTTTATTTCCTTTGCTTAAGTTAAATCATTAAATTTAACAAAGATTTTGTATGGTGTGGCAAAGAAAAGGCTAAGTGGGAAAAGACTGAGTGGGTTGAGGGTGAATAGGTGCCCAGCAGGCCTAAGTGAGGAAGCTGAAGTAGCACTGACTATATATACTCATACAATGCCCTACACCCCCCCCACACACACATATAGTCCCTGCCTTGAAGGGATATCATTTTGACTGAGGAGGGGAAAATAATTTAACAGATATAAAAATAAAATACAATTTATAAAGGAATAAAATTAGCAATGAAGAATGTAAGGAAGATCTCAAATCTCAGTTTGCGAGGCAGAGGTGAGGAAAGAGTGCCAATGAGACATCTCAGACACCCACCCTGTACAAAATCAAGGATGTTATAGATGGAATGCTGAATTCAGGAGAGAATCAGGAAGGAAAATTTGACTTGGAAAAGAAAGCACATAAAAGGGGGTACTGTATTTCACTGCATAATCATCGCAGACTTGTGTCAATTTGGGAAGAAAAAGAGGTGCGACCATTATGTATATTACTTAATTACTTAAATTACCAGTATTACTTAAAAATCATTTATTACTAAACTGTCTTTGATGCAAGATTAGTATGCACAGAATACTTGTGAATATATGTTAAAATTGAATACTAATAATGCATGTGTGGTGAGAATTCTAGGCTCCTCACAATGTGCAAGAGATAAATGTACATCCGTAAGCCACTGGTTAATACATTGCTGCTCTGTTTACCTTTTAAGCTGAGTGATGAACTGAATTATACCATGTGATAATTATTCGATGAAAGATCATAAACCAAGCTTTGGACCAAAACAAAAAAAAATAGGGCACAATGATTATGCAGTGAAATGCACTGTGAAATGAGTCATTAAAGGGAGACTGAAGCTAGACTGGAAAGGTTTAAAGATCAGGTTTTTCACCCAAGGGGCAATGGGAGCTATTGAAGATTCCTGAAACAAAGAATCTCATGGCCAAACCTATACTTCAGGAAGAATATTTTCAAAGCTATTAAAAGGACAGTTTGAACAGGAGGGAGACTGAAAGCAGAGTTGCCCCCTCTACCTACCGCTTTTAGTTCTGCTCTTGCTTGGTAGCTTCACAGAAGAAATCCAATCTGTTTTCCCTAAGCAGGCTATGTTTTCAGGCTTCTAACTTCCATGGCTATGCTCACTTTTCCCCCTCATTATTGCAAAGGATTTTTTATATTAAAGATTCTAGACTTCAGTGCCAATAATCAGAATTTGAAAACATTGGGTGGTACATATAAATCATAATGCCCATAGGAATAGCTCATGTTCACACAACACCTTAAGGTTTACAGAGTGCTTTTCTCACCACAACTCTGTAAAGTAGGGTACTATTAACATTATATTTAATTTTCCAAAGAGGAAGCTACAGTTGAAGATGGTGAAATGCCTCGTCCAGTGTCACGGATGGTAGAACCAGGATTTGAATCCAGCTTTATTTCTATGTCTACTATTAATCAATCAATCAATCCCCAAGACTTGATCAATTTCTATTATGCTTTGCACACTGCTAGCTATGGAAGATACAAATAAAAATGCGAATACAAAGGGATAAATATGAACCAATACAAGGCATTTAAAGAGAGAGGACAGTAACAATTGTGAGGGGAAGCTGGGAAGTGGCAGTTTAGCCCTGTCTTGAAAGAAAGGAGGGATTCTCTATGGTGTAGGTGAGAAGGAAGTGTAATCCAGGCATGAAGATGCAAAAGGTGTGGTTTGTGTGAGGGAGAGAAAGAATAGTTTGGTACAGGTATATAGCATGGAAGGGAGATAATGTACCATGAGCCTAGAATTGTAAGTGGGGGCCAAGTTGTGAAAGCATTTAAAAATTGAACACAGGAAGATTGTTGTTGTTACCGTTGCTTCTGTTGTTGTTTTCTCCCAACTACATGCATCCTTGATCCCACCTCCTCTCATTTTCCCAGCGCATTGACCCCACTTTCACCTCCATTTCTTCATTTTTGCCTTACCTATTGGCACCAACCCTGCTGTCTACAAACACCCTCCTTCCCCTTTTATGTTTAAATGAAGAAACAATCAAGAAAACTCAAAGCACAGATTCACATTTGATCTTATTTTCCCTGCTAATTTTCCTCCCTATCTCTCTCTTCCCCCAAAGACGCTAACCTCCTTGAGAAAACCATCTATACTATGGGAACTACATTTCTATTTCCTCTTGTCACATGCTCATCTAAACACTCTGCAATCTGAATTCAAATGATACTTTCCTTTTCAAAATTGATATTGTCCTTTCCAAAATTATCCTTTATTTCTTAGTTGCCAAATCTAATGACTTTTTCACACTTCAGTCTTCTTGATCTCTGTAGCATTTGAGACAGTTGACCACTTTTTTCCTCCTGAGTATTCTCTGCTCTCTGAATTATCATGGTTGTCTTCCCTCTTGCTTTTGCTCCTACCTGAATGACCACTCTTTCTCTGCCTTCTTCTCCATTTCCTCATTCCCTAATCATGAGTGTCCCTCAAGGGTCTATTTTAGGATCATTTCTCTTTCCTTTGTATACTCTCTCATTTGTTAATACCACCAGTCTCATGGATTCAGTTATCATATGTATGCATATGATCTCCACATCTAAATAGCTAGCATTAATCTCTTTCTTGAGCTATTGTCTTGAATCATAATTGCTATACGGAAAATTTGAAGTAGATGTCTCTCAGGCTCATTGTGTCCAAAAGAGAACTCATTTTTCCCTCTCTACACCCTTTATTCTCCTCAACTCTCCTATTAGTATTGAGAGCAGTACCATCCTCAGTCAACCAGGCTCACAAAATTGATGTCATTCTCAATTCCCCAATCTTCGTCATATCAAACATCCAATCAGTTGCTAAATCTTGTTTTTTCTAATTCTACAACACCTATGGTATATTATTCACAGAGATCATCCTAATGAAGATATTGCCTCTCACCTGGAATATTGCAATAGTCAATTTATTGGCTTCGGTTCTTGTATCAGTAAGGCAAGATACATGATATCGCTGGTGATCATGAATATACCTGAATAGTTCAGAATCGCAAAGTATAAAAGATTCTTTGTAGAGAAGGCAGAAGAAGTAAAACATTTATTTAGACACCAGAGGATCAAATCCCAGCACCAATGACCCCAATTTGACATAGCAGTAATTATATTCCTAAACCAGTAAGTCCACCTCAATGTAACAGCAAGGAGATTAAAACACAGTATCACAGCAAAGAGCCAAGTCATCCTGTAACCTTCCCTTCTGCTAGGGCCTTCCTGTGAACCCTCACTCATGAATCCTAACTGTCTGCTTGCCTGCATCCTCTTCTCTCCCAGTTCTGAAAGCCCTTGCAGTTCTCAGAGCCTTTCCAGTTCTCTCTCTCACAGTTCTCTCTTCTTTTCGCAGTTGTGTCTTCTTTGCAGCTCTAGTCTCTGCAGCTCTTTAGTCTGAGTCTAATGGCTACCCACAGGATATGTATATATACCTTGCATAGGTCTGGGGCTTAGTACCCAATAGCAAAAGGGTATGGGCCTGCCTACAAGCAAGCCCGTCCTAATCAAGCTTCCCTTAAGTAGCTCCACTTGAGGTCTAGTAAATGCACGGGGAAGGGGAAGGCAGAGGGGAAGATCTTTGATCACATCAGCACCATACTGCTTAAAGTCTCTTTCTACTCCAATTCATCTTCCACTTAGTTGCTAATGTGAAGATTCTAAAATACAGGTCTGACTGTGTTACCCCCAAATCCCACTTAATGAGCTTCAGTGATCCCTAATTATTTCCAGGATCAATTATAAAGCCTTTCACTTGGCATTAAAGCGCTCCATGGCTCCTTTCTACCATTCCATTCTTCCTACATTTCACTCCCTTCTCCCAATCTACAATCCAGATGTACCGATTTACTTGACATTCTTAGCACACAACATTCCATCTGCCATTTCTGTGCCATTGTGGTGAATGTCCCACGCCTATAATTCTGTCCTTCCTTACCTCAACCCCTCCTGTGCCCTGTTTCTTTTGATATTCAGCTTAAATCTCCCCATCTATTAATGCCTCCCCCTTTATGTTGCCTTCCATCTACTCTAAACATCATGTATGTATCGAGTTACTTTTGTTATCTCTCCAATTACATGTGAACTCCCTGAGAGCAGGGACTATTTTCACCTTTCTTTGTATCTTGTGTTTAGCATAGTTGTTGGCAGTTCTTAATAAATGCTCATTGCCTGGCTGATTTCCCTTAGTAGCAATGAGAAGCCTTCTACTACAGTTTGTTGAGTAGAGAAGTGATATGATCACTGAACCTCGTTGGCTTTCAAACTTAAGAGATCATCTGGCTAAATCCCATTTATTTTATAGATTTGGAAATTGAAGCTTAGAAAAGGGAAGTGATTGGCTCTACTAAATGGCAGATTTGGGATCCAAGCCCAAAATTCTGAATCCCAGTCTTGATTTGCTTATGATGCAGCATTGCATTAAAACTGGAAGATTTTTAAAAGCATTTTTTGGGATGATGATATAATATTCTGCTATTTTTACCATTTAATTAAATTAATGGATAGACATTTTCTAGAACCTCTATTTCTTCTGTATAGGGAATTCAGTACAGACATTCTCTCTTTTGATGCATATCAGCAACTCCACAGTAATTTACAGTCTTAGAGGATTGCCTGGAGGCATGGAAGTATTAGTTGTCTTTCTCATTGTCGTAGAGCACTAGAGGGAGTGCCTGGCAGGCCTGGATTCAGGAAGACTCATCTTCCTCAATTCAAATCTGGCCTCAGATACTTACTAACTGTGTGACCTTGGGCAAGTCACTTTACTTTGTTTGCTTCACTTTCCTCATGTGTAACATGAGCTAGAGAAGGAAATGGCAAAGCATTCCAGTATCTTTGTTAAGAGAACCCCATATAGGGCCACAAAGAGTTGGACATCACTGGAATGACTGATGAGTCAATGACTGATGAATAATAACAACATGTCAGACTCAGGACTTGAACCTTACTCTTCCTGACTCTAAGGCCAGCCTTCTATTTTCTATGCCATGCTATCTTTCATGAAGAAAAGTTGTGACTGACTTAGAAATAGCAAAATATCCTACAGGCATCATTTTAAGTTTAGCTGAATGGCAGTTGCTTAACTTTCCTGACACTGCATTCCAGGGTGTGTAGTTATATTTGTGAAGCTGGATGAGAGCCAATTCCAAAGCATCTCTTATAACTAGGTCTTTTGTCACTTTATTCATACACTTCCCTCTTCACTTGCAATATGGATGCTCTCCCAATAGAATGGCAAATAACAACATGATGAGTGTTTTAAAAAGAAGACTGAAAGGTGTCATTAACTTTTTTTCTCTTTTATTTTTCAGGTTTATGATGGTGAAAGGCTAGATTCCAAATTCACCTGCCAATGGGCCTGAGTAATGGTTCCATTTCTATCATCAATACCTAAAGAAAAAATATCAGAAAACCCCTTGGCCACACAGCAAATGATCGATACAAAGCTTTGGAATCACTTAATCTGATTTGGAAGGAATGTTGGGTTCCCTTCAGGGATGATGATCATAGATTTTAAGAGTAGGCAGAGTCATAACAGGCTTAAATTATCTCCTTGAGAAATGACACTTTTATATCAATTGTTCTTTGGTGGAATGTTTTAGAAAGAGAACAATTTTCCACGTAAACATGAAATGCTCTAATATTTTTATTTTATTCTATTTATTTCACATGTTAATAAACAATGAAACTCTCAATTTTTTTTTGGCAATCAATAAAGAGGATATAAAAGTTATAGGATGTTCAGATAACGTAATTGTCGTATCAATAATGGTTGCTCTTTATGACCCTTGGGACTTTTCTTTCTGTGCATTTCTGCCTCAGTCAACATATCCTTCCATGTTTTTATAGATATTATAGGTAATTCAAGATGAAAATACCTCATCTACATAAAAATTTAGCTTATGTATGGAGGGGTCATTGGTGTTCTCATCTTTTGGGAGTGGATATATGATGCCTTCTTATAAGAAAAGTAGGATCAAACATCCAATTGAAAGGAAGTTGTTCCAATACTTTTCTAAAAATTCTTCACCACTGCAAAATATAAGCCACTAATTATTAATCTCACCTGGGCCTGATGCTTTTCATTTTTGCAAAGAAGCTAGTATTTCAGCTACCTCACTTGAGCTAACCATTCCTTTTTCCACATTATAAACAGAGGTCAAGCTTTCCACCTCACATCTGTTGTTATTGATTTCTTGAGACCATATAGGAAAGTAGTAATTTTACACATCCTCATTTTTGGAGGGTTCACACTCTATCTGCCACTCAAGGTTCTATAGTGAAGTTTTAATTGCTAAGGGATTGCTAATTTTTCCCTTTGTGAGACTTGAACTCTGTGATTCTGGTTAACATTTTGGCTTTCAGTTTTAGTTGTTGATTGAGAGTACAAAGAATTTCTGATATACTTTGCTTTCTTGTTTCTTCCTCCACTCCCCATTCATTAGGAAATTATGGTATTCAGATTTTCTATTGATGGTTGTTTAGATATTGTTGTAACCTTCCAATGTTTTTCCCCTTCTCTTCAATAGCTTTCTCAACCCATTTTCACTATCTTTGTGTTTTTCATATCTGTCCTTTGGTCTATTCCTTGATAGGTCCATGGTCTTTACCATAACAACAGCAGGAATATGTACTGTTCTGTACAAGTATTGCAGTGGTTTTAAATTCTCTCCCAAATACTGTGAAAAGTTAATGATGATTAAATCACATTCTAACCTTTTGCAACAATATTTTTTGATATATTTGCTCTAGTAGTTGGGATTGTGCCATTAAATTCAGGAAAGGATATTAGATATTTGTGTCCTAAGGCAAAAATGGGCTCCTTAGCACTTAGTTTAACTGGTGCCCTTGAGGAGTTTGGCTTTTGTTTACCTTGAGTGAAAGTACTTTCATTGAATCTTGTGAAGTGCTAAGCCCCAGACCCAAGATTTGGGTGTCCTTGGTGCCTCCTTGCCTCAGGGGAGGGCTTAGTTTAGACTTGAGTTTGAGTGACAAGCCTGGGACAGTGGTGGTGGTGGTGGGGGCTCTTGGACTACGTGGCTTTGAGTCTGCCTCTTTGTGGTAATTTTGGGTCGCGTGGCTGAGTCACATGTGTGACTCGCCCCTGACGCTGAAAAAGATATAAAAGCCAGGGGTTGGCCTCTTCTTCCTTGGAGCTCTGAGATGCAGCAGGAGTGGCGCGTGACTCTGAGCCAGCCTTATTGAGTTCCCAGCCTTATTGAGTTCCCGGCTGAACTCAGATGTTGATGGTTCCTTGGTAACTATGAATTGTATTGGGTCTGTCTGTTTGTAATTTGTTTAAGGGCTCTTGAGACT
>CM053625.1:183461912-183506835 GCA_028646595.1 Phalanger gymnotis
TGTGTGCTGAATTAAAGTAAGCTTGCCAACCCCTTAACCTTGCTGTCCTTATTAAGGCATATCAAAAGAACCTGGGCTTTCTGGCTGTCTGGCAGCTTTCTGGGTGCTGGCTGTGGGTGGATCTGGACTCCCCACAGAATCTGCTAGCCAGATTGTGGAAACAATATTTCATTCCAAGTATGCCCATCTCCTCTTCAAAATCACTTGAGACATTACCAATATATTTGGCATCTATATAAAATAGCGGTAATCATGTATATAGTGCCACAAGGTTTCAAAAGTGCTATATACACAATACTGCATTTGATGTACATAATAATCCTGTAAGGCAGGTGCTATTATTGTCCCAGTTTTTACAGATGAGGAAACTGAGAGGTTAAGTGAATTCCACAGGGTTACACTGCTAGCATGTATTTGAAGTACAATTTGAACTCAAGTATTCTTGACTAGTCTAGGCTTCTATCCATTGTTACACATGCTACCTTATTATTGTTAGGCAGTTTTGGAGAGACAGTATATTTTTTTTAAATTATCTTATTTTTAATTTATGGAATAAAACAAAACAAAAAATTTATTGCACATGAAATTGCTAAACTGTCATGCACAATTTGCTATTCATTTCAAATATACAACAAAATTGTCATGTACATTTCTTTTTTCCCTTTTTTTCTTCCCCCTCCTCCCTGCCCTAGAAATAGCTACCATTAGGCATAAGTAGGTGTGTTTATACACATACACATACACACACACACTCATATGTAAAATTACTCTACACATATTTCTATTTGTTAATTCTTTCTTTGGATGCAGATAGGCTCTTTCTTCATATATACTTAATAGTTAACTTAAATATTTATAATAGCCAAAATAATTTATTTGCTGAAAGTTTTTCTTAAAACAATATTAGTATTATTGTATAGAATGTGCTCTTAATTCTGCTCATTTCACTCTTGATTATTTCATGCATGTCTTTCTAAAGTGTTTTTCTAAAATAATTGAGCTCATCATTTCTTATAGCACAGTAGTATTCCATCACAATCAAACACCACAACTTGATCAGCCATTACCCAATTGAAGGGCATCCTTGTCATTTCCAATTCTTTGCCAATCTAGTAGGTATGAAATTATATCTCAAGGCTGTTTTAATTTGCATTTTTCTGATCAATAATGATTTAGAGTACTTTTTTCATATGTGTATAAGTTGTTTTGATTTCTTTATTGGAAAACTGCCTGTTCATATCCTTTGGCCATTTATTAATTGGGGACCTACTCATATTTTTACAGATTTTACAAAGTTATTTATAAATTTAAGATATGAAACCTTTATCTGAAAAAAACTATAAAATCCAACCCCAACCTCTGAATTTTCCGCTTTCCTTCTGATTTGGCTACATTTGTTTTATTTATCCAAAGCCTTTTTAAATTTAATATAATCAAAACTATTCATTTTACACCTAAATTTGCACTCTATCTCTTATTTATTCATAAATTGTTCACCTATCCAAAAGCCTGATAAGTAATATGTTCCATGTTCTTCTAATTTTCTTGTAAAATCTCACTTTATATTTAGGTCACATATCTATTTTGACCTTATCTTGGTAAACGGTGTAAGATATTGGTCTATGGTCAATTTCTGCCATAATGCTTTCCCAACAATTTTTACCAAATAATGAATTCTTATCCCCAAATCTTAAGTCTTGACACTTATAAAATATGATGTTATTATGTTTATTTGTTGCCGTAAACTCTGTTTACTCTTTTCCACTGATCTACCTTTCTAGTTCTTAGCTGGTACCAGATAGTTTTGATAATTACTGCTTTATAATATAGTTTTAAATCTGATACTGCTAAATCTACTTGCTTTACAATTTTTTTTTCATTTTTTCCTTTGATATTCTGGACATTTTGTTTTTCCAAATGAATTTTATTATTTTTCCTAATTCAGTAAAATATTTTTTTTTGGCAATTTAATTGGGATGGCATATAAATTAGTTTGGGTAAAATTGCTAATTTTTATTATATTGTCCCTGCTTACTTATATACTTTATAAAAATGTTTTATAATGTCATTTATAGAGTTCCTGAGATAATGTTAAATATTTATATAATTTTGTTTATATAGTTCAGAGATAGTATTAAATGAAATTTTCATTGGCTTCAAGTTCTTCAGTTTTTCCTTTTTCAGATTTATAGCACTCTTTGACTTACATTTTTATTTGATCTAATTGGTTAAGTGATGAGATTATTATTATTATTTTTATTATCCTATATTGATATGCAATGCTTTGGGTAACACCGGAAAAAGCAACATAAACCCCTTGTTTATGGCTAGCAATTGTGTTATAATGTTATACTAGCATATAATGAAAACAAACATTTATTCAATTCTTTCCTCATACATTTCTGACTTGCTTACTTGAGAAGATGTCATTAAATAAAGTTCAGTAGGTATGTCATCGATGTTTCTAATGTATTCCAGGATACCCAACCTTTTTATGGTATCAGAAGAGAAAGGAAGGTCACTTACTCTACTGTCCTCCATGTGAACCTAATCATCACAACAGTGTTGAGTAGAGATGTCCTGTAATACTAGATGGCCTAGACTATTCCATTCTTAAGATTACATAATCCTGATTTAAGTGCTAATTTAATAAATAGTACTTGCTGAGTGCACTGTGGCAGTGAATTAGTCTCATTGCTAGGCCTAGGGTACTGATGTTCCCCTAGGGAAGCACAAAGTCTCCACTGTACATCAATCTCACAGATCCTTGACTTTGCTGTACCCCTCTTCTCATGTTATATTCAACTGATTAAGTTTAAGGGGGTTATGATGATGATTGATGATGATGATGATGATGATGACAAGGATAAGGATGAGGAGGAGGAAGAGGAAGAGGAAGAAGAGGATTCCTCCTTATTTTCCATTTTTCACTTCACTTTCATTTTTCCTAGTGGTATGTTGTGATAGCATTGCTCATGTTCAACTACATAACACAGGGAAAAGGTTATAAGCTACATTCTACTTCTTAAAACTTGTTAAAGTGATACTCCATTGGGCAGCTAGGTGGTGCAGTGAGTAGAGCACCAGCCCTGGAGTCAGGAGGACCTGAGTTCAAATCTGGTCTCAGACACGTGACACACTCACTAGCTGTGTGACCTTGGGCAAGTCACTTAACCTCAATTGCCCTGCCTTCCCCCACAAAAAAAAACAAACAAACAACAACAACAACAATAAAGTGATGCTCTATGACAGCCTTCATGGGCAGTGTTAGCTTCCAGGGATATTACTGCAGTTGAAAGGAATTTGATCCATTTGACCTAATGGCTCTTTCTGTTAGGTATTGTATGACTGTGGACATGGCCCAAAAAACAAAAAGGTGGAACAGCTATGGGCTAGATCATGAAAGAGTTAATATCACTTCCCTTATGAGAAAGATAGTGCAGAAAAGTCACAATTCACTGTTAAATTAGCAAAAAATAGTATAGTAGAGAAAGAATGAAGAAAATTAGCACATATTAAATGCCTACTATATGCCAAGAATCCTCACAAGAGCCCTGAGAGATAGGTGTATAATTATAATCATCTCTCTTTTATAGTTGTGGAAACTGAGGTGGATAGAGGTTAAGTGACTTGCCCAAGGTCACAAAGATAATGTTTGATGCCAGCATCATTCTGATTCCAGGCCAGCACTTGATCCATTGTAGCACCTAACTGCCTCTATAGAAGATATAGAAGAGAACATAGCCCTGAGTATGGCACCAAACATGTGCAACTTAATGGAGAAAGAAGCCTGCCAGGTGAAATCAGAGGCTCTTTAGGGAAGTCATAACCAGTCACATAAAAGGCAGAAGGATATTCAAACTGGGAGGTAAGTCTCAGGAACATTAGATACTCGGGTTATGTCTGTTTCCTCTCCAATTTATGTTCTTTGACTACATACCCTTTATATAGCCCTTCTGCCACATGTTCTCTGGTTATATGCATTCCTTTTGTGTTCTCTGTGTTCCATTTTCCACCTGAGGCATGGAATCTTCAGAATACTACCCTATATATGAGTATATGTAAATAGATTTTTCCTTGTTTTTTTTTCTTTGTTTTAATTAAATGACATATATAACATATACAGTATATATATATATATATATGTTTATCTATTTATTATGAATGTAATGTGAGTAATAAATTTAATAGTTACCCAACAAAACAAGTATCATTTAGATCTAATGAATATTCATTTCTGGTAACAAGATACTTAGTTACTGAATGAATTTGAAATTTACCATATTTATCAGACTGTAAAAAGGAATCTGGAAGATGATTTGAAGGATTAAAAGATTTCTTGAGAACATAGTGGTTTTTCCAGTGTCTCCAATATGTATATTCCTTTGGGGATATAAAAAAAATGAGGAAGGTTCAGCAATGAAGGGGGAATTATAAATCACAACTCCTAAGAAGGTATATCATAGACTATTTCTCTGAATGGCACTGAGTTAATGAGAAAAGACATGATTAATTAAACTAAAGCATAGGTTAAAAGTGGCACAGACAAGTTCAGTCAAGAAAGCTGAGGGGAGGCTAGAGTTGGAAGTGTCAGAATTTCTGTTAACTGACTCATGGTATGGAAATGACATGCACAGAGTTCAAACTGGAGAATCACTGGGGCCACTTGGGTATAATATAGAATACCACAAGCTCTCAGAGTTCTAGGGTGATAATCCTTAAGTTTTATGTGTTCTAACACTGTCACTCATTTTAGTGGACTGTATGATCAATATAAATCTATTGAAATATGATAGACAAAAAAGATCTGACAAATATTAGGCTACTTGAAGAGAGGAATAGAGTCCAGGAATAAGAAAATGAAAGTCCTGTGGTCCTCTGCTCTTGTCAGACTACACATGAAGCATTGTGTCCTGTTCTGGGCACCAGATTTTGGGAATGACATCGATAAAACTAAATATTCAGAGGTGAGGAAATAGTTTGGTGAAAGGCCACATTTATGGATATGAGGATAAATTGAAAAAATTAGGGATGTTTAACTTGAATACAAGAAGATTTAGGTGGAGCATATTCACTGTCCTTAAGTATTCAAAGGGCTATTACATAAGAGAGGGATATGATATGACTTGTTCTGCTTGGACCAAGAGAATATAATTATGAGATATAAATAGCAGATGCAAAGGCCAGTTTAGATTTCAGGTAAAGAAAACACAAGTGGCATAGGCTATCTTAATAGTCACTGGATTCTCTCTCCTTCATCAGAGGTTATCAGGAAAAGTATGTATGATTGTTTTTCTGGAAATATCATAGAGAGGATACTTTACATGCATGAGTGAGACAATATGGTTACTGAGGTCTTCTAACTCTGAAGTTGTATGATTCTATGAAAACATGATTAAGGTTCAGAGGAAGGAGAGAGAATTTCTAACTGGGGAATTAGGGATGAATTTATGGAAACCTGGTACAGAGGATTAACAAAGATGGTAGGAAGAAGAAATACAACTTAGATCCTCCCAGAATCAACCCAACAAAAATCCATTTAGAGTATCTAAATTGCTTAGGTATAGGGAAAAACCTAATGAGAAACCAGAGTAGGTCATTTTTTTCCAGCTTAAATTCATTAATTTGGATAAAAGTTCTAGATAGAGACTGTGGAACCTGGGTGGGCTAAAGGGGAGACTACATTAACTCAGAATAGGATCTCAGATTTAGATCATAGGCTTATACAAAGGATAAATCCACAGCTTTGTCACTCTGTGCCTGAAGACTACCTAGCCAACAGCAATTTGTGCTAGTAACTGTCTACTAAAGCTTCACTCAGAAAAAAAAAAAATTTGTATTGCCAAGAAGAACTCATCTGGATAAAAATAATTCAACCCTGCAGTAAACATAAAAAGTTAGTGAAATAGAGGAATCCAAATAATTTCTGATATATATATATATATATATATATATATATATATATATATATATATATATATATATAAAATTATATAGGAGATAACGGGGGGAAGGTAAGTACAGGTGAATTATTGAAAAAGAAACTATAAAAGGATGAAGTGTTTATTTTCTTATGGGAGGATGATACAAGTGTCCCCTCAGAGCCTTAGTGTCATTAGATATCAAAGGGACAGTTAAAGAAGACCAAGAACCTACAAGTGATTTTGTTAGGTTTAATGATATTAAAAGAAGAAAGAAAGAATGGGAAAAGGATACACAATGAAGAGAAGGGCGAAGGAATTTATTTCAAATAATTGAGGTGTAAAAGTAGAAGTATATACAAATAAGGAATGGTTGAAAGGAGTTGGAATCATTTTCACCTGAGTTGGTCAAAGGAGAGTAAACATAGAGTTCTGTGTCCAAATAGTTTGAACTTCACAAGGAAATAGGAAGGAGTAGAGAAAAGAGAGAAGGAGAAATAAGAAAGGGCATAGTTTCAGGGAGGTAGCAAAATAAACACTAATCTAGCCCGGGGAAGAATTTTGAAGAAAAGAAAGTGTAATAACCTGTGACTGGAGTTTGTGTAAAAGAAAGGGAAGAAAAAAAGGGGAATAGGAGTTCATTGAACCACATGTAAAGAACTGGTTCTAGACAAACTTCTTTCCCACCACCTTCTTTTTAAAGGAAGGCCAGGGAGCAAAGAAAAGAAAGATATACGATAATAGGATGGGAAACACATAGTTAATAATTCATTCCATGAGCTCATTTATGAAACAAAGTAAAAGGCTTTAGAAATTAGAATCCAACAAGTATAATATTTGTAAGAAATAGACATGGAACATGAATATGTACATAGAGGTAAAATAACATGCTGTAGCAAAATCTATTATAATTCATCTGAATTAAAAAAAAAGTAGGGGTGGCAATCATGATCTCAGGCAAACAGCCTCAAAAATAAATATAATTAAAGAGATTAGCAGGAAAAAGGCATAATATTTAAAGTAGGTTATGAATTAATATAAATAGCATATATTCATGATATAGTTTCTAAATAATTAAAAGAAAAGGTAATTGAATTAAAAAGAGAACTAGATAGTAAAACCGTAATACTGAGGGATATCACTGCACTTCTCTCACTTCTAGATAAATCTAACAAAAGAATAGCAAAACAAGATAAGGACCTAGACATCATTTTAGAAACGTTTGAATGATAGAATTTTCACAATTGTTAAATGGGAATAAAAAGGACTGTACATATTTTTCAACTTGAAATGGTATCTACACAAAATTTTACCATGTATTAGGGTATAAAGACCTCACAAAAATGTGGAGCAAATATTTTTAAACACGGTGATTGATTAAATACATATTTGAGGGCTATTGAAGAAATCATTAAACATTAATAAATATCAAACCATATTGCAGAACTGATAAGTTAAAGAATAAATCATAGAAAAATGGATAACCTTTTAAAAATAATAACAACAATGGGACAACATAGCACTTTTGGGGGGGTGAGAATGTAGCCAAAGGGGCCATTAGCCCATAAATTTTAAAACGTATATCTTTAAACACTTTGATCAACAAAAGAAAGAACAGACAAATGAACTTGTTATGTGATTAAAAACAAAACCCTTGGAAACCAACAGGTTTAAAACAAAACAAAAATATACAAATTAATCACTACGGTAGAAATTATCAAAACCAGTGGATTGCTTAATAAAATTGAATGCATAAATTAAAATAATAAGTACAACCCAAAGCTGTTTTATGAAAAGCAATAAAAATAGATTATTAGCTAATTTGAATTTAAAAATAAAAAGAAAATGAACAATCCTGAAATGACTTCCCAAAGAAACAAACTGACAGACCAGATGGGTTTACAAATGAATTTTTCCAAACTTTCAAAAAACAATTATTCCAAATTACATAAATTATTTTTAAAAGTAATTTAAAAATGGATTCTACCAAATCTATTTTATGATATATTCTTGATATCTAAACCAAGGAGAGTCAAAACAGAGAAATCAAATATAAATCAATATCCCTAATTAAAATTAACATACTTTTAAAATTTAAAATAAAATATTGGCAAATGTGCTACTGCAGCATATCACAAAGATTTTACATTTTGGCCAAGTTGAGATTATGCCAGGAATATAGGGTTGATTCAATACTGGGAAGACTATAATCAAAATGGACCATACTGATTGCAAAACCAACAAAAAATAATGCTTATATGAATAGATGCAGGAAAACATTTTGCCAAAATAGAATACTCACTTCAGAAAAGATAGCAAAACTGGAAACATGGAAATAAATGGATATTTACTTAATATGCTAAATTTTATTTAAATAAAACTAAGAGCCAGCTTTATGTATAATGGAGATCAAGCTAGAGACCTTTCTAATTAGATAAGTTATAAAGAAAAAAATTTCTATTGTCATCATTACAATTTGATATAGTGCTAGAAATACTAGTTTAGAAATAAAAAAATAAAAAGAAATTGAGAGAATTATAAGGCAAAAAGGGGAAGAGAATAAGCATTTATATAGTACCTATTTGTTCTATTTTCTCATATTATTTCATTATATTTTCTCATTTCCTCATAAGCAAAATAAAAAAAAAAACAACCCTGCTGTTTTATAGTGGTGCACTTAGAGAACTCTAGACAGTTTATTTATTCAAATGATAACTAGCAAAGTTGAATAATATCAAATAAACTTCATGAACCATTAGCATTTCTATGTATTATAAACAAAGCTCAACAATGAGTTAAACCACAGAAATTTCATTTAAAATAATCATAGAATGTATGAAATATTTGGGAGTCTACCTAATAAGGCATACAGAAACTATATGAATGCAACTACAAAACGATTGCGGACATAAAGATAATTATAAATAATTGGAGAAACAATTGCTCTTGGGTAGGCTAAGACAATATGACAAAAAAGGTCAATACTGCCTAAATTAAAATATTCACTCCCTTACCAATCAAACTACCAAAAAATTTTATTTATTTTCAGTTTTCAACATTCATTTCCTGTTTTTTCCTTTTTTTTGAGGGGGGAAGGCAGGGCAATTGGGGTTAAGTGACTTGCCCAAGGTCACACAGCTAGTAAGTGTGTCAAGTGTCTAAGGCCAGATTTGAATTCAGGTCCTCCTGACTCCAGAGCTGGTGCTTTACTCCCTGCACCATCTAGCTGCCCCTCAACATTCATTTCCACAAAATTTTGAGTTCCAAATTTTCTCCCAATCCCTCCCCTCTCCTCACCCAAAGATGGTGTGTAATTTGATGTAGGGTTTACATATACATTCATATTAAACCTATTTTCACATTAGTCATGTTGTAAAGAAGAATTAGAAACAATGGGAGAAACCATGAGAAAAAAGAAACAAAAAGAGGGAGAGAGCGAATAATATGCTTCGATCTGAATTCATTGTTCTTTTTCTGGATGTGGACAGTATTTTCCATCAGGAGTCTTTTGGAGTCTTAGTTTCCTTGCATTGCTGAGAAGATATGTCTACCAAAGTTAGTCACTGTACAATGTGGCTGTCACTGTGTACAATGTTCTCCTGGTTCTGCTCCCTTCACTCAGCCTCAGTTCATATAAGTCCTTTCAGCTTTTTCTGAAGCCTACCTGCTCATCATTTCTTATAGCACAATATTATTCCATTACATTCGTATAACACAACTTGTTCATCTGTTCCCCAATTGACGGGCAACCCCTCAAGATGTCCAATTCTTAGCCACCACAAAAAGAGCTGATATAAATATTTTTTACATGTTGGTCCTTTTCCTTTTTAATGATCTCTTTAGGATACAGATCTAGAAGTCGTATTGTTGGGTTCATGGGTATGCAATTTTATAGCCCTTTGGGCACAGTTCTAAATTGCTCTCCAGAATGGTTGGATCAGTTTGCAACTCCACCAACAATGCATTAATGTTCCAATTTTCCTACATCTCTTCCAGCATTTATCATTTTCCTGTTTTGTCATAATAGTCAATCTGATAGATGTGATGTGGTACCTCAGAGATTTTTAAATTTGCATTTCTCCAATCAATAGTGATTTAGACCATTTTTTCATATAACTATAGATAGTTTTATTTTCTTAATTGGAAACTGCCTATTCATATCCTTTGACCATTTATCAGTTGGGGAATAACTTGTATTATTAGAAATGAGAGTTTCATCAGAAATACTGGGTAAAAGGGCTTTCCCAGTTTTCTGCTTCCCTCCTAATCTTGGTTGCATTGGCTTTGTTTTTTCAAAACCTTTTTAATTTAATGTAATCTAAATTATCCATTTTTGTCCTTTCTTTTTTTTGTGTTTATTTTTAGTTTTCAACATTCATTTTCACAGGATTTTGAGTTACAAATTTTCTCCCTATCTCTCCTCTACTCCCCACCCCAAAATGGCATACATTCTGATTATCCCTCTCCCCAATCTTCCCTCCCTTCCTTTATCACCCCCCCCCTTCTGCCTTCCTTTCTTTTAGATAGATTTCTATACCCTATGGCCTGTATATCTTATTTCCCAGTTTCATGTAAAACCATTTTTTAACATTTCTTTTTAGAGCTTTGGGTTCCAAATCCTTTCCCTTCTTTGTTCCCCACTCACGCTCACTGAGAAGGCCAGCAATTCAATATAGGTTATACATATGTCACTACGCAAAACACTTCCTCAATAGTCATGTTCTGAAAGACTAACTATATTTATCTCCATCCTACCCTGTCCCCCATTTATTCATTTTTCTCCTTTGACCCTGTCCCTTTTCAAAAGTGTTTGCTTCTGACTACCCCCTCCCCCAATCTGCCTTCCCTTCTATCTTCCCTCTGCCATACCCTTTCCCCTTACTTTCCTGTAGGATAAGATACCCAATTGAGTGTGTCTGTTATTTCCTCCATAAACCAAATCTGATGAGAGTAAGGTTCACTTATTACCTTTCACCTCCCCTCTCGTCCCTTCCATTGTAACAGCTTTTTTCTTGCCACTTTTATGTGAGATAATTTACCCCATTCTATCTCTCCCTTTCTCCTCCCAATATATTCCTCTCTCCACTCTTAATTTTATTTTTTTAGGTATCATCCCTTCATATTTAACTCACTGTGTGCCCTCTGTCTCTGTCTCTCTGTCTCTCTCAGTCTCTGTCTCTCTCTGTCTCTGTCTGTCTGTCTCTATATGTATATATATATATATATACACATATATACATCTATATATACATGTATATGTGTATGTATATATATACATATATATGTGTGTATACACACACATATACATATATATGCATATATACACACATATACATATATATATACACACACACTTATTCCTTTCAACTACCTTAATACTGAGAAAGGTCTCATGAATTACAGATATCCTACATTTTCCATGTAGGAATGTAAACAATTCAAATTTAATAAGTCCCTTATGATTTCTCTTTCCTGTTTACATTTTCATGCTTCTGTTCATTCTTCTATTTGAAAGTCAAATTTTCTATTCAGCTCTGGTCTTTTCATCAAGAATGCTTGAAAGTCCTCTATTTCATTGAAAATCCATTTTTTGCCCTGAAGTATTATACTCAGTTTTGATGGGTAGGTGATTCTTGGTTTTAATCTTAGCTCCTTTGACCTCCAGAATATCATATTCCAAGTCCTTCAATCCCTTAATGTAGACATTACTAGATATTGTATTATCCTGGTTGTGTTTCCACAATATTCAAATTCTTTCTTTCTAGCTGCTTGCAATATTTTCTCCTTGACCTGGGAACTCTGGAATTTGGCTACAATATTCCCAGGAGGTTTTTTTGGGGAATATTTTCTTTCAATGACTATTTTATCCTCTGGTTCTAGAATCTCAGGGTAGTTTTCCTTGATAATTTCTTGAAAGATGATGCCTAAACTCTCTTTTTTTTGGATCATGGCTTTCAGGTAGTCCAATAATTTTTAAATTGTCTCCCCTGGATCTATTTTCTGGGTCAGTATTTTTTCCAATGAGGTATTTCACATTGGCTTCTACTTTTTCATTTATTTTGGTTCTCTTTTAGAATTTCTTGATTTCTCATAAATTCACTAGCTTTCATTTGCTCCACTGTAAGTTTTAAGGAATTATTTTCTTCAGTGAGCTTTTGAATCTTTTTTTCCATTTGACCAATTCTGTTTTTTAAGGCATTCTTCTCCTCATTGGCTTTTTAGACTTCTTTTGCCATTTGGGTTAGTCTATTTTTCAAGGTGTTATTTTCTTTCGTATTTTTTGGTTCTCCTTTAACAAGCTTTTGACTCATTTTTCACAATTTTCTTGTGTCCTCATTTCTTTTCCTAGTTTTTCCTCTACTTCTCTTACTTCATTTTCCAAATCCTTTTTGAGTTTGTCCATGGCCTGAGAGTAATTCGTATTTTTCTTGGAGTCATTTGACATAGGATTTTGACTTTGTTGTCTCCTTTTGGCTGTATGTTTTGATCTTGTCACCAAAGTAAGATTCTATAGTCTGAGTTTTTTTACACTGTCTGCTAATTTTCCCAGCCAATTACTTGACTTTTGAGCTCTTTGTCAAGGTATGACTCTGCTTCCAGAGTGGAGAGTGCTATGTCCCAAGCTTCACGGGTTTTGCATTGCTGTTTTCCAAACTACTTGAAAGCACCTGTAAATTTTCAGTTCTTCTCAGGTGGTATGATCCAAGGAGAGGTGTTTACTCCTCTCTTGACCCATGCTTTGGTCTGTGAATGACCTCAAGCACTCTTCTGCCTTGGAACTGCCAGGAGGACTGCCCCCTCCACAGCCACCATAAGCTCTGCCACATGAGCACTCCTACTCACCCCAGTACTGCCACCCAGGACTGTGACCCAGATCCAAGCTGGGCAAAGGAAAAGAACCTTGCCTCAGTGCCAGCAAAGAGATCCCTGTACTCCCACTCTGATCAACAACTTGATTCCCCTCACCATCTGTGGGCCTGGAGCTCCAGAGGCATCCACTGCTGCTGCTGCTACTGCTGCAGCCACCACAGCCACCTCTGCTGCCCCGTGGGCTGCAGCCAGACCACACCCTGCTCTCACCAAATCCAACAGAGTTTTCCCACTAACTTGCTAAGTTTTCTTTAGTTCGTGAGTTGAGAAGTCTGAAAACCACCACAGTTGAGTGATTCAGTGCCCTGAGGCCTGTGCTGCCAGGTCTGCTTTGGCCCATGATGTGATAGTCCTTTCCCAGGTACCATCCAGCCTGTCTTGGGCTAGAGACTTGTTTCACTCTGTTGTTTCATGGTTTCTGTAGCTCTAGAATTTGTTTAGAGTCACTTTTACAGGTGTTTGGAAGGATTTGGGGGAGAGCTCAAGCAAGTCCCTGCTTTTACTCCACCATCTTGGCTCTACCCCCCAAAATTATTCATTTCGCATTTCATAATGTACTCTATCTCTTGTTTGGTCATAAATCTGTCCATTCTCCATAAATCTGACAGATAAACTATTCCTTGCTCCTCTAATTTGTTTATGGTATCGGCCTTCATAACTAAATCATGTACCAATTTGGGCTTTATTTTGGTATGTGCTGTAAGATATTGGTCTACGCCTACTTTCTGCCATACTGTTTTTCCAGTTTTCCCAGTAGTTTTTGTCAAATAGTGGATTCTTATCCCAAAAGCTAGGGTCTTTGGCTTTCTCAAACAGTAGATTACTATAGTCATTGTCTACTGTGTCTTGTATGCCTAACCTATTCCACTGATGCACCTCTCTATTTCTTAGACAGTACCAAATAGTTTTGATGATTGCTGCTTTATAATACAATTTCACATCTGGTACAGCTAGGCCATCTTTCCTTGCATTAATTCCTTTGATATTCTGGACCTTTTATCTTTCCACATGAATTTTGTTATTAATTTTTCTACCTCTATAAAATACATTTTTGGTAGTTTGATTGGTATGGTACTGAATAAGTAAATGAATTTAGGTAGAATTTTCATTTTTATTATATTAGCTCAGCCTACCCATGAACAACTGATGTTTTTCCAATTATTTAGATCTGACTTTATTTGTGTGAAAAGTGTTTTGGAATTGTGTTCATATAGTTCCTGGGTTTGTTTTGACAGGTAGATTCCCAAATTATTTTATAATGTCTACAGTAACTTTAAATAGAATTTTTCTTTCTTTCTCTTGCTTTGTTAGTAATATATAGAAATACCAATGATTTCTGTGGGTTTATTTTATATCCTACAACTTTGGTAAAGTTGTTTATTATTTCAAATAGTTTTTTACTTGATTCTCTAGGATACTCTAAGTATATCATCATATCATCTCCAAAGAGTGATAGCTTTGTTTCTTCTTTACCTATTCTAATTCCTTCAATTTCTTTTTCTTCTGTTATTGCTAGTACCATATTGAATAACAGTGGTGATAATGGACATCCTTTTTTTCATCCCGATGTTATTGAAAATGAAAAGGCTTCTTTAAAGAGCTAGAACAAATAAGAAAATTTATTTGGATAAAAAACTTCAAGACCCTTAAGGGAAAAATTGAACAAAAACAATGTGAGAAGGAAGGGAACCCAACAATAACAAACTTAAGTTTTATTAAAAAGTAGTAATCATCAAAAAGAGATTTGCTGAGAGGAGAGAGAGATATGAGACACACACACACACAGACCAAGACAAGAGAGACACAGAGACAGGCACAAACACAGAGAGACAGACACAGAGAGAGACACAGAGAGAAGGCTCAAACTATTTGGCAAAAAACTGCTGGGAAAACTAGAAAGCAAATTGGCAGAAATTAAATTTAGACCAACACTTTAAATCACAAGCCAATAGTAGATCTAAGTGAATATGTTTATACTTAGATATAACACTTCACATCATAAACAAATTTGTAGAGCAAGGAAGAAATTACCTTTCAAATCTATGCATAGGAGAGGAATTCATTACTAAGAGAGGATAAAGAAGACTACAGATGATAAAATGGATAATTTTGACTACATAAAATCAAAGTTTTTGTACAAATTAAACTGATCCAGATAAGAATGGAAGGGAAATTAACTAGAGAAAAATATTTGCAGGAACTTTTTCTAATAAAAGTGTCATTTCCAAAATATATAAAACTGATTCAAGTTTTCAATAAAGCCATTCATCCATTGATAAATGGTCACAAGATTAGATTAGGCAAAGGAATAAATCCTAATCAACAGCCATATAAAAATACTCCAAATATTTAGCAATTAGAGAAATACAACTCTGACATTCTACCTCACACCCATCAGATTGACAAATCCAACAAGAAAGTAAAATGACAAATTTTGAATGACCTCTGGAAATAAAAGAATGGAGTCCACCAAATTTCTTTTATGATAGCAATATGTTATTGATATCTCAACCAGGGAGAGTCAAAAAAGAGAAAGAAATTGTAGATCAATATCCCTTAATAACATAAAAATTTTAAAATAAAATATTAGCAAATGTGTTATGGCAACATATCACAAAGATTTTGCATTGTGGCTAATTTGAATTTAAAAATAAAAATAAAAACCAAGTTTAATTCTAAAATGAACAATCCTGAAATTACTTTCCAAAGAAACAAACTGAAGGACCAGATGGGTATACAAATGAAATTTCCCAAACTTTCAAAGAACAATTATTCCAAATTACATAAATTGTTTATAAAATAATAATAAAAGAATAGATTCCACCAAATTTCTTCCATAGTAGAAATATGTTCTTGATATCTGGAGATGTGAAATAATCCATCTGTTTTGAAAAACAATTTGCGACTATATCCACAGAGTTACTATCTGCATATCTTTTGGTCCAGCTATTTGTAAAATGCTGTTCAGACAGCACTCAGGAGTGTTGCAGCAAATGTGTTTGATGTTTCTGGCCCAGAAAAATCACCTTCCAAGCTAACCATGTGACTTGTAGCCTCAGTCATACATTCCTTCCTTTTCCTATAACCCATCATTACCTTCAAAGTCTCACAAGTGACAAGCTAGAGCCCATTCAGAGGAGGGTGATCAGTGTGGTAATGAGAGGACATCATGAAATATGAGGAATGGTTAAGAGCCTTTCTTAACGCCTATTCTTTCTACCACCCCAAACTACCTTGTATTCACTTTCTGTATATTTGGTGAATTCTTACATGTACATACCCTGCTTCTACCATTAAAACATAAACTTCTAGAAGAAGGGACTTCTTCACTTTAGTCAGTTAGTAAATAAACATTTCTTGAGCATCTATGATGTGCCGGGCACTGTCTTAAGCTCTGGGGATACAAAGCATGTCAAAAGACAGCCTCTGCTCTCACAGAGGTTATTTTCTAATGGGGACTCCAGGAATTACATAGTTTTTATTTCTCTGATGCCTGGAACATAGTAGGTGCTTAATACACATTTATGAGCTGATTCAAAAACTTAAGAGAGGTGTGAAGTTTTTTTTTCCCCAGGTATTTTAAGACCTGTCACTTGAAAGAGGGGTTAGACTTGTTTTGGTTAGCAGAGGGTAGAATTAGGAGCAGTGGATAGAAGCTGCAATTAGAAGGGAAGAGAATAAATAAAAATCTTCTGATAAAGGTACAATTGGTCACCTAATGAGATGAGTTCCTCATCACTACAAGTCTTCAAACAAGTCTATAAAATTTATAAGAGCTTTGTTTTTGTGGAGATGGTGACAATAGAGAGGAGAAAGAAATTGAAGAAGGAGGTAAAGTGAGAGGAATAAAGGAGAGAGGAGTAAGTACAATAAAAAGGGCAACAAAATAGAGAGTTTTGGGGATAGTCAGAGACTGTTGTATATATGGACTTACTAAGAAGCAAGAATGATGAAAAAAGAGGAATTACCTCCTAGGTTTTCCTTCCTAGCAGAGAGGTTCAATCTCTTAATCTCCCATTACCAGAGAATCTACTTAGTTGTATCATGGAGGCATACTGAACTTCTTGTTGTGGTTCAATCATTTTTAGTTATATTTGACTCTTCTTGACCCCATTTAGGGTTTTCTTGGAAAAGATACTGGTTTACCATTTCATTCTCCAGTTTGTTTTACAGATAAGAAAACTGAGGCAAATAGGGTTAAGTAACTTAACCAGGGTCACACAGCTAGTAAGTGTCTGAGGCCAGATTTGAACTCCAGTCTTCCTGACTCTAGGCCCGGCATTTTAACCATTGTGCCACCTAACTATAATATCCTACACTTGGGTTTAAAATAAATTTTCTTAAGTATAAGATGTGATAGAATTGTGTCTAGATGAAAATTTATCCGAAAAAGATTTGGGGGTTTTGGTGGCTTGCAAGATAAAAGTGAGTCAACCAAACTGAAAGGTAATAAATGAATTTTGTTGTTCAGTTGTTTCAGTCATGTCTAATTCTTAATGACTTCATTTTAAGTATTTTCTTGGCAAAGATATGGATTGATTGACAGTTTCCTTCTCTAGCTCATTTTACAGATGAAGAAATGAGGCAAACAGGGTTAAGTGACTTGCCCAGGGTCACACAGCTAGTAAGTGTCTGAGACCAGGTTTAAACTCAGGAAGATGAGTCATCTTGATTCCAGACTAGACACTCTATCCTCTGTGCCACCTAGTTGTCCCTCAATAAAAAATAAACTAGTAGAATTTTTATAATGGATTAAGAGAATCATAGCTTCCAAAAATAAGTAGGTGATAATTCTGCTTCATTCTACCCTGATCAGATCACTTCTATACTATTATATTCTGTCCTGGGAGACACATTTTAGGAACAGAATTGATGAAGTATAAGTGGTCCGAAGGAGAATAGTCAGGATGATGAAGGATTAATCATGATAGTTCACATTTATAGAGCACCTACTACGTGTCAGGTACCATGCCAACTTCTTTTTCAATATTATCTCATTTGATCCTCATAGCAACCTTAAGAGACAGGTGCTATTATAATCTCCATTTTACAGATGAGAAAATTGAGGTAAACAGAGGTTAAGTAACTTGCCCAAGGTTATACGGCTAGTAAGTATCCGAGGTTAGGTTTGGGCATAACTCCAGGCCCAGCATTTTATCCACTGACCTCCTAGTTGTCTCAAACTTATGCCATGTAAGTTGGACATAGATGAGAATATAGCAGGGGAAAAGGGTTTTCTGGTTGGTAAATCAGTGATTCTGAATTACTGGGGAATAGGACTAGGGGACTAGGGGAATAGGAGTTGTGATTTTATTAGTTATTGTTTAGGAGAGGTACCAGTTAATTGGGTATTCAGTTGATCAGAGACAGGGGTGGGATATCAGTGGCAATGGTAGTGGTAGTGGTTTAAAGTGCATATAAAATGCATATAGAATGAGGACCCCAGGCTGTCACTTCACTTGCTGTACCTCTCCTTGAGAAGAACTAGGTACATTCCCCTTAGAGAAGAGAGGACTCAGTTGAGAAAGGCTGATTTGAAGTCCTCGAATCTTGTTAGGTGTAAAAGAGATTCGTCTTATTTTGGTTGATTCCAGTCAGCAGAGCTGGGATCAGTGGTTGGAAGGTGCAGATGGACATTCAGGTTTAATGTAAGGAAAACCTTTCTCTAAGTTAGTGTTCTCCTCAAATGGAAGAAGCCACCTCTGCATGTAGTGAGTTCCCCTTAAATGAAGGTTTTCAAGGAAAGGCTGGAGGACCTCTCATCAGGTACATTAAAGAGAAAGAGTGATTAAAAAAAGTATAGCTGGAATGAGATAACCAAGAAGTTCCTTCCACCCCAGATATTCCGGGATTCCCTGAGTTTAAGGATACAACTTAGACATTGGAATAGTGGTTTTAGTCCTAAATGTCTTAGATGTCTCCTAGTTTAAACTCCTCACTTAACAGATTAACAAAGAGTTAAGTGACTTTCCTAAGATCATAGAGCTGATAAATAGAGATTACCTTAAAATGGAGGACCGAAGACTCTAAATCTAGTATCCTTTCTGCTAAATCATGTTGCCACTGGTATTGCCCATATGTGAGAATGTTGTTACTGAGTTGTTTCAGTCATATCTGACTCTTCGTGACCCCATTTGGGGTTTTCTTGGCAAAGATACCAGAGTGGTTTGCCATTTCCTTTTCCAGATCATTTTACAAATGAGAAAACTGAGGCAAACAAAGTTAAGTGTTTTACCCAGGGTCATACAGCTAGTAAATGTCTGAAGCTGGATTTGAATTCATGTCTTCCTGACTTCAGGCTTGGTGCTCTATCCACTGCACCACCTAGCTAGCCTGTAGAAGTAAAATAGCTGTATTGTTAGCAGTCATTACACCTGACAAGTTTCTAGGCACAAAGGCCGGTGCATATGGTAATGGTTGAATGAGCCAACATTAGTGCTTTATGAGAAATCGTGTATGAAAACGTTTGATTGTGAAGAGTCAACTAGGTCATCTAATGTAACAGGCAGAGTGGTGAAGCACTAGATTTGGAATCAGAAACTTTATATGTCAGTATCTGTAATGGAGAGGGTTCAGACACACTCTCCTCGCTCGCCACTTACCAGCTGTGTGACATTGGGTAAAACATTGAATCTTTCTGAGCCCTGGTTTCCTCGTCTATAGAACAGAGATGATAATATTGGTGCTATCTACCTCACAGGGTTTTGGGGAAATGATCTGTCACTTCTAAAGTATTATAGAAATGTGAACAACAAAAGGTTCAGGTGGCCATTCCTTATTAGTTTCTCTACTGAGTAGTCTGTTCAGGAAAAAAAAATTGGATTTGGTCATGAAATTGGGAATATCTATCCAAACCATGTAGGGCCAGTTATCCAGAAGCTTACACATATCTGGATAGAATATTTTAAGTTGTTTGTAGCAGATTGTGCAGCTAAGCATGCCTCATTGGCTAATTAATGTTGCCAATGAGATGTTCCACTCAATGATTGTTTAGCCTAGAGTAGAATAAAATGCTACCACTACTAGTGCAGTATCATTATGCAACAGAAAATTAAAAATCTGATAATTTGATTGGAGGTCTCAGGTGAGTTTTTGTGTAAAAACGTAAACCTCAAGTAGCTATAAACAGGTAAATGTTTTATTCATCCTACTGATACGAAATAAATGCTTATGACATAAATTATGTATAATTAATACTCCTGGGATAAAAAAGTATGCTAATAGGTTGTCAGTTAATTAAGAAAGGAAGATGAGGTAAACAAAGGTGATTATAATTTACTTTGGGACCATAAACAGAAATCGTGCCTTAAATAATCTCTAAAAAAAATACATTATGTAGCAAATACTTCAGTCTCCATCCAGAATGGTAGCATAATGTTTTATGGCAAATGTGCAGTAGAGATGTTAAATGAAGAAACAGTTTGTGATAACAGACCCAGGCCACAGAACTCTCCATTACTGGTGTTCTGTTGGGTCCTGTTTTGTGAGCAGTTCTCCTCTCTTTAGAACTGTTAGCTACAAAGAGCTGTTTTGAAAATGGAAAACTATTAAGCTGGGAAGGAAGGAAGGGAAGAGAAGGCAAAAGAGGGGAAGGGATGAGAAGGGAAGGATAGAAAGAGGAGGGGTGCAGAGGAGAAAGGAACAGATGGGAAAAGAGAAGGGGAAAAATCAAGATTTCTGTATGCTAATAAAAACTAGAAAACATATGCATACTGAAAAGCGATTATTATGTTTTCTTACAACTTTAAGTTAAATTCTTTGATATTCGCCTCCAGACACTTTTGATGATATTGTCAAATGAGAATAACAGAATCACGTGATAGTGATGTAAATCATCACTTCCACTGGGTTCTCACTGCCACCTGGTAATCTTTTTATTTGTCTCTTAGTGATTCTATGGGACAGCTAGATGACACAGTAGAGAAGAGTGCTAGTCCTGGAATGAGGAAAACTCATCTTCATGTGTTCAAATCTGTCCTCAGACACTTATTAGTGATGTGATCCTGGACAAGTCACTTAACCCTATTTGCATCAGTTTCTTCATCTATAGAATGAGTTGGAGAAGGAAATGGCAAACAATTATAGTATCCTTGCCAAGAAAACCCCAAAGGGAGTCATGAAGAATTGGGAATGATTGAAAAAAACTGAATAACAACAAGTAATTCTATGGTATATTTTATATCGCAGCTATTTTAAACTTTCTCCATTCTCCTCAAGCTCTGGAACCCCACCATCTCTCTGAAGATAACCTTACTTTACACAGGGATGGGTGAGTAGAGGCTCAGAATGCCAAGTGAAAAAGAAACCTTAGACACTTACTTTGTCCTTCCTCACCACATATTGCCTTTGACAACTAACTATGGAAGCAAAACCTTCAGCCCTCAGTTACCCAAAAGGGTTGTCACCACTGCAGAACATAGAAGAGTCTATAGCACCACTCACCTTTTAAAGAAGATTATGGAAGATAAGAATAGTAGTGGGAAGTGACCATGACTGCCCAGAATTCCTTATCCCTTTTACCACAGGCCCATTCTGGCTGTCGTCAGTATCAGCATTCTTGGCCCTAGAACTGCAAAAAGGAATAAACAGCTGCTTCCTGAGATAACACTTTTCACTAATCGTTAGGGTAGGGAAGTTATTTTTCCCTGACTAATAATTTATTTCTTTTCAAGCCTGGGTTGTCTTTATAACTTTCACCCATCTTCCACCCGAGTTTAAACAGGAATCAAATCTCTTTCCCAATTGACAATATTTTACACACTTGAAGCTGTTCTGTGCCCCATAAGTCTTCTTTTCTTCAGGCTAAATATACACAATTTCTCTTAAAGATTGTGATGGAGAAAGACAGAAGAAATGGCAATCATGTAATGACTGGGATGAATATATTTCTCCTTACTACTTTCTATCCCTACTGTCATTGCTACCCTCCCTTCTCATTTTCTGATCAACTAAATACCTGATTGACTAGTACTCCCCTGTCCTATGACCAACCAAGCCTTGACTCTTATTCCCTTAATTCCTGTAATTCAGAGTTGTTACTCCGCCTAGGTGAAAATCTGTTTCCCTTGCTGCCTTTCCTTGTACCCCCATCCCTATATAACTTTAATTTTCCTTGAATCACCATTTTTCTTTGTATTCTTCCTCCAATCTAGTATATATATCCTTGCTCTGTTAGGAATTTTTTTTCTATCCTAGATTGCTTTCTCTCTCCTTTCCATGATTTCTTTGCATGGTGACTCATTCCTGGATGCTTTTGGCACTTTGGATTGTTTGTTTCTCATGACTTTCTATGAATGAGGCCAGAAGTGTCACTTTGTAACTACCTCCTATCCTAATTCCACCACTATCCTCTACCAGTTTCTTTTTGAGTTTTATGCATCCATAAACCATAACCTGTCCAAAGCTTACTGTATCTAGAGATCCTTAGGTCTCTTAACTCAAGGTAGTTATTACTAGTTAACTCAAGATTTTAATATATGGTTCATCCTCACATCTACCCTCACCTACCATCCTCATACCTGGGGATTAATACTCAGAATTAATGTTGATATTCACTCAAAAATATAAGCTTCTCAGTTTACCTAGCCCAAATAGACTCCTATCATTCCTCCCTGTTCTGTGTCTCAATTCTACGTGTATGGTCAGTCACAATCTAGATCTCACCCTTCCTCCCACCTTAAAGGGGTCTGTTTCTATGATTTTGAACTCTTAAATTCCCATCTCTGATTATAAGCTTCTATTCTTCCATCTCTGCCTACACCAACCCTTCTAACCTGCTTTCTGTCCTAACCACAATCTCCACCCTATTCTTTCCTCCCTGTTGTTCAAACCCTTTACTCATGTTCTTTCTCATTTTTATCCCTTCATAGTTTTAATTCTAATTAGTTCTACCATGTACTGTCACTTGTGTCTGAATCGTTTGTCCCATTGTCCTTCCATTGTTCATATCTTACTAATTATCAACCCAACTCCTAGATCACCCCCATTGTCAATTTTCTTCACTTCCAATCCTAAATTGTTGAACACTGTTCGTGGAAGTTATACACCCATACTACTAACTTATACATACTAACTTGGTCCACTGTTAATTCATATTAGGTAATCTTAACTGCACGACCACTTCTACACAGCTGGATTTTTATTCTTCTGTGAATAATACTCTATAAATTCTCTGAAGCCTCTGTTCCAAAATATCTCTATCTTTAAAGAGCAGAGGTAAGATATGGGCAAAATTGAGCTTTAAAAAGACGAATTTGCCACCAGCTTCTTCCATTTAGATCTATACTTTATAATACTACCATCTTGATTTTCCTTAAAGTTGTTTATATCATGTCACTCTCTTGCTGAGAAATCTTTAATATCGCCTTATGGACTACAGTATGAGGTCATAATTCCTTTGTTTTAAATTTAAAGCCATTTAAAATCTGACCTCTGCCTATCTTTTCAACCTAGGCTCCTAACAATCTCCTACATGAAACTTCTATTACTTTTTGCTTTGTTTCCTCATTATTCCCAAACATATTCTTATGTTATTATTTGTTCAAACCATACTTTCTATTGTTCTCCATTCTCTCCTTTCTCAATTCTATCTACTCTTTAATGCCTCAGATGAAACATTCCTAATTATGAATTGGAATATAATTCCTCCTGTTAGAGGAGTTTGTGTCACCAGGATACAGGAGTAGATGGAGATATGGAGGAGCTGTGGAGGCTTGTGAGACTTTTCCCCCCCATAGTCAGGAGGCGTTTGTCTTTTTCAGCCTATGGGCAAGGTCAGTTATGGTTTCAGGGTGTCTCTTCTCAAGCAATAGTGTAGGGCAGGCTCATTAGGAAAGAATGTGCTTTGGCTTTGATCTCCACCAATGAGAATATCCCATCATGAAACACGGGGAAATGTGGTTTACATTTAGTTTTACTTTTGCTCAAGTGATTTCATTTTTTGTAGGCTTGAAGTTTATAAGACGAAAACAAAAAAAAATCTTTGGAATAGATCAAGAGACCTGGCTTTTATTACTAGAAATTGGCCATGGACATTGGCCAAGTCACTTTTCTTCTCTGAGAATCAGTTTGCCCGCTTCTAAAATGAGGTAGCTAGTTTAGATAATATCTAGGTTCCATTAGAGTTCTATGATTATAATTCTTCAATAGGCCGTTCTTTGAAATTTCTGGAGTGAAACTTTTATTAACTACTTTCTTCATATAGGACACTGTGCTAGGGATTAGGATAGAAAGAACAGACAAAACCTTATTGCACCCACCATGAAGCTTCCAGTCTAGGAGAGGCTATTACACATATGCGAAAACTGTGATACAAAATAATACAAGAGAAAAACAAGCTAAGTTTTACTAAAGGTCCTCAGGGGTAAGGTTGTAAGGGTCCTCAGGGGTAAGTCCTCAGGGGAGGAGACTTCATTGAAGAGGTAGAATTTGATCTAGGCATCTAAGCGAAGATTAGGATTTCAACATGTTCAGTTGAAGGAGGAAATATTAGGAAAAGGGGAAACGGGGAGTGAGCATGAGTCCAGAGGTACTGCATGTGTGTGGGGAATGGTAAATAGTCCAAATAGAGTAAAGGGCACTTCACATATTAGAGAATCATATGTGATGAGGCGGAAAAGGTAGAGGAAGCAGCAGATTATGCAGTGGAGTGCCTATCAGGTTGCAGCTTTGTAGGAGATGTAATAGCTAGGGTATTGGAACTGGAATCAGGAAGATCTGAGTTTGAAATCTGCCTCAGACGTATATTAGCTGTATGACCCTGAGCAAATTGCTTAATTTCTCATTTTTCTCATCTATAAAATGAGGGGAAAATAGCATCTACCACCCAGAGTAGAAATGAACATTAAATGAGGTAACATATGTGAAGCCCTTTTCAAATCTTAAAGTTCTATCCTATTACTACCATTACTGTTATTGTTGTTGTTTTAATTATCATTGAGTCATTGAAAGATTGAAGCACAGTAACATGAACAGATTTGTGATAAGGAGGATAAACCAGGTAGTTGTATAAAAGATGAATTAGAGAGAAAAATGATTGTTCTAATTAAATTGTGTGAGACTTAAATTATGCTCCACATTTTAAATATATAATTTAATTCAAAATTTTACCCATGATTCCACTAACAGGATGTAGAATTACAGGAAAAAACCAGGCCATCCATCTCCAAACAATGACTAAACTTTATCTCACAGGTCAATGATCATTGGGTTAGAAATCAGAAGACCTAGGTGGTTAAGGTCCTAGCCATGCAACCAATTAGCTGTGTTAATTTGGGCAAGAGATTTAACCTCTTGTATTCGTTGCCTTCTGAGCTCAATTATTAATTTGTCACAGACAACTCCCAGACCTATTTATATACCTCCAGACAGATAACTCATTTTATTCTGAGGTCCAGTCCCATATAACCATATAACCCATATAACTTTTTTCTCTTATGTGGAGGTTTTGTAGGCAACTCAAACTCAACATATCTAAATTAGAACTCACTATCTATATCCCCAAACATTTTTGACTCTGAACTCTGTTATTTCCCTCTGGGATGCCATCATACTTTTAGACACCAAAGTTTGTTATCTTGGAGTCATTCTCAATACATCACTCTCCGTCATCCCACATATCCAATCAACCAGGTGTCCAGTCTTATTCTGTCTCCACAACATCTCATGAATCTACCCCCTTCTTTATTCACATAGTCTCCACCTCCATTCAGGACCTCATTACCTCTCATCTGCATTAGTTCAATATCTTCTTAATGGGTCACTCTACCTTTGGTCTCTCCCATCTCTAATCCATCTTCCACATGTTCACCAAAATGATTTTTCCAAACCGAATAGTTGACCATGTCACTCCCCTGTTCAATAACTTCTGGTGGCTCCCTAGAGTAAAATTAATTCCTCTTTAAGTAAAATGAATTTTTTCACCTCTTCTTACCTTTCCACTCTGCTCACACTGACCTGTTGTGCTCTGCCTCCCAGTTCTGTCCCTTTATAGTGGCTGTCTCTTATGCCTGTAGGGCTTTTTAGTCTACCCTTTACCCCTTGGACTTCCTGATTTTCTTCAAATTTCAGCTCACCAAACCATCTACATGCAGCCTTTTCCTGATTCTCCCACTCAATGGCAGGTGCCCTCCCTCGCCAAAATGCCTTTTTATTCATCTTGTATATATTCCGTATATCCATTACATATATGCTTACTCTCGATTAGAATTTCTTATAGGTTTCTTGAGAATAAATATTGTTTTGTTTTTATCTCTGTATGTCCAGCACTTAGTACAATGTCTAACACATAGTAAATACGTAATAAATGCTTACTTAGTGAATTTTGGGTTAAGCTTTCTCACCTATGAAGTAGGAACTATAACATCAGTCCTGACTATTTTACAGGGCTGCTCTGAGAATCAAATAAGAATGGATGTAAACACAATTCAGAAATACAAACATCAGCTGTTATTATGAGAAGCAGACTATAGAAAGGAGGACTTCTGAAGATCGGCAACAGTAAGGCTCAAGTGTGTACTCTGGCTGGCAAAGCTCCAACATATCACCTTTTCAACTGGAAAATGAATGCCAATTTATCCTGGTCTTCATCAGATAGCTCTCTTAAATAAAGAACCGATGCTCTCCCTAAAGGAGATGAAAGGTTAGAATCACTGAGGGTGAGAAACCGTGGTGATATATTTCCAGATGTTTGAACCATAGTGGCTCCTCAAGAGTTGTACTCCAGGTTGATCCTGGCAGCACTTGTAGTCACTGTCACCCTGCAGCACAAAAACAATGAAGCTTAACATCTAGTTACCAAGAAAGCTGCCAGAAAGAAGCCTTCTTCCCTCACTGGGTCCTGGCCTAAAGTCCTCTATCTCACACATCCTTATAACCTTCCCAGGAGCAGCCTTAAAATCTCTACCTGACTTCCAGCAATCAACCACCAAACTGAATTGCCCTGTTTCTTGTTATCACTTGTTATACAGTTTTGGGGATGATGAAGGGAAGAGAATAAACATTTACCTAGTGCCTATTTGCTAGGCACAGTGATAAGTAATTTTTGCAAATACTTATTTCAATCCTTCAAACAATCTTTCAAAGTAAGTGCTAGCAGCAGGGGCAGAGCCAAAATGGCAGAGAAAAAGCAAGGAGTCACTTGATCGCTCCCCCAAACCCCTCCAAATACCTGTAAAAATGACTCTAAACAGATTCCAGAACAATAGAACCTAGAAAAAGACAGAGAGAAATAAATTTCCACCCCAAGACAACCTGGAAGTTTGACAAGAAAAGTCTGTTGCACCAGGCTGAGAGAGTAGTGCAGTCCAGCTCTGGGCTCTAGCAAACCTGGAGCAGACCTCGGGGGACTGAATCACTGGCAGCTGTGGTGGTTTCCAGACTTCTCAACCCACAAATACCAAAGAAAACTTAGAAGATCAGTACAAGAGGTCTGTTGGACCTGGGTGAGAGAGGAGTGCAGGGCAGC
Organism: Phalanger gymnotis; assembly: GCA_028646595.1. NCBI lineage: Eukaryota > Metazoa > Chordata > Mammalia > Diprotodontia > Phalangeridae > Phalanger > Phalanger gymnotis. The sequence goes on from CM053625.1 coordinate 183,489,168, forward strand.
CCAGTCCCAGCACATCTGGGCAGTGGTGGTGGCAGCAGTGATGGTGGCAGTAGCAGCAGCAGAGGCTGCTTCTGGAGGTCTCAGCCCACAGATGGTAAGGGGATTGAACAACTGATCAGAAGGAGATTCCAGGGGTCTCTTTGCTGGAACTGAGGCAAGACTGTTACTTTGCCTGTACTTGGATCTGGTTCACAGTCCTAGGTGGCAGTCCTGGGGTGAGAAGTACTAACACACCAGAGCTTGTGGCAGCAGTGGAGAGGGAATCCTCCTCACAGTTCCAAGAGAGAAAAGAGGGCTTGTGGTCACTCACTGACCAGAGCACAGGGCAGGAGAGAAGTAAACACCTCTCCTTAGATCATACTACCCTGGAAGAACTGAAAACTTACAGATCCCTAGAAGTATCTCTGAAAACAGCGGCACAAAACCCCTGAAGCTTGGGACAGTATGCGCTCCACACTGGAAGCAGAGCCCTACCTTAACAAACAGTTAAAAACTCAAGTAACTGGGAAAATGAGCAAACAACTAAAAAATAAGCCTTATTTTTGGAACAAGGAAGATCAAAACATATATTCAGAAGACAACAAAGTCAAAACTCCTATGTCCAAAATCTCCAAGAAAAATATGAATTAGTCTCAGGCCATGGAAGAGACTAAAAAGGATTTTTAAAATCAAGTATGAGAAGTACAGGAAAAATTGAGAAGAGAAATGAGAGTGATGCAAGACATCATGAAAAACAAGTCAATAGCTTGGTGAAAGAGACTCCAAAAATACTGAAGAAAATAAAACCTTAAATAATAGACTAACTCAAATTACAAAAGAGGTCCAAAAAGCCAATGAGGAGAAGAATGCCTTAAAAAGCAGAATGGAAATGGAGATCGAAAAGCTCACTGAAGAAAATAATTCTTTAAAAATTAGAATGGAGTAAATGGAAGGTAAGGACTCTGAGAAATCAAGAAATTATAAAACAAAACAAAACCAGAAAAATAAAAAAAATAGAAAACAATGTGAAATATGTCACTGGAAAAGCAACTGACCTGGAAAAATGATCCAGGAGAGATAATTTTGAAATTATTTGGACTACCTGAAAGCCACGATCAAAAAAAGAGCCAGGCATCATCTTTCAAGAAATGATCAGAGAAACCTACCCTGAGATTCTAGAAACAGAAGGTAAAATAAAAATTGAAAGAATCCACCAATAAACTCCTGAAAAAGATCCCAAAATGAAAACTCCCAGAAATATTATAGCCAAATTCCCAGAGTCCCCAGGTCAAGGAGAAAATATTACAAGTATCCAGAAAGAAACAATTCAAATATTGTTGAACCACAATCAGAAGAACACAAGATTTGGCAGTTTCTACCTTAAGGTACTGGAGGGCTTGGAATATGATATTCCAGAGGTCAAAGGACCTAGTATTAAAACCAAGAATCACCTACTGGCAAAACTGAGTGTAATCCATGAGGGGAAAAATTGATATTCCATGACATAGAGGAATTTAATGTATTCTCAAAAAAACAGAGCTAAATAGAAAATTTGACTTTCAAATAGAAGAATCAAGAGAAGCATGAAAAAGGTAAACAGAAAGAGAAATCATAAGGGACTTATTAAAGTCAAACTGTATATATATATATATATATATATATACACACACATATATATACACACATACATATATTATATACAATATATGTATAAGTTTGTGTATATATATGTGTGTGTGTGTGTGTGTGTGTGTGTGTGTGTGTGTGTGTATGTGTGTGTGAAGATAAGGAGAAAGAGGGAGAGGGGGAGAGAGGGCACAGAAGGTGTTGAATATGAAGGGATAATACCTACAAAGCAAAATTAATGGGTGAGAAAGGAATGTACTGGGAAAAGGAGCAAGGTAGAGGTAGAATTGGGCAAATGATCTTACATAAAAGAGGCAAGATAAAGCTTTTGCAGTGGAGGGGAAAAGGGGAGAGGGAAGAGGGAATGAGTGAACCTTATTCTCATCCCAGTTAGCTTAAAGAGACAATAGCATACACACTCAATTGGGTATGGAAATCTATCTTATCCTATGGGAAAGTAGGAGAGAAGGGGATTTGAGAGAGGGTGGTGATAGAAGGGAGGGTAGATAGGGGGAAGGGGTAATCAGAAGCAAAACAGTTTTGAGGAGGGATAGGGCAAAAGGAGAGAGAGAAAGAATAAATGTTGCATGAGAAATACAATAGAGGAAATATAGGTAGTACTGGGAAAAAATTAAAGTACAACCCCACCACCACCCCCTCCCCCACATAAAACCTAGAAAGACTTACATGTGTTGATGCAAAATGAAATGTAATGGGTACACAGTAAGAGCAATATTATAAGATGATCAGCTGTGAATGACTTAGCTATTCTCAGCAATACAACCATCCATGACAACTCTGAAGGATTTATGATGAAAAATGCTATCCATCTGCAGAAAAAGAAACTGATAGTGTCTGAATACAGATTGATGCAAATTTTTTAAACTTTCTTTATTTTTCTTGAGGTATTTTTTTTAAAAAAATTGTGTTTCTCTCACAGTATGATTAGTATGGACATGTTTTGCATGGCTGCACATATATAACCTATATGGAATTGCTTGCCTTATCAATGAGGGGAAGTGGGGAGGGAGGGAGGGAGGGAGACAATTTGGAACTCAAAGTTTTAAAAACAAATGTTAAAAATTGTTGTTTATGTGTAACTGAAGGAACAATTAAATAGTAAATAAATACCAAAAATAGTAGGTGCTAGTATTATATCTATTTTCTTTAACTGTTAAGGAAACTGAGGCAAATGGTGATTAAGTGATTTTTCCCAGGGTCACACAGCTAGTGTCTGAGGTTATGTTTGAACTTAGGTCATCCTGACTCCAGGCTCTGTGATCTATCCACTGCACAATGGTGGCCTATGGTGCCTCCCTCTAATATTTGGTAATTAGTATTTTTTCTAATTACATGTAAAGATACTTTTCAACATTTATTTTTTATAAGATTTTGATTTCAAATTTTTTCTCCCTTTCTCCCTTCCCCCCTGCACAAGACAGCAATCAATCTCATGTCTTATATATGTACAATCATGTAACATATTTCTACATTAGTCATATTGTGAAAGAAGAATGAGAACAAAAGGAAGAAACCACAAAAAAAAGTGAAAATAGTATACTTTGATCTGCATTCAGACTCCATTACTCTTTCTCTGGATGTGGATAGCATTTTCCATCAGGAGTCTTTTGAAATTGTCTTAGATCGTTATATTGCTGAGAAGAGATAAGTCATTCTAGTTTGTCATCACACAGTGTTGCTGTTACAGTGTACAAAGTTCTCTTGGTTCTGCTCCTTCACTCAGCATCAGTTCATGTAAGTCCAGGTTTTTCTGAAATCTGCCTACTTATAATTCCTTATAGCACAATAGCATTCCATTACATTCATTTATGATAACTTGTTCAGCCATTCCCCAGTTGTTGGGCACCCCCTCAATTTCCAATTCTTGGCCACCACAAAAAGAACTGCTATAAATATTTTTGTATATATGGGTTCTTTCTCCATTTTTACAATCTCTTCAGGATACAGACCTAGTAGAGGTATTGCTGGATCAAAGGATATGCACAGATTTGGAAATAGTTCCAAATTGTTCTCTAGAGTGATTGGATCAGTTCACAACTCCATGAACAATGTATCAGTGGAATACTATTGTGCTATAAGAAATGATGCTATCTTGAGAAGAGAGGAGAGGAATGAGGCAGAAAAAAACTGGAACTCAAAATTTTATAAAAGTGAATGCTGAAAACTTTTACATATAAATGGGAAAATAGTATTAAAATGGTCAAAAGATATGAATAGGCAGTTTTTAGATGAAGAAATTAGAGCTATCTGTAGTCATATGAAAAAATGCTCTAAATCACTATTGATTAGAGAAATGCAAATTAAAACAACTCTGAGGTACCACATCATACCTATCAGATTGGCTAACATAGCAAAATGGAAAATGATAAGTATTGGAGAAACTTTGGGAAAACTGAAACACTGATGCACTGGTGGAGTTGTGAACCGATCCAACCATTCTGGAGAGTAGTTTGGAAGGGCTATAAAACTATGCATACCTTTTGATCAAGCAATACTACTAGTGAATGTTGAAAACTAAAAACAAATAAATGACTTTTTAAAAATAAGAAAAAAATAAAAGTAACAAAAATGCTATTAAATACTTCTGAGAGGGATAGGCTGAAGTCTCCCACTAGTATAGTTTTGCCATCTGTTTCTTCTTGTACCTCACCTAACTTCTCCTCTAAGAATTTGGATGCTATACCACTTGGTTCATCTATGTTTAGTATTGATATTACTTCATTGTCTATGGTACCTTTTAGCAAGATGTAGTTTCCTTCCTTGTCTCTTTCTATTAGATCTATTTCTGCTTTGCTTTGTCTGAGATCAGGATTTTTTTACTTCAGCTGAAGCATAATATATTCTTCTCTAGGCTTTTACTCTTACTCTGTATCTCTCTGCTTCAAATATGTTTCTTGTAAACAGAATATTGTTTGGCTGTTTTTTTAATCTGCTCTGCTATCCACTTGTTTTATGGGATAGTTCATCCCATTCACATTCACAGTTTAGATTATTAACTGTGTATTTCCCTCCATCCTATTTCCCCCCTTTTTTATGCTTCTCTCTCTCTCTCTCTGTCTCTCTGTCTCTCTCTCTCTCTCTTTTCAGCCTGTCCCTCCTCATCAGTGTTTTGCTTCTGACCACTGCTTCCCCCAATCTGTACTTCCTTCTCTTAGCACCCTTTCATTCTCCTTTCCCCTCCTACTTTTGGCCCCCTTCTGTCAGCCCCACATTTTCTTTATCTTTCCCCTTTCCCCTTCTACTTCCTAATACAGTAGGATAGATTTCTGTACCTGAGTGTGTATGTTATTCTTTCTGTGAGCCAAATCTCATGAAAGTAAGGCTCAAATAATGGTCACCCCCCTCCATTCCTTCTACTTTAATAGGTTTTCATGATTCTTCATGTGATATAATTTACCCCACTCTGCCTCTCCCTTTCCTCTTCTCACAGTACAATCTTTTTCTACCCCTTAATTAATTTTTTAATCATTAAATCAAAGTCAACTCATACCCCCACTTTCTATCTAAGTATACTCTATCTAACTGCCCTAATAGAGATACAGTTCTTAGGAATTATAGGAATCATCTTCCCATGTAGGGATGTAAACATTTTATTCATGTTGAATACCATTTTTTCTTGTTTACCTTTTTATGCTTGTCTCGAGTCTTGTATTTGAAGATTGAATTTTCTGTTCGGCTCTAGTCTTTTCATGAGGAAAGTTGGAAAGTCCCCTATTTCATTGAATGTCCATCTCCTTCCTTGAAAGATTATGCTCAATTTTCCTGGGTCATTGATTCTTGGTTGTAATCTAAACCTTCTGGAATATCATATTCCAAGCCCTCTGATCCTTTAATGTAGAAGCATAAAATCTTATGTATTCCTGACTGTGAGTCCTTGATATTTGAATTATTTCTTTCTAGCCACTTGCTCCATTTTCTACTTGACCAGATAATTCTGGAAGTTGACTACAATATTCCTTGCAGTTTTCATGTTAGTATCTCTTTTAGGAGGTGATCAGTGGATTCTTCCAATGACTATTTTACCCTCTGGTTCTACAATAGCAGAGACATTTTCCTTGATAATTTCTTGAAAGATACTGTCCAGACTCTTTTTTTTTTTTTATCATGGCTTTCAGGTAGTCCAGTAATTTTTGAATTGTCTCTCCTGAATTTATTTTCCAGGTCAGATTTTTTTTTCTAATGAGGTACTTTACATTTTCTTCTATTTTTTCATTCTTTCAATTTTGTTTGACTGATTTGTGATGTCTCATAATAGTCATTGGCCTACACTTGCCCAGTTCAGATTTTTAAGGAATTGTTTTCTTTAGTGTTTTTTTTTCTAATTTGGCTAATTCTATTTTTTTTAAGGAGTTGTTTTCTTCAGTCAATTTTTGTGCTTCCTTTTCCAAGCTGTTGATTCCTTTTTTTCATAATTCTCTTGTATAACTCTCGTTTCTTTTCCCATTTTTCTTCTACCTCTCTTGATTTTTAAAATCCATTTTAACTTTTCCAAGAGGACATTTTGGGCCTGAGAACAATGTATATTTCCCTTTGAGGCTTCACATGTGTGTGTTTTGACATTGTCCTCTTCTCAGTTTGTGTTTGGATTTTTCCAGTCACTGTAGTAGCTTTCTATGGCATTTTTTTTGTTTGTTTGTTTGTTTTGTTTGTTTTTGCTCAGTTTTTAAAAGTTTGAGCCCTGTTCCTAGGGAAGAGGGGGCAGTGTCCCAATATTTTTGCACTGTAGTTCAGGGATCTGGTCACTTGCTTTTTGCTCTGGGGCCTCTGGGGCTGGTACCTTGCCCATTGTACTAGGGTGGCCCCACCTAGTTTTGCCTGTTGTGCCATGGGTTCTGGGGCTAGCAGCTTGCCTACTGTACTGGGGCTGGAGATCTCACAGCTGGCCTGCTGTGCCACTAGCTTGCTGAGCCAGAATTGCTGGGTCTCAGTTGCTGATCTGTGCTGTGGCTAAGATCCTCCCACTGGCTTGCCAAGCTACTTATGCTGGGCCATGTACTCCTTTTACCCAAGAAAGACAGAACGTTCCTTAAGTACTTCTAAGTTACCTTAAGTTGGAAAATTGTTTTATTCCATCTTTTCGTGTGTGTGTGTATTCTGTTGCTCCATAATTCTTTTAGAGGCTTGATTTAATGTTGTTTCCAAGGGAAACTGGGGAGAGTTCAGGCAACTTCTTGGCTACTCTTTGCCATTTTGGCTCTGCCTCTAACATTTATTTATCTGTCTTGCTAACTCAGGATCTCTATCCTCAAGCACATGATTAGTCCAAAAATCTATAGAATAATAGAATGCCAAAGCTGGAAGTGACCTACATGATTTCATCTTGTTCAGTCTTTTCTTCTGACAGAAGAGAAAACTGAGGCTTAGACATGTTTTAATAAGTCTTAGAATTTTGGTTGCATCCCAGCTCTCCTACTTTTTTCCGCTATGGCAAGCTGAGTGACTTTATTGATTGAGAGGAAAGGGAAGGGAGGAAGGAAGGAAATAAGGATGAAAATAAGGAAGAGAGGAAAATAGAACAAGTGGCTAGAAAGAGAGAAAATTGGATAGTGATGTTTCCAATTGAAGGAAGTGAGAGAAAGAGGAAGGGAGGTAAGAATGGAAATCATTCTTCGCTACATGCATACAGCATACTAAGCACTGGAAGTACAAATAGAAAAGGAAGACAAATCCTGTTTTCAAGGATTTCTCATGACAATAAAGAGAAATAAGAAGCATTTCCTATTTTAACAACACTTTGAGGTTTATAAAGTGTTTGCCTCAGTTAACACTCCTGTGAGGTAGGAAGTTCGTTTCATTACCTCCATTTTGCCGAGGAGGAAACTCAGGGTCAGAGATTAAACCACTATTCCAAAGGCACAGGATAGGAAGAATCAGAGGCAGAATTCTAATCTAGATCTCCTGAATTCAGACCCAGCTTTCTTTTTAGTTTTGCCTCTCTACATACCAGCTTTATTTTAGATATAGATTTGTTTTAGGATTTTCTTTATTTAGTGGGGGCTTTGGGTGAGAAAGGGAGAAGAGCAAAAGAATAAACATGAGGGTGGGAGTCACTCAATGAAAGAATATTTAAATTATTTCAAATGGGTTGCAAAGTGTTGAATCATAAAAAGGTTGGCAAAAAAGCCTTCTCCTCATGAGGTCTGGCTAATATTAGGAATTATTGCCTCAAACCCTGCAGGTGTGGATCGATTTCTTTCAGTACCAGTAAATGGGGTTGCAACTGCCTTTGACAACCTACAAGCTGCACAATTCCCAGGCCCCAGGGCAGACAATGATGTGGGGGAGATGCTGATTTTAGGAGAGAAAATTACAATGGTTATATAGTAAACAGCACCTGGAAGTTTACTAATGATTTTTACAATTAACAGCAGCAGTGTGGTCTGATTATTCATGCATGTTTTCTATGAAAGGAAAGAAAAGAAACAGATGTTTAAAAGAGTCACGTGGTTTAGATTTATTTTTTGGGGGGGGGACAACATGGGGGATTGGGAAGGGTCCATGAAGCCATAAAGGACCTAAGGAGACTCTACTTCCTTCTATGTGCTTCTCTTAGTTCGATGCAAATTGTTTGTCTCCCACCATATCTTTGACATCACAGTAGTTCCCTCCTACATTTGCTATAGGTCATATTGTCGACTATTAAAGCTATTCTGATGCCTCGGTACAATAGGGAGAGGACCTTGGGTTCACAAAGGCTATGACAGCAGAGTACAGCCTCTGCCAGATCTTTCTAAGCTGGAACAGCTTCAGCCTAATGCTTAGTGACGGATGAGATGTCTTTCATCAGAAAGCCAAAAATGGAGAGACTTACCACCAAACTATTGGCTAGTAAGTTATGATTTTTCTTTTTAGTTGTGGTGAGGGTGCAGTAGCAGTACCATGTCAACTAATCTTTAAACATTTATCAAATACTTCCTATACTTCCCTACAGCTAGAGGCAGGGGATACTAAGAGGAAAGTGAGAAAGTCCTTGTCCTCTAGAGGCTTATATTCAACTTGAATGTAAGACTATTAACATATGGAAGAACTTCAAAGCACATTGGTGATAGGATTACCCACAGCGATGAAATCATAGGCTTTAGGGGTGAGAGGAGCATTGAAGTATTGTTTATGCATTACTAATCCCTGCATAAGGTTTCACTCATTATATTTTATATTTAAAAGTATTTTTAAATTACATTGTTGTATGGCTGTGAGTCACATCGCTACAATATCTGGTGATAAAAATGAGTTTCATTCAAGGAGCTAGGCACACAGTGGGTGTGAGTAGGCTGCAACATATGATAAATAGAGTTACCCAAAAGTACCAGCATCAAGGATGTCTTCAGAGAAATGTGTTCTCAGAAAGAAGGAAACAAGAATGAGGGAGAAGGATAACCATTGGAGAGAAAGCAATTTTCAGGAGGTAACTGTGTATTCCACTCATATCTTTGAGATATCAGTGGGGAAATACACAAAGCTATCTGCTAGGGCTTTTATTGAGATCTCTCTGTTGAGCTCATGTGAATGTATGAAGGAGGGTCTCATAGACTGATCAGGCACAGTTATATTATACTCTAAATCATAGGAGAGACCATTCACAATTATATTATTAAAAATCCATTGAATATTTAGCATTTGAAAGATATTCATGCCTTTCATTTTGATACTAGAGATTCTTCCCAATAAACACAAATAAACTTCTCAACCAAGAACAGTCCTCAAAAGCAGTTAAGCAAAACAACTTAATAGCCGGTGATAGTACACATCACTTTCTGCTTTTGTAGTTTGTTCTTGTTGAGTTGTTTTCAGTCCTTTCTGACTCTTCATGACCCCATTTGGAGTTTTCTTGGCAAAGATACTAGAGTGGTTTTCCATTTCCTTTTCTAGTTGATTTTACAGATGAGGAAATTGAGGCTAACAGGGTTAAGTAATTTGCCCAGGGTCACACAGCTAGCCAGATTTGAATTCAGAAAGATGCCAGGTTTGTTACTCTGTCCACTGTGCCACTTAGCTGCCAATGTTGTTTATGAATTAATAAAAGGAGGAATGAGGTGAGATATGTATATATAAATAGATCTATATCTATATCTCTATTTCATATGATACCAATATTGCTAGGTATATGAGACCTGAGTTTTTTCACTTCTTAGCATGACCACATTTCTATTGTCATTGTGAATATTTCTCTTTTGAATCTGTTTTGTTAAATTGGTTTAATTCACATGAACCATCTCATGGTTCTCTAAATTCCCCATAGCAATCTTTCCTTCTGATGCAGTAATATACCAATATAGCTATAAATCAGAGGGGTTTTTTTGAGTCATTTATCATTTGTTCATTTATTTCATGTGCTCTTTTTTTGTTGTCATAAAGCAATGTTGCTTTGCAAAAATAGACATACATGTACCTGTGTGTACACACATATTCATTTCTTTTTCCAAATAACTTATTCTGAGTCTCATATCACGAGGAAAAAAAGGCATAAACAATATAGAAACTTTTCTTGTATAATTTTGAATTTTTTTCCAGATAATTTCAAACAACACATAGTTCCATTAGCAGTGTGTCTTTTTCTCCATATCCCCACTAACAATGAGTTTTCTGAACTATATGTATATGTACACAATATACATACACACATATGTATATGTATATACATACATGTACACATATATGTGTATAGACACCATATATATCCCTATTTGATGGATATGAGATGATGCCTAAGGGTTATTATGTTTTGAGTTTCTCTGATTATTATTTCTGAGACCTCTTAATGTTGTTGTTAATAGTTAGCTATGTCTATACATGCATTTATATATATATGTATGTATTTATATACATATATACATATATATGTGCGTATATATATGTATATATACATATACATATATATACTCACAATAAAGACATAGTAACATTTTAGTCTAGTAGTTAGAGTATTGGGCTTCAAATCAGGAACACCTGATGCCAGATCCCAGAACCTTATGAGATGTGTAAGCATTTCTGTGTACACACTAGTACTTTGTTATTTAGTTGATTTCTTGTGTCCAATGCATGACCCCATTTGATGTTTTCTTGGCTTGCAATTTTCTACTCCAGCTTATTTTACAGATGAAGCAAATGAGGAAAACAGGGTTACATGACTTGCTCAAGGTCACACAGCTGGTAAGGCCAGATTTAAACTCAAGCCTCCTAACTCCAGGACTGACACTATCCACCAAACCACTTAGTTGCCCATCTCTGTATCTACCTTGGCACTATATGAATGCAATAACAAAATACTTCACAAATAAAGACAGATGAATAATTATTCATTGTTCATGGAAAAGACAAGAAATATAATAAGATAATAATGCTATATAAATTAATTCAGTACCAATCAAATCAGCAAAGGATCACTTTAAAGAGCTAAAAAAATGAAATTCATCTGGAGAAACAAAAATTCAAATATCTCAAAGGAAATGATGAAAAAAAGTAGGAAAAAGAAGGCCTAGTAATACCAGATCTCAATCTATACTGCAAAGAAGTAATGATCAAAATCATTTGGTCCTAATTTAGAAGAGACTGATCAATGGAATGCATAAGGTACATAACCCACAGAAGCCAAAAACCAAAACAAAATAAAACAAAAAAACAGACAATTGTTTGATGAACCCCCAAACCCTAACTACTTGCCTAAAACCCCCCTAACTCTAGGTTTAAGTGTGCTAATTACTGTACCACCTAAGTGGTAGAAACTAATTAGTCTGTAAATAGTTGTTAAGCACTTAATGTGGTAAGTGCTATGGAAGCTAAAAGGACAAAAGACAATGCTAGTTCTCAAGGATCTGGCAATCTAATGGAGAGTAAGGGTGGAAAGATAACATGCAAGCAACTACTATATGTACAAACAAGCTATTTACAATATCAATGAAGATTATCAACAAATGAAAGGTACTAGAATTAAGGGGAACTAGAAAAGAATTGGGTATAGATTAATATCTCACATATTTTGCAGAGATAAGCTCCAGATTATTGTATTACCTAGAGGTAAACATGACATCATAAACAAATTATAGGACCAAGGGGCAAAGTTCATGACCAAACAAGGGATGGAAAAGATAATATTAAAAAGACAATTTTGATTACCGATTTTTTAAGGTTTTTGGAGAATAAAACCAATACAGCTAGAATTATAGAGGAAGTAGATAACTGGGGGAAATGTTTGCACCAAGTTTTTCTGATAACTTTTTCATTTCTAAGATTGATAAAGAACTAATTTAAATATTTTTAAACTGGATCCATTCACCAATTTTATAAATGGTCCAAGAATATGAGTAAGCAGTTTTCTAATTAAGAAATCCTAGTTATTGATATTAGCAAGAAAATGCTTCAAATAATAATTTGGGAATGGCAAATTAAAGCATCTGTGAGGTTCTACTTCATATTTATCAGACTGGCAAAGCCGACAAAAATAGAAAATCACAAATGTTGGATGAGCTTTGGGAGAACAGGCATATCAGTGCTCTCTTAGTGGAGCTGTGGATTGGTATAGCAGTTCTGGAAAACAATTTGGAGCTGTGCATAAATATTACTTGAATATGACTACTCTTTGATAGAGCTATACCCCAAAGAGATTGAAGAAAGAGGAAAAGTATCTATATTTACAAAAATACTATAGTAGATCTTTTTTTTTTTGTAGTGGCAAAGAATTAAAAACTAAGGAAAGTCCATTAATTGGGGAATATGTGAACAAGTTATGAAATATGAAAGGAATGGTGCTCCAAGAAATTATTAAAGGGAATGATTTTAGAGAAACCTGGAAAAATGTATAAAACTGATTCAGAGTAAAGCAAGCAGAATTAGGGAATAATTTATAATATAACAACAAGATTGTAAAGACAAACAACTTTGAAAGATGTAAGAACTCTGATCAATGCAATGATAAATCATGATTCCAGAGGATCTATAAGTCAACATCTGGCAAAGAAGTGATGGACTCAGGATGCAAATTGAGACATTTATTTTTGGACACGGGCAATGTTAGAAATTGCCTTACTTGATTACATATTTGTTAGAAATCTTTTTTTTTTCTTTTTGGGGGCAGATGGAGGGAAAGAGAAAAACAGATTTGTGCTAATTTAAAAAAAAAATAAAGAACATATCTGTGTCCTGGGAAAATCCCTAGGACTTTTTAAAGTCCTAAATTACAGATTTTAATCTGCATGGATAAAGGGTATTACCATGTAGGACTTCCTTATGCTTGAAAAATTAGAGCTTCCATATATATATAAAAGAAAATGTCTTATCATTTATGTTTTAATGTAGAATATTTTAATCTTTAGTCTTTTGCTATGGGTGTAAGTTGTTCCTGAGACTTTATTCTTTCCATTTGAAGACCAGCCTGATTCAGTTCAGAGAAGTTCATTATGAGAGAGTTGGTCACCAGCAGACAATCAATTTGTTTATTTTTTAGTTTTATCTGGACACCTCAGCTAATGAAAATGCCCTACTAAAGCTTGGAGGCATACAGAATCCATTAGACAAACAAGAACCCACAATGATGAAATGGCAAATTAAAATAGTGACTAGGAGCAATGCCATGTCCTCCCTTCATTGCTGACTAATTAAAAAAAAAAACAAACCTCATGATTCTCAACCCATTTTAGATGTACCCTTCTGCATTTTTCATCTCAGAAGACTATTTTTTTAAATGTTATTGAATATTTCTACCTGGAAAATATTAGAATCCTCAGCCTTAATTTAATAGGCATAAACATAATATGCTTCACTTTAAATGTGAAGTTTATCACTTAAGTTCAAAAAAAAAAAAACCCTGGCTATAGGACTACATAATGGAGGAAACTAGAGTTAGAAGAAAATCATTAGGGAATAAATGTGGTACTTAGTTAAGTAGAAATTCATTATAAGTCATAATTGTCACATGGCACTCAAAAAAAAAAAGCTAATGTCATTTTAATCCCTATTGATATTCCATTGCCTGAAGCTTTCCCAATTTCTAGAACTTCAAAAAATGTTGAAACATTGAGGGGGGAAAGTGATCATAAAACCAATATTTAAGACCTATCATTATTAGGGGAGCGTGGAAATATTATTTGTCAGATATGTGGATAAATTAAAAATTTAAGACCAACCAAGAAATACGGAGGATCACAGGAAGTGAAGTGGACAATTTGAATTACATTGAATTTAAAATGTTTTGCACAAACAAAACCAATGCAGCCAAGATTAGAAGGAAAGCAAGAAAATGGGGAAATATTTTAGCAAGTTTCTCTGCTAATGCCCTCATTTCTCAAATATGTAGGGAACTGAAGCAACTTCATAAAAAATATGTCATTCTCCAATTGACAAATGGTTGAATCATATGAACAAGTAATTTTCAGAAGAACAAATTAAAATTATCTCTGTAGTAAAATAATTTAGGTGTGGGAAACCTGTGGCCTCAAGGTCACATATGACCCTCTTGCTCTTCAAGTGTATACTTTTGACTGAGTCCAAATTTTATAGAACGAATCATGTTATTAAGCAGATTTGTTCTGTGAACTTTGGAATTAGTCAAAGGATGACACTTGAGGACCTAGAAAGCCACATATGGTCCTGAGGCTACAGGTTCCCCACCCCAGGTAGTTTTTTGGAATAATGCTCTAAATCACTATTGATTAGATGAATGCAAATTACAACAACTCTGAGATACTACCTCCCACCCATCAAATTTGTTAACATGACACAAAAGGAAAATGACAAATATTGGAGGGGATGTGGAAAATTTGGGATGTTAATGCATTGTTGGTGGAGTTGTGAATTGGTGCAACCATCTTGGAGAACAATATGGAACTATGCCCAAAAGGCTATAAAACTCTATATATCCTTTGACCCAGCAATACTCCTACTAGTTCTATACCCAAAGAGATCAAAGAAAAAGGACAAGGGCCTAAATGTTTAAAAGCATTTATAACAGCACCTTTTGTGGTAGCAAAGAATTGGAAATTGCAGGGATGCCCATCAACTGGGGGATGGCTGAACAAGTTGTGGTATATGAATGTGATGGAATACTACCGTGTCATAAGGGACCTAACTGAGTGTGTACTTTATTCCCTCCTTGAGCCAAATCTGATTTGAGTAAGGTTCATTCATTTCCTCTCACTTCCACCATTCTCCACCATTATAAAAGCTTTTTCTTTCTTCTTTTATGTGAGATAATTTACCCCATTCTATCTCTCTCTTTCTCTTTTTCCTAGTACATTCCTCTCTCACCTCTTAATTTGGTTTTTTAGATATGATCCTTTCATATTCAACTCACCCTGTGCCCTCTGTCTATCTATACATATATGTATATATCTATATCTATATATATGTATATGTATGTGTATACATCTATCTATCTATCTATCTATCTATCTATCTATCTATCTATCTATCTATCTATCTATCTATCTATCCATCTATCTGTCTGTCTATCTTCCCTCCAATTACCTTAATACTGAGAAAGATCTCATTGGTTACAAATATCTTTCCATGTAAGAATGTAAACAATTCAAATTTAATAAGTCCCTTAAGATTTCTCTTTCCTGTTTACCTTTTCATGCTTCTCTTGATTCTTCTATTTGAAAGTCAAATTTTCTATTCAGCTCTGGTCTTTTCATCAGGAATGCTAGAAAGTCCTCTATTTCATTGAATATCCATCCCCCCCCCCCGAAGTATTATACTCAGTTTTGCCAGGTAGGTGATTCTTGGTTTTAATTCTACCTCCTTTGACCTCTGGAATATCATATCCCTTTGATTCCTTTATGTAGAAGCTGCTAATCTTGAGTTATCTTGATTGTGTTTCCATAGTAATTGAATTGTCTCTTTCTGGCTGCTTGCAATATTTTCTCCTTGATCTGGGAATTCTGGAATTTGGTTACAGTATTCCCAGGACTTTTCCTTTTCAGATCTGCTTAAGGAGGTGATCAGGGGATTCTTTCAATTTCTATTTTTTCCTCTGGTTCTAGAATATCAGGGCAGTTTTCCTTGATAATTTCTTGAAAGATGGTGTCTAGGATCTTTTTGATTATGGTTCTCAGGTGGTCCAATAATTTTTAAGTTATCTCCCCTGGATCTATTTTCCAGGTCAGTTGTTTTTCCAATGAGGTATTTCAGATTGTCTTGTATTTTTTCATCCTTCTGGTTTTGTTTTATAATTTCTTGATTTCTCATGAAGTCATTAGCTTCCATTTGCTCCATTCTAATTTTTAAGGAATTATTTTCTTCTGTGAGCTTTTGGGTCCCCATTTCCTTTTGGCCAATTCTGTTTTTTAAGGCATTCTTCTCATCATTGGCTTTTTGGACCTCTTTTGCCAGTTGGGTTAATCTATTTTAAGGTCTATTTTCTTCAGCATTTTTTGAGGCTTCCTTTAGCAAGCTGTTGATTCATTTTTCATGATTTTCTTGCATCACTCTCATTTCTCTTCTCAATTTTTCCTTTCCTCTTACTTGATTTTCAAAATCCTTTTTGAGTTCTTTCATGGCCTGTAACCAATTCATATTTTTCTTGAAGGTTTTGGATATAGGAGCTTTGACTTTGTTGTCTTCTTCTGTTTGTATGTTTTTATTTTCCTTGTCACCAAAGTAATATTCTATAGTCTAAAATTTTGCAGTTTGCTCCTTGTCCCAGACAACTACTTGACATTTTAGCTCTTTGTTAAGGTAAGACTCTGCTTCTGTGGTGGGGATGTACTGTCCCAAGTTTCAGCAGTTTTGTACAGCTGTTTTCAGGGATATTTCTAGGGATCTATAAATTTTCAGTTCTTCCAAGGTTGTATGTTTACTCCTCTCCTGCCCTGTGCTCTGTTCTATGTGTGATGACAAGCACTCTTTTCTGCCTTGGAACTGTGAGGAGGATTTTCTCTTCACTGTCACCACAAACTCTGCCATGCCAGCCCTCCTCCTTGCCTCAGGACCACCACTCAAGATTGTGACCCAGATCCAAGAATGGGGAAAGAAAGAGAATCCTGCCTCAGTGCCAGCAAAGAGATCCCTGCAATTCCCCTCTGATTAGCCACTGGACTCCTCCACCACCTGTGGGCTGAGAGTTCCAGAAGCAGTCACTGCTACTGCTGCTGCAGCTACCACCACCACTGCATTGGGGCTAGGGCCAGACTGTGCTCCTCTCTTACCCAGATCCAACAGATCTTTCCTACTGACCTTCTAAGTTGTGTTTGGTGTTTTGGGGTTGAGAAGTCTGGAAACTTCCACAGCAGCCGGTGATTCAGTCCCCTGAATCCTCCTCATTTCCCTGGGCCCATCTGTGGTAGCATGGTGAGCATTGGTCTATGCTCCTCTCCTAGTCTGGTGTAGCAAACCTTTCCTGTTGACCTTCCAGGTTGTCTTGGGCTGGAAATTTGTTTCACTCCATCATTATGTGGGTTCTGCTGCTCTCAAATTTGTTTAGGCTCATTTTTACAAGTATTTGGAGGGTTTTGAGTGAGAGCTCAAGTAAGTGTCTGCTTTTACTCCATCATCTTGGCTCTCCTCCCTCCTCCATAAGGACATCTTGACAGATAACATTGCAATTCCTTTCTATAATCCAAATAGTCTATGCTCACAGACTTTTCCAAGTGTGTGTGTGTGTATGTATGTATAAGCAATTTTCTTCACATGGTTTGCCTTTAGTGAACCCATGCTTAGTTCTAGGGATCAGTTTTCCTAAGTGCTCATAAAAAATTCAGTTAGTAAAGCAATGTAAAATTATCCTGTGGAGCAACATCACACTGGCTAAGCCTTTGCTTTCCATAGTTTATCAGTTCTTTTCAAAAAATCAAGGCAACTTTTGGAGGTCTGTTTGCCTTGTGTTAAATCTCAGACTTTACTTAAACCAACTTCTCCTTCAGGAACCAGTAGACTGTCAGCAAGCACATAGCTTTGCCCTACTAGAATTTTATTTTATTTTATTTTTTATTAACATCTTTAGTTTTCAGCATTAATTTTCACATGCGTTTGAATTACAAATTTTTCTCCCCATTTCCACCCCCCCCACTCCAAGATGGCGTACACTCTGGTTGCCCAGTTCCCCAGTCTG